>BPLQ01014581.1:226536-826536 GCA_021605075.1 Caerostris darwini
CTTACCAACTGAAATCGTGACTCATCGGACCAGGCCACGGTTTTCCAATCATCTGGGGCCCAACCGATATGCTCACGTGCCCACGAGAGTCGCTGCAAGCGATGTCGCTCTGTCAGTAAAGGCACTGGAGTCGGTCTTCTGTTGGAATAGCCCAAGAAAGCCAAATTTCTCCGCACAGTTCTAACAGACAAGTCCCTTGTACGTCCCAGATTGATTTCTGTGGTTATTTGACGCAGTGTTGCTTGTCTGTTAGAATTTACGACTCTTTGCAGACGTCGCCGGTCTCTGTCGTTAAGTGCAGGCGGTCGACCACTGCGCTGTCCATGGTGGGATGTTATGCCTGAAATTTCATACTCTCGGCACACTCTTGACACAGTGGATCTGGGAATGTTGAATTCCCTAACGATTTCCGAAATGGCATGACCCATGCGTCTAGCTCCAACTAACATTCCGCTTTCAAAGTCTGTTAATTCCCGTCGTGCGGTCATCATCACGTCAAAACCTCTTCACATGAATAACTTGAACAGAAATGAAAGCTCTGCGCCTTTATACCTGTTCTACGTGATGCTACTGTCATCTGAAAATTTGCATATTGCTATCCCATGACTTTTGTCACTTCAGTGTATTTTAAAAAGGACCCCAAGTTGCTTTCTCTGCAGCTTTTAATTTTTTCTGAAATTAGAAAAGTGAAACAGTTGCATAAAATCTGATAAAAAATGTTTTCCTTTATTATTGGGCTTTCTTATGTGTAGAAATTAGTTCATGAAATAGCAAAACTTTCACTTCTTTATTTATCAATTATTCAATATAATCAAACTTTTATGTGTCCTTGTAGCACAGATACTTTAAAGAAACTATATATTCTTTCTTATCAATGGTTGTACTACACAACTTCTTTCTGTTAATTATTACACAATCTCATTTACGAATGCTCATGATCGTATAGATTGACAGCTGCATTAATGTAAAGCTAAAGAAAATCTAAAAATAAAATAATCATATTTTAAGCTCAAATGTTTTTTTAAAGGGACATGTTCTTTTCAAAAAATGGCACTTTATGTGATCTGGTATTTTCGATCATTTTTTTTATATATCGCCAAGATTTGGCACCAATCTTATTTTTGTTAAATGTAGTTATTTGAAAGTAGTTGCATTTCTTTGTTTAAATAGAAACACTTTCAATCTTCCATGATCAATAAATAGTTAATGATTCCTTCAAACCTCTTCTAAGTAAAATGAAGTTCTATGACATTACTGATACGAATGCTCTTATTCAAGCTTCTCTCGTAGATTGGATATAATACCCCATGTTTAAAAAAATATCGAGATTGAAAACAGAAAAAAAGCAAGCATATAAATTTTAGAATTTTCTCTAAAACAAAATTTGTCGAATGAAATATCTTACTATGAAAAAAAAAAAAAATGGTCACACGAAAAATGATAGTGAATTTGATTTAATCCATATTACTTTATAGCATGTTTTTATATTACAGCCGGCTCTACATACATAAATCTCATTTAAATGTATGACATCATTGAAGATTCATTCTTCTATCGTATTTTTGGCATTTTCCCATGAATTTTAAGTCTCCAAACATATCAATAAACAGTTTTAATCTTAAGCTGAAGTTAAATTCTAAACATCGAGAACATGTATACATGACACGAAATGAAAGGATTGAATGATCTGAAATAATTTGAATGATTGTTGATATCTCTAATAAAAGATAGCAATCAATTCGAAATAAGATAGTCCATGACTTGATAAGTAATAGAAAAAAGTTAGCATATAAATTTCTACAATAAAGAAATTGGAGGTCGTGCTTAAATTAAATCAATTAGAAATAAGATAGTCCATGACTTGATAAGTAATAGAAAAAAGTTAGCATATAAATTTCTACAATAAAGAAATTGGAGGTCGTGCTTAAATTAAATCAATTCGAAATAAGATAGTCCTTGACTTGATAAGTAATAGAAAAAAGTTAGCATATAAATTTCTACAATAAAGAAATTGGAGGTCGTGCTTAAATTAAAGATTTTTCTTCTTGAAACTCTTCAGGATAACAATTAGCAGTTTTTTGCAACTGTTCGGGATAACAGTTAAGTCATTTAAAGAATAACATTCTGTTAGCTTTATATTTTTGCCCTCCAGGTCTCTTATCAGAATAATATAAATCCTTACAAAAAAAATGTGCTGATTTATAACATTTTCAACTATAGCTTTATTCAGAAACAATTCTGTTTTAAATTAACTCGATCTTAAAATATTAATTCTTAATTTTAATTGGTGTGTTGTTTAAAGAATTAAAAGACCACGTTTTTTTCTCATAAAAGAACAACTTTTATTTGCATACTTTTCATTAAAAATTTAAGAAGATTTTTTAAATAAATAGAAAAAAAAATTCCAGAAAGAAAACTGAGCTGTTCGGCTAAAATAACGATTTCTCTTAAGAGAATTCTTTGCAACCTTCAAGATATTAGTTAGTGATTTAAAAAATAGCTTTTAAATATCTTCATATTTTGACATCCAGGTTCTCTTATCAGAATAATATAAACGGTTGCAAAAAAATCCGTGTTGATTTATAGCATTTCAAGTATAGCCTTAATAAGAACTATCAATTCTGTTTTAAATTAAATCGAACTTAAAAAGTTACTTCCTTAAAAATAATTGGTGTGCCGTTTGAATAATTAAAAGACCGTTGTTTTGTTTTCCTTTAAAGAAAAATTTTTAGTTGAAAACTTTTCATCAAAAATTAAAATTTTTTTTAAATAAACAAAAAAAAGAAAAATCTCAGAAAGGAAATTGCAGAAAAATAGTTGAAAAAAAAATTCGTGCAGATCTATAGCATTATTCAAAATTATCAATTCTGGTTTAAATTAACTCGATCTTAAAAAATTATTCCTTTAAAAATAATTGCTGTGTCTCTTAAGAAATTAAAAGACCGTCATTTTTTTATTCGTAAAAGAAAAAATAACTTTTATTTGCATACTTTTCATCAAAAAATTTTAAATTATTTTAAATAAGTCAAAAAAAACAAAAACAAAAAAACAAAAACAAAAAAACCAGAAAAAAAATTGCAAAAAGGTATAAAATAATGATTTTTCAAAGAGAATTCTTTCAGACATTTCAGAATAACAGTTATTGATTTAAAGCATAGCTTTAGTTAGCTTCATATTTTCGACATCCAGGTCTCTTGCCAGAATAATATAAATCGTTATAGAAAAACGTGCTGATTGGTAGCATTTTCAAGTATAGCCTTATTAAGAATTATCAATTCTGTTTTAAAATAACTCGAACTTAAAAAGTTAGTTCTTTAAAAATTATTTGTGCCGTTTAGGTAATTGAAATACTACAATAAAAGAATAATTAATTTTTATTAACTTTTCATCAAAAATGTTTAAAATATTTTAAATAAAAGAAATCATCGAAACAACAAATTTATTTATGATAGAAGTTTTTTAAAGAAACGTAATTGAAATAAATGTATGCAACTCTAAAACACAGTACTGAGTTTTTAGTTTAAAGTGAGAGAGATTGCAGCTACTTTGTAAATAAAGCAAAGCAAAGCAAAAAGAATTCAGGATAATTGTTAAAAATAGATCGAAACCAATGGCTGTAATCCATTTTAATTAATTCTTTAACGCCGAAAATACACGACTGCTAAAACAAAGTAATCACCGAAGGAAATAAATTAACTAAAATTTTCGAAAAAGAAAAACTGCTCAAAAAGTATTTAATTATCTCCGACGATTATTTCTTCTAAGAATTCAATTAAAATACCAAATAAAATTTTTATTTCATTTCAGTTGCAATGGAGTTGAATTGCTTTTTTTCTGAATCATTTATAATTAGATTAATTAAAAATTTTTAACTTCTCTATGCTGTTGCAGTGTTTCAAACTGAACTGTATTAATTTGTAAAAATTTAAGCAGCCATTTTATCAAAAAGCCTTCTATATTTAATATACTTTTTACTTATATTTAAAACAAATTTATATTTGATATCATAGAACAGAAATGCCTTGTCAAGGTTATTGTAAAAAAAGGCTTTAGATCAGGGGTGGTCAACTCGCGGCCCGCCTTGAATATTTTTCTGGTCAGTGAGTTTCATCAAACTTTTACAAAATATGTTTATTTTATAATAGCCAAAGTAGTGAAAATTAATGTATTAAAAAATACATCAAGTGGGCATTCATTTATTCAAAAATTAATTGCCAAAATTATGAGGAAAAAGTTAACTTTTGATTTTAAAATAATATTCTTGCGAATTTATGACGGATATTATCTGTTTTATATAACATATGTGTTTACAATTATGAGTTCGTAGAATGATTAAATTATATTTTACGAACTCATGGGATATCTAATATAACAGGCTTTAAGTGACCTCAGTGATAAAGTGACTTTCCATTGATACGCATAGTTGATTGTTGATAGCAGAGCACATCACACTTTCAGTTGAAGTTGCTATCGCTTTCGATTCAACTTACACCTGCGAATCGTCTATTTCTAAAACAAAATTGACCAAACATAAAACACGCTTAAACATAACGGAAGCAACACCCATTACGATGTGCAAATACAGGAATTGAAATCGATTTGCAAAATCTAAATGAAAGAGTGGAGAAACACATATCGCACTAATAAAATAAATATTTTTTAATGATTTCCTTTTTTTTCATTTCGTTTATGTTTATATTATTCTTATATTTCGTTTATGTTTATATTATTCTTATATTTCTTATTCTTATATTTTGTTTATCTTTATACATTTTTTTTATATTTCGCTTACGTTTATACATTTTTTTTATATTTCGTTTATGTTTATACATTTTTTATATATTATTTTTAGTGTTAGTATTTTTGCATTTCATTTTTAGTATTATATATTTCATTACAATGTTCATTTAGTATCATTATTATTATATTATCTATGCTTACATATAAGAATAATAGTAAACACATTACATTAAGTTTCTATTTTTCACACCAAAAAAAAAAAAAAAATGTCTATAGTGCATCTAAATCTAATATGGGGATATAAAATTTTATAGGCTGCCGCGGAGTTAGGATGCATTTTCAAAGAGGCCCGCAAGATCATTTGGGTTGGCCACCCTTACTTTAGATGATTTATGATTATCACGTTATGCTTCAGAATTAAGGAAATTATCTCGAATTTTAACAGGTACTCTCGAATACTTAATGTGTAGGAAGAATGAAGCTGAATCTGAAGAATAAAAATCCATGCATAAGATTTGAAAGGCTGGTGATGGCTCCTAGGACATTTGCACAGGCCTCAGGTTCGAATCCTGCCGGTGGCATGGATGTTTGTTTGTGGTTCGGAATCCACGTTAAACTGTATATTCTGGTCTAATTAGCCCAAAGTAAGACCAAAATTACTGTAGTGTGGCAAGCCAAACCAAACTTCAGACATTTGGAGGTGCTTGTTCCAAACGGCAGCGACATCCAGGAACAAGGTTGGCTTAATCAAGTGGTCAACAAAGGGCCAATGGTCCAGACGCTTAGAAGCGTAACTATTCATCGGAAAAAAGGGAAAATATTATTAAACAATGCCATTTTGGTGAACGTTACTGCATATAATTTGGTAGAGTGAAATACCAAATGTACTTGTTGAAATTCGAAAGTAACTTTCAGAAACGCAACGTGCTTATCATAGATTATCTAAAGCCGTTTTTTCATTAATCTTGATTAAATTTAATATAAATCTCTATTCTAACATATATTTAAAATAAATTTATATTATATAAGTAAAAAGTTTATTAAATAGCGAAGTTTTTTCGATAAAAGGGTTACTTAAATTTTTAAAGTGGAAAATAATTCTTTTTCCTTTGGTGATGGGCATTATGGATTCTGCTTTGAAAACGTAGAAGATACTTTGGGGGACTAGTAACATACTAGACATGTGACTAAGCAAATGACACTCAGTGCCACATATTTCGGGTTCGTGTCGCAGTGGTGCCATGGATGTTTGTTGTGGTTTGGAATAAATAGTAGGTTCCGGTTAAATATGACTATTACTACTACACCACATCACTGTGCCTAGAGCTGAGTTGTCCCTATACAATTTTGTAATGATATGGGGGAGAAGTCTTTGGCTCCCTGATGCTCTAAAGTCATATAAGACCGGGAGCTATGGCTTAAAGTGGTTCCCGAACCATAATAAACATCCATGGCACCACCGGGACACGAACCCGCAACCTGTGGCACCGATCTAATAGGACTGTAAAGCATTGGGCGAGGGCTGACAACCCTACCCATGTAAAAAGAAAATATCTCCTGTTTTGGAATCTTCCAGGTTCAACATGGAATGTAGTGTTAGGTTAGTTACGACTAATTCAGTAGCCTAACACCTACTAACAGTTTGATTCCCCCCTATGGCTTGTAAATGCAGAACATTTGTCATTGACAATCCTTTCAAAAAGCATTTTTAAACATCTAATAATATCTACACGTTAGATGTTCCTCTAATTAAAATGACAACAACTATTGTTAAGGCGGTATTGATACTGATAAAGATTTTCTTGACATAACAATAGTATTTTCTTAAGTAATAAAGTAATAAACATTTTGAGAGTGAGCAATGCAGTCGTTGCTGTATGGCTGTTATTGATCACTTTTAAAATTCAAGCTGATCATCGCATTTAAGTCACGGAAAGTACCTATTTTGCGTATTTTTAAGACAGAAAACAAGCCTATTGTTTTATTTTATGCCCAATTTGGAAAGTACCGTTTGAATAAATATATTTGCCACATTTTTAAATTTCCAATTGAATAAACATTTCTCATTTGCAGTTTTTCTCATTTTAACTTAATCGTAGGAAACCTATCTATTTTATTAACATAGCATTTTTTAACAAAACGAATATTGCTAAAAAAAAATACAATTATATAAAATAGAAATAGTTTATTTTATCAATGAGATAAATATTTTTTATTAAAGCTATATAGTTTTGTAAAAAAAAAAAATTGAAAAACAATATTAACAGGCATTAATTTGAAAAACTGTCATAAAAAAGATTTTCTTTATACACTGAAGTGACAAAAGTCATGGGATAGCAATATGCAAATTTTCAGATGCAGTAGCATCGCGTAGAACAGGTATAAATGCGCAGAGCTTTCATTTCTGTTCAAGTTATTCATGTGAAGAGGTTTTGACGTGATGATGACCGCACGACGGGAATTAACAGACTTTGAACACGGAATGTTAGTTGGAGCTAGACGCATGGATCATGCCATTTCGAAAATCGTTAGGGAATTCAACATTCCCAGATCCACTGTGTCAATAGTGTGCCGAGAGTATGAAATTTCAGGCATAACATCCCACCATGGACAGAGCAGTGGTCGACCGCCTGCACTTAACGACCGAGACCTTCGACGTCTGCAAAGAGTCGTAAATTCTAACAGACAAGCAACACTGCGTCAAATAACCGCAGAAATCAATGTGGGACGTACAAGGGACTTGTCTGTTAGAACTGTGCGGAGAAATTTGGCTTTCTTGGGCTATTCCAGCAGAAGACCGACTCGAGTGCCTTTACTGACAGAACGACATCGCTTGCAGCGACTCTCGTGGGCACGTGAGCATATCGGTTGGTCCCTAGATGAATGGAAAACCGTGGCCTGGTCCGATGAGTCACGATTTCAGTTGGTAAGAGCTGATGGTAGGGTTCGAGTGTGGCGCAGACCCCACGAAGCCATGGACCCAAACTGTCAGCAAGGCACTGTTCAAGCTGGTGGTGGCTCCGTAATGGTGTGGGCTGTTTTTTCATGGCATGGACTTGGTCCTCTGGTGCGACTGGTCCGAACATTGCAGCCATTCATGGACTTCATGTACCCAAACAACGATGGGATTTTTATGGATGACAATGCGCCATGTCACCGGGCCACAACTGTTCGCGATTGGTTTGAAGAACATTCTGGACAATTCCAACGAATGATCTGGCCACCTAGATCGCCCGACATGAATCCCATCGAGCATTTATGGGACATCATCGAGAGGTCTGTTCGTGCCCAAAATCCTGCACCATCAACGCTTTCACAATTATGGACGTCTATCGAGACAGCATGGCTCAATATTCGTGCAGAAGACTTCCAACGACTTGTTGAGTCCATGCCACGTCGAGTTGCTGCACTTCGCCCGGCGAAAGGAGGGTGGACACGATATTAAGAGGTATCCCATGACTTTTGTCACTTCAGTGTATATTTCAGCATACTATGCATAAAATTCATTCACTCTTATAAAACTTTTTTTGTAACAAATAAAAATATAAGTATTTAATCACAAACGGAAGTTAATCTTAGTAAGTCAATACTTAAAAAACGAACAAAGTCAATAGTGATTGTGACAGAATGCCTGAATCGTAATCAAATTCCTTGATTGAAATTTTAATGTGCATTTTTTTCTTAATGTATAGTACACCTGAAAATACCATTACATGGCCTTATTACATTAGTCATTACTTTACCGACGTATTCCATAGAACATATCATAGTTTCTGTAGAAAAATTATTAACATAGCGGTAGAATTTAGAGATACATTACTGAAAAATTGTTCCCAATTGTAACAAATATATTGTCCAATTAAACTTACGTAGTACCGACTCGTGGCTCAGTGGTAACGCACTTGAGTGAGCATTAGGGTGGAGGCTCAAGGTGGAGGTGGCGGCTTTCCTGTAGACACTGTTCCAAAAAACGAGGGAAAACGATGGCGTTCGTTATCCTCAGCCTCTTGCTTCGTGAGTCGAATTGCATGGTGATAGTTTTCCGGGTTTTCTCTTATACAATACTTAAATGCATAGTAGTTCCTCCTAAAAGTCCACTCGGAAGACACTGCCCTACTTCTTCAGCAGTACGGTGTCAAGTCAGGCTTCTATCTACGGGTGTTCCATCACAGCAGAAGCTGCAAGATACTGAGGATTAGACAACAAACTTATGTAGTTGCTGCAATTCCCAAATTATGTAGTTCAAAATTGATAAATTTTGGATGTTTTCGCACGTAATTGAAGGATTCACAGTTTAGTTTCAAAAACCAGCACTTGAAATTTGATGCATTGACTTCAATGTAGTAGGATATTAAACATTTTTCTTGTTGTTACAAACAAACCAGAGGATGGGACTTCTGAGTTAAGTTTGTGGAGGATGTAGATCTTTTGAAGAATGCTGCATAAAAAAATTCCAATCAAAATCAATATTCTGCACAAAAATACTTTCCGCCTTGTTACCCACTTCTGTTTCTCCTGGTACACTTATTAGCATCTATCAAGTCTAACAGCCCAGACGACCGACGGGTGAAAGCAGAACACAGATTAGAGAAGAAGAACACTGAATGAAAAAGCGCGAAGGAGGGCAAGAGAGGGCCGATTTCTTCTGTTCGAGATGAGCCCCCTTTGACATCCCTCATGACGCAAAGAGTGGGGCGGCGACCAAGCGTGCGCCCTTGTTTCTCGGGGAATCGAGTGACACAACCGAGCGATAAGTGCGTCAAGACTAGCACGGGGTAAGCGATCCGATTTTTAATGAGAGTGGCCTGAGCCCAAAATCACTCCTTCGTAACTTTTACTTGCCAGGTCGGCAGACGATAGGCTGTGCGGGGATGATGGACGATTTAAATTGACATAGAAGGTCAACCCTAAGTTGGATGGCTACAGTGTCGTCAATAGTTCTGTTGTTCGCTGATTTAGAGATGAAGGTGTTCGGTTCGGCACTCGCGGTCGTTTAAACAAAGTTTTAAAAAAGTACATTTACGGATGGTGTTGACTGATGGACGAATGGGTTTTATGGTTGAATGAGTGTTGACTGATTCTTATCATTCATTATGAAATAACATGATCATATTATATTATAGAAAAATATCAGGATTGCAATATATTATCGAAAAATATCACGTTTATAACATGTTATTAAAAATATCAGGATTACAATATATTATTAAAAATAATACGATTCCAATATGTTATTAAAAATATTACGATTACAAAATGTTATTGAAAAATATCTCGATTATATTATGTTATTGAAAAATATCTCAATTACAATGTGGTATTGAAAAAAAAAACTCGATTACAATATGAATTAATAAAACTAATGAAGTAATAAAATAAATAACTTCCTTATTAAATTTAATTTTTTTACAACAATCGAATAATTAAGAATTATTAGAATAATTAACTTCTAAGAAAGGAAATAATTATTGCTTGTAAAGTATTTAATGTGCGTAAATCCATAAATTTAAATGCAAAATAATACAAAAGACGAATGGACCTGATGGCCGAGTGGCTAACACTCTGTCACTCGGTACCACAGGTATCAGATTCGAATTCCGGTTACGCCATGGATGTTTGTAGTGGTTGGGAATTCACTTTAAACCGTAGGTGGCTGTCCTAATAGGATCGTAGAGCGTTGTGGGGCAGTGTTACTCGCGCCCGTAGCCTATCTTCAAGCTACACGTCAAGCCAATGTATAGTGCTAAAAGCGTAACAGTAGTGCAGCCCTTGTTTATGGCGTAAAATTTAATTGTCTTTGTATTGCCAGCTGCATTAGAACAGCAAAAAAAAGATGTAATAAAAATAAATTTGTTAGAAAAAAATTATACACTCATAAAATGAATAAATAATACTACAACTTTTTAAGGCGGGGAAAATTCGTGAAATGCATTTAAGAGGAGAGATAATATTCCCCATTTCTGTCAACTTTTTTTTCTTTCCGTTTTTTTTACTGAAAATCACTTCATTCCAGAAACGATGGACCGAAATGAATTCATTTTTTATTTACTACTTTTGCACCTTTGATCGGAGGATCATTCTCTGAATGTTAATGAACTAATTCTCCTGAAACTGAGTGGCTTAAACTCATTCTTTCTTTCTACACTGAGATCAAAAATAAGTATGCGAAATATTCAGTTTCTTAAAACAACAATAACAGCAGCAGCAGAAGAAAAAAATTACAACAAGCAAACGCTACTTTCTCTACAATTCATATTTATTCGATTTCACGGTCCCCCCCTAAAAAAAGCTTCTTACACAGAATAATGCTCTTTACATAATTTTTCCTTCATCTTATTGTGCTATCGTATTCGAATCTTTTTTTATCGCATCTCGTAAAGATCTAGTTGTGATTACAGAAATAAAAAAAATATATAATAGTGACAATAAAAAGAAATGAAGAAATGTTTCTTTTATATAAGTAACTATTCTTCTACTGAAATTTTTTTCTTCTTACATCAAAAGGGAGATCTTAAGCAGACTATCTTCCCCTGTGAACCAGCGGAGCGTTTATCTGGAGGTTCAGAAGTTGTTGGATTAAAATGTTCCCTTCTCAAACCACTTGAAGCGGAGGAATCCAAGAATTTAAACGTGGCCGGTCGAAAGTGACTCGCTTTATTGGATTACACATCCATTTCGGAATATCTTCCGCAAGATAGAGGATGTATCATTTGAAAAGGAAACGAAATTAAAACGTACACTCAGAAGAATTAGTTTCCATTTCTTATTACTTTTTCTTTTTTTTTTTTGGCAACACGCGGCTTCCGATCAGAACAAAGTGTGTATTAAAAAAAAGAGAGTTTGGTTTTTAAAAATTTTCTTTTAAAGTGATATTTGTAATGGGTTTTTCATAATGTCGCTCTTAAATAAAAATTCCATTTAAACAGAATGGGACAAATTTTGATTTCATTTCGAATATTGTAATGAACGAATCATCCGAAGTATTGTAGTTCTTATTGAAGGAATTTTTTTTTCTTTTTCTGAATTGATTCAATGTATTTTAATAAATGCGCATCATATTTTTCTAGAATTCTCAAAACGTCTGTAATGTTAAAGTTAAGGAAAAGGAGAAAGATAAGAAACAATTTTTATGGAATAATTATGAGACATTTTAAACGTTAAAATATGTAAACCCATATTCTGGCAAAACAATTCATCATTAAAATAATTTACAAAGTGTCTTTCAAACTTGGAATGATTCAATGTATTTTAATAAATGCGCATCATATTTTTCTTGAATTCTCAAAATGTTTACAGTATATCGTAAATGCTTGAAGATATGAAACAATTTTTATGGTTTAATTATGAAACATTTCATAATTTAAAATACTCAAAACCGTATTTTGGAAACAATTCCTCGTTAAAATAATTTACAAAGTTTCACTGAAAGATGTGTAGCATGTTTTTATCAATTTGAAAGAAAAAGAATCGAATGAAAGTACATTTTATTAAATATATATAATTCGATCACCAATAGAGTGGAAATTTGGCTTGGGGCCAAGTTCTTTTTTATTCGCATAACAACCCCATGGTGGGCCTAGGCCATCTACCTACTGGCCGATTTCGAGACAGGAGATGTTTTCTTTTTACAAGGTAGAGTTGTCATCCCCACTGTCTATATTAGATCGGTTCATAAAGTGTATTTCGAGCTACTACATACATCTATGGCACCGCCGGGACTCGAACCCGAGTGCGTAAGTACGTCCTCTCTCTGATCTCTTGGCCATTATTTAGACGGATTTAAAATGAGCGACGTTATAGGGGTGGAAGTTTCACTTAAAAGAGATTTTAATTACAATAAAAAGAATTTTAATGCTCATTAATTCAAATGTTAGATTACACAACATTAAAAGAAAAACTAGTTGAAACAAATTTTATATTAACTATTATATTTTTTTTCCAAAGCAATTTTGCTCCTATATATTTGACTGCTACCTGAACAAGTAATGGGTTCGTCCATTTCCGAATATAAACCGGATGTTTATCATCCCATGTGTTCCGTGAAGTATTTATTTAAAACCTATGTGAATTTCTTAAATATCGATAAATATTATAACAATAAAAAAATATATTTTTGTTTAGAAATATATTATTGGTAGGAAAGTTTTGAATAAATTTCTTTATTCTTTTGAGATTTATAAAAACGAATAACGAAAACGCTGTTCCCGAGGGGTGGGGGGTGGGATTTGTTTTATTGTTGTAGTATTCGATGTTTCTTGGTGGTTTCTTTGAAAAACAATGCTGTAAAAAAACTGCTTTAGCTAGTTAAACATTTTTTTATAATGTTAAATGATTTTCAATCACCACAGAAACTGTATCTTAATGAAAGAAAAAAAAAATGAAAAATAAAAGCAGTCATTTTTTTTAAAATTGTGTGCACTTGTAGTTACGGCAATACAATCGAAGAATTCCTCAAAATAATATTAATTATTTAGTAATTTATTCAGGTGATGATGGTAAATATTCTGTTCTGAAATGATTGGCTATTTTTGATAAAATAATAAAATAATCTAATTTAATAAATTAAAATAAAATTTAAATTGGCGACCAAAAAATATTCAGTAAAATAAGAATCTTTCGTTGGCTGACTTTTTTTTTAAAATTCTTTTTGAAAATAAGCATTATAACAGAAAGGCAGTGCGTCTGATGGCTAAAAAAAAGTTGACAAACATTGTTGGATCCATCTCCTAACGATATGTAACATTATTTTTTAGCAAATTTATTCCTTTTATTCAATTCCTTCTATTATCTCACACTTTCCCTATATATATCTTGTTCAAATTTTCAGTCATCAATAAAATACTTTTTATTCATCCACTCAAGTTCAAATACATTTCTTTTGAACATGCAGTGTATGACACTGGATGTTATTACAGTTTTCACAAATATAAATTCAGTAATAAATTTAATTAACTAATTTTAGTTTTTTTAGATTTAAGTTGCATATATTTACCAATAGATGGCGCCAGATAAACTTTAAAAAATGAAGGAAAATTATTTATAAAGGACGTTCTGCAATAGAATGAAAAAAAGTAGGGATTGACTTTAAAATTTTTTTTTTTTATATTACTTGTTGATGACTGATAAAAACAAATTTGCTGATACATAATTATGTATAAAATAATACATCGGCTATAAATTTTTATTATTTTCTTAAAATTTGCTGTTCAAAAATTTATAAAAAATTTAAAGTATTCTATACTTCAATTTAATGTTTCGAATAAATACTTTTTTTTAAATAAATAAACACATTGAAAACCATAGTTAATAATGCATCATATTTTAAATATAACTTAAAACATGAATAAAAAAATAATAATCAGCTATCCCAATATAGATTACTCATAAAATTTAAAATTTAATGGAAGAATCAAACATGTAAGAACAAGCTTGGAAAATAAACTCTAGATTTCCAAACGATTTTCTTTTCTTGAAAATATCGTTTTCACTTTGAAATAAAATTGTTTTTTGATTTCACCAGACGATTTTTTACAACAATTTTACATTATTTAATCATTTAATTAACAGCTCACGAAAAATATTTAAATAAATATTATGCATAAAAGCCCTTGATAGAAATTAAAAATATTATGTATAAAAAGGTTCGTGATAGAGATTTAAAATATTATGTATAAAAAGGTTCGTGATAGAAATTTAAAATATTATGTATAAAAAGGTTCGTGATAGAAATTTAAAATATTATGTATAAAAAGGTTCGTGATAGAAATTTAAAATATTATGTATAAAAAGGTTCGTGATAGAAATTTAAAATATTATGTATAAAAAGGTTCGTGATAGAAATTTAAAATATTATGTATAAAAAGGTTCGTGATAGAAATTTAAAATATTATGTATAAAAAGGTTCGTGATAGAAATTTAAAATATTATGTATAAAAAGGTTCGTGATAGAAATTTAAAATATTATGTATAAAAAGGTTCGTGATAGAAATTTAAAATATTATGTATAAAAAGGTTCGTGATAGAAATTTAAAATATTATGTATAAAAAGGTTCGTGATAGAAATTTAAAATATTATGTATAAAAAGGTTCGTGATAGAAATTTAAAATATTATGTATAAAAAGGTTCGTGATAGAAATTTAAAATATTATGTATAAAAAGGTTCGTGATAGAAATTTAAAATATTATGTATAAAAAGGTTCGTGATAGAAATTTAAAATATTATGTATAAAAAGGTTCGTGATAGAAATTTTAAATATTATGTATAAAAAGGTTCGTGATAGAAATTTAAAATATTATGTATAAAAAGGTTCGTGATAGAAATTTAAAATATTATGTATATAAAGGTTCGTGATAGAAATTTAAAATATTATGTATATAAAGGTTCGTGATAGAAATTTAAAATATTAAGTATATAAAGGTTCGTGATAGAAATTTGAAATATTAAGTATATAAAGGTTCGTGATAGAAATTTAAAATATTAAGTATAAAAAGGTTCGTGATAGAAATTTATGTAAACCAATAAGAATAGTTGGGAAAGGAATTAAAAAAACAATAATAAGGTCAAAGTGCTCAAGGAAAGTCAATACCCATAATTTTATGGATAATGATTAAAAAGTTTAAGACTTTTTTAGCTTAACTTGTTTTCGAATACCAGAGACTTTGACCTGAGATCATTCACCACTAGAAATCATATATAGTAAATTCAACGTTACTCCTATGGTGCACTGTAGGAGAGTGATATACTGTACTCATTTTTTATAATTTTGCACTCGCGACAGCCAGCATTTAGAGGGGAAAGGGAATCGTCTTTCTTCACGAGCCCAACTTTTTCCTCTACTTATTGCTGTCATAAACACGAAAACATTCAGTGCGTTTATTAATGAGAGGTTTCGAACTTGACTACCCGATTTTTAAAACCAGTGCACTATCTACTAAAACGCTCCGGTCCTGTTTAAACTTAGTACATTCACACTTATTTTTATATGGTGCATGACAAAAAATTGCTTACCAAATATATCATACTATGAATAAAAAGTAATAAAGAAAGATTATATCGAAACTTTCTTTGTGTGATTCTTCTTCAAGGCACAGTGTAATAGTACTATGCAAATGAATAATAGTGTGATATTTCCAGCTTTATGAATTAGTAGCAGCTGTTATTCATTTCATGTTCATCACCCCGTCAACAAAGGCATCCAATAATAATTCCCTATTCAGTATTGAACAATAATACAGCAAATTATCATTCACATGTCATGTTAACAATGTGCTAAAGACTAGCGCATCATGAGCACTGATGTTGAATACGAGAGTTCTCATGGAAATCTATATATATATATATATATATATATATATATTCGCCATTATGTATCTGGCAGACGCTATTGTTGATTGAAGGCAGACACAATTACGGATCTGGTCATGAGGACTATTGAAGAATGGATGCCATGCATCAGAGAAGCACATGTACAGAAATGTCCAAAAATTTATAAAACACAGGACAGGCTGATTATGCAGACGTATCCATCTTACTTTAAAGATTGTGGAGAAAGGGACGTTCATCTTGGGGGTTGGAACAGAATCGCGATTTATTCAGGAGACGTCTTCCAGTGAAGAGAAAAATGTTTCGAGCTGTCAACTCTCATGAAAATATATTTTTACATTTGTAAGCACTGCCGGAAGTAGACTATTGTATACAATGGCACTAACATTATATACAATGGCACTAACATTATATACAAAGGCACTAACATTATATACAGCGGCTTTATTTGCAATCTCTGCATTCCCTATTCATTGAATTATTGTTGAGTTCGTCATATTTTAGTTTTCTTTCGTTTGTTGATATTTTGATGTTTTTAGTCTTCTCGAATTTTATTTCTAACTATACAGTACACCCATCCCCTCTGTATGGATATTTTTGCTTGAAAAAATCAGTGTCTAAAGAATAGCAATGACTGATTTTCCCATGATAAATGGTTTATAATTCATGTTATTCACCATGTAGATTTGGTACTCATTCTGAAAAACTGCTACAAGAGACATAGTCAGATAAATCTGTGTAATATAAATGCTCATCTGACTATATATGAGTCTCTTAAATATCTTTTTTTGCTCTTGTTACCACAGACTTCAAATTCGAATCCTGGATCAAATCTGGATTTTTGTGAGTGCTTCGGAATTCAAGGATAGGTCCCGGACTAATGAGCCTAAAATGTGCACAAAATGACTGTAGACAGACAAACTAAACTAAACCAAACCAAACCAACCCAACCCAACCCCTCCCTCCTCCCGACATGTATGCTGGGGATGGAGAAAAACGTTCTAGCAAGTTCTGTTGTTGAGCTTAGAATGGTGGCAAAATGTGAGTGTAGTCGGTTTCCAGGGGTGCTTCCTAGGATAAAATTAAACATGACGCATATCTGTGGTTCTATTAGATTGAGTTAATCGTTGTTTTAGAATGCTGGTAACTTATTTTATATAAAACAATTTGCAAAAATGAATTTGGAAAATCTTTATTTACAAAATCTTTTTTACTGAACAATATTTTGAAGTGAAAGGTAATTTGAATGTTTGTAATAATTTTACAATTCTCAAAAATATATTTAATATAAATAATTGTCTCACTGCCTGACTCGTGGATCAGTGGCAACGTACGATGCTGGTAAGCCTTATGACGGAGGTTCATTCCGCTGGCAGCTTTGTTGTAAACACTGTTTCAAAACACGACGAGAATCGATGGCGTTTGGGATGTTCAGCATCTTGCGTAGTTAGTCGGACTACCTGGTGGGTATTTTCCCTGTTTTTTCCGATACGATACGCAAATGTAAAGAGTATGTTAGTTCCCCCCTAAAAGTTCTTCCTGAAGACACTTTATCTCCTTCTTCAGCGTCATGGGGCCAAGTCAGACTTTGTACCTATATATTCTACCTATGGGCGCGCCATCACAATAGAAGCTGCCCCCTTTTCCCTTCAATCACGAATCCCTAGAGGTTCGTGGGTTTGGTCTAGATGTCGACCAAGTAGTATAAGAAACTACATATAAAATTACCATATGTTTGAAAAATATCGAGATTGAAAAAAGTAGAAAAAAAAATCAGTGTACAAACTTATAATTTTAGTAATTTTTCAAAACAAAATATGTATAATAAAAAATCTTAATTTGAACAAAAATATGGTTGAATGGAAAATGATAGTGAATTTGATTTAACCCATATGACTTTATTTCATATCTTCATATTACAGGTGGCCCCACATCCATAAATCTCATTTAAATGTATGAAACCATTGATGATTCATTCTTTTATTGTATTCTTGGCATTTTCCCATGAATTTTAAGTCTCCCAACATATTAAGAAACAATTTTAATCTTAAGCTTAAGTTTAATTCTAAACATAGAGAACATGACATGAAATGAAAGGATTGAATGAACTGAAGAATTTGAATTGATTGGTGACATCTATATTAAAAGACATCAATCAGTTCAAAATAAAATAGTCTATGGCTTTATATGCTAACTTATTGCTAATGCTTATAAATTTCTACAATAAAGAAAACTGAAGTCTTTGAATAAAATAATGATCTTTCTAAGAGAATTCTTTGCAACTCTTCAGGTTAACAGTTAGTGATTTAAATTATAGCTTTTTCTTAGCTGCCTAATTATTGACATCCAGGACTTTTATTAAAATAATATAAAGTGTAACAAAAAAATTCAGTGTTGATTTACAGCATTTTAAAGTATAGCTTTATATCAATTCAGTTTTAAATTTCGATCTTTAAATAATCGATGTGTCGTTTAAATAATTAAAAGACCCCAATTTTTTTTTCTCGTAAAAGATCAATTTTTGTTAAACTTTTCATGAGAAATTAAAACATATTTTTAAATAAACAAAAAAAAAAAAAAAACTGAAGTCGTCAGGTAAAATAACAATTTTGCCAAAAATAACAACTTCTTCGCAACTCTTCGGGTAATAGCTAGTGATTTAAAGAATAGCTTTTAAATATGTTTGCTTATAGTTTTTAAATATAGCTTCATATTTTTGAGATCCAAGCTTTTTTATTTTAATAATATAAAGCGTAACAAAAAAAATCCGTGTGGATTTATAAAATTTTCAATTAAGCTTTATTAAGAATTATCGATATTGTTTTTAATTAACTTGATCTTAAAAAATTATTCCTTTAAATATAATTGGTGTGTCATTTAAGTAATTAAAATACCACGACTTTTTGTCCTCATAAAAGAACAATTAATTTTTATTTGCAAACTTTCCATCAAAACATTTTAAAATATTTTTTAAATAAACAGACAAAAAAAAAATCCTAGAAACAACAAATTTATTTATGACAAAAGTTTTTGAAAGAAAATTAATTGAAATAAATCTATGCAACACTTAAAAACAGTATTGAGTTTTTAGTTTAAAATGACAAAGATTACAACTTATTTTGTAAATAAAGCAAAGTAAAAAGATTCAGGATAATTGTTAAAAATAGATCGAAACCAATGGCTGTAATCCATTTTAATTAATTCTTTAACGCCGAAAATACACGACTGCTAAAACAAAGTAATCACCGAAGGAAATAAATTAACTAAGATTTTCGAAAAAGAAAAAAACTGCTCAAAAAGTATTTAATTATCTAAGATGATTATTTCCTCTAAGAATTCAATTAACATACCAAATAAAAGATTTGATTTCATTTCAGTTCCAAATATTTTTTGTGAATCATTTATAATTAAATTAATTAACGATTTTAAACTTCTGTAAGCTGTTGCAATGTTTCAAACTGAACTATATTAATTTTAACTTGAACTTAATTTGATATTTTTGTAAAAATTTAAGCAACCATTTTATCGAAAAGAGTTCTCCATTTTAATATAAATTTATTTTAAATATATGTTAGAATAGAGATGCTTTGTCAAAAATATTGAAAAAAAAAGGCTTTAGAACAGGGGTGGCAAACCCGCAGTCCGACTTGAATATATTTCCGATCCGGGAGATTTATCAAACTTTTACAAAATGTATTTATTTTATAATATCCAAAGTAGTGAAAACCAATGTATTAAAAAATGCATCAAGTGTGCATCCATATATTCAAAAATTAATTGTTGAAATTATGAGAAAAAAATCAACTTTGATTTTAAAATAATATTCTTGCGAATTTATGACAGATATTGCCGGTTTTATTTATGAGTTAACAGTTATGATTTAGCAGAATAATTAAATTGTATTTTACGAACTCATGGTGCCCATGAGAAAATTAAGAATTATTAGAATAATGAAACCTTAATAAATGAAATAATTGCTTGTAACTGATTTCATGTGTGTCAAACTATAAATAAGATATAAGACGAAATAAAAACACATTTGTCAAAAAGACAAAATTTTCTATACTTCTAAAATGAGTAGACAATAAAATAAATAATTCTACAACTTTTTAAGCCGAGAAAAAAATTTGGGAAATTATTTAAGAGGAGACATGATATTCTCCATTTCGGTCACCTTTTTGTTCTTTTCTTTTTTTTAACTGAAAGCCGCTAATTCCAGAAATGATAGATCTGAATTAGTTCTTTTTTTTTATTTACCACTTTCGCCCCTTTGAGCGGCGTATTATTCACTGAATACTACTGAATGAGTTCGACTGAAACCGAGTGGCTTAAACTCATTTCTTTTTACATGAAGAGTAAAAATAAGTATGCGAAATCTTCAGTTTCTTACAACAACAACAACAGCAGCAGCAGCAGCAGCAAAAAAAAAAAAAAAAAAACAATCTAACGCTATTTTATCTACAATTCCTATTTATTCGATTTTACGGTTCCCCCCAAAAGCTTCTTACACAGAATAATGCTCTTCACATAATTTTCCCTTCATCTTATAGTGCTAACGTGTTCAAATCTCTTTTTATCGCATCTCGTAAAGATCTAGTTGTGATTACAGAAATAAAAAAATATATAATAATGATACTAAAAATGGATGGAGAAATATTTCTTTTATATAAGTAACAATTATTCTCCAGAAATTTTTTTCTTACATCAAAAAGAAAGATCTTAAGCTGACTCACTGTGAACCAGCAGAGCGTTTATCTGGAGGTTCAAAAGTTGTTGGATTAAAATGTTCCCTTCTCAAACCACTTGAAGGGGAGGAATCCAAGAATTTAAACTTTATTGGATTACACATCCATTTGGAATATCTACCGCAAGATAGAGGATGTATTATTTTAAAAGGAAACGAAATTAAAACGTACCCTCTGAAGAATTAGTTTCCATTTCTTATTACTTTTATTTATTTTTTTTGGCAACATGCGGCTTCTGATCAGAACAAAGGGAGTATAAAAGAAAAGAGTTCTTTTTTTAAAAAAAATTTCTTTTAAAGTGATATTTCTAATGGGATTTAAATAATGTCGCTCTTAAGTAAAAATTCCATTTAAACAGAATGGGACAAATTTTGATTTCATTTTCATTGTAAAGAACGAATCGTATTGATGTTCTTTTGAGGGAAAAAAATGTTTTTTTTCTGCATTGATTCAACGTATTTTAATAAATACATATTATATTTTTCTAGAATTCTCAGAATGTTTATAATGTGTTTCGAATATTTTAAAGGTACGAAACATTTTTTATGGATTAATTATGATACATTTCACACGTTTTATATTTTTTAATATAAATTTGTATTTTAGAAACAGTTCTTCATGAAAACAATTTACAAAGTTTCCTTGAAAATGGAAAGTAGGGTGTATTTAAGAATTCAAAAGAAAAAGAACAGAATGAAAATACATTTCATTAAATATACGGTCACCAATAGCGTGTAAATTCGACACGGCAACTTTTTCTTGAGCAACAGCCCCCTGGTTGGCGAAGATCATCTGCCTACTGTCAGATTTCGAGACAGGAGATATTTTCTTTTTACGGGGTAAGATTGTCTGACCTACTCTCTACAGCCATATTAATCCGCGATTTAAGTTTTAAAGTGAATTCCGAGCTACTACGTATCCATGGCACCAACGGGACTCGAATCCAAAGCCCAGAGCGCTAATCACTCGACCATCAGTCCCCATGAGGACAACTTCGACGGATTTAAAATGAGTGAGGTTATAGGGGAGGATGTGTCAGTTACAATTAAAATAATTTTAATGTTCTCTGTTTTAAATTTTATATTACACAACATTAAAGGAAAAACTAGCTGAAAATATTCCATACTAACTATTAAACGTTTTTCTTTCAATGTAGTTTTACACCGTGTAATTGGTTATCACACCCAACAAATAATCGATTCGTCCATTTCCGTTAATTTAAATTATGCACAATACATTCGTAGCATTTAAGAGTTCTGTGCGCAAAACATTCATCGTTTATTTGAAACCTAAGTGAATTTGTTAAATATCGATAGATGTTATAAGCGATATAAAAATATATTTAAATTCAGAAATATAATGTAGACAGAAAAGCTTTTATTAAGAACATTTATTGTTTTGAGATTTATGAAAAAGAATAAATAAAAAGCTGTTCCCAGTAGGGGAAGGCGCATTTAGTTTTATTGTTGTAGTTTTTAATTTTTTTGGTGCTTTTTTTATGTAAAAAAAATGCTTTATCTAGTTGAAATTTTTTTTATCATGCTAAATGATTTTTAATGACCACAGAAACTGTATCTTAATAAAAGCAAAAAAAAAAAAAAAAATATGTTAGCAAAAAAAAAAAAAAAAAAAAAAGAACACGAGAAAAAAATTATTTTTTTAATTGCGTGCACTTGTAATTACGCCAATACAGTCGAAGCATTCTCAAAAATTATATTAATTATTTAGTAATTTATTCAGATGATGATGATAAATATTCTGTTATTAACTGATTAGTTATTGTTGATAAAATAATTTTGAATAAAACTGGTGATCGAAAATGTTCAATAAAATATGGACCTTTTGTTCGCTGACTTTTTTTTTTTGAAAGGGTTCTCATTGAAAATATGCTTTATTTTTGTTGTCAAAAAAGTTGTCAAAATTGTTGGATCCATTTTCTATTTGTATGTGACATCATTTTATTCAATTTATTCTTTTGATTGATGACTGATAAAAGAAAACTTTGTGATATAAAATTATGTTTAAAATAAAATATCGTTTAAAATCTTTTATTATTTTCGTAAAATTTGTAACTAAAAAATTCTTTGTAAAAATTTCACGAAATTTAAACTGGCCTTTAATGTATCAAATAAATAATTGTAATTTTTTAAATAAATAAACACATTGAAAACCATAATTAATAATGCATAATATTTTAACTATATCATAGAACATACGTAAAAAATAATAATCGGCTTGTCCAGTATAGAGTTTACCCATAAAATTTTGAATTTAATATAAAAAAATATATATAAAAAAATAAAAAATAAAAAATAAATTATAGAATTCCTGATAAAAGTAAACTTGCTGATATAAAATTATGTTTAATACAATACATCGACTATAACTTTTTATCATTGTTGTGAGATTTTTAATTAAAAAATTCTTCATAAAAATGTAAAGTATTTTAAATTTTTGTCTTTAATGTATCAAATAAGTAATTGTGATTTATTTTAAAAAGAAACACATTAAAATCCGCAGTTAATAATGCATAATATTTTAATTATATCCTAGAACATAAATAAAAAAATAATAATAAACGGCTGGCTAAATATATAGGTTACACCTAAAATTTAGAATTTAATCGAAGTACAAAACGCATAACAGATATATTAAAAAAATAGAAAACTATAGAATTCCAAATGATTTTCTTTTCTTCAAAAAACACATTTTCACTCTAATATAAAATTGTCTTTGCTATCACCAGACGATCTTTTAGAACAAATTTGCATTATTTAAATATATATTTTGAGCTAGTGAAGAAAATATAAATAAACCAAAAAGAATAGTTGTAAAAAATGAGGAAAAAAAAAAAAACCGAACTAATCAGAAACATTGAAAGGGGTCAAAGACATGAAAAAAATTGACCAAGGAAACGAAAAACTTCTCTATCAAAAACTTTACCCTTAATTTTATGGGTGATAAGAGTATTAACTTATTTAGCTTAACTTATTTTCGAATGACAGGTATTTTGACATGAGGTCATTCGCCATTAGAAAACATATATGGTAATTTTAACACTACTCTCATATTGCACCGTAGGGGAGGGGAGTGATACACTGTACACATTTTTTATAATTTTGAACTCACCTCATGACAGCATTTGGAGGGGAGAGGAAGTCGTCTTTCCTTCACGAGCCCACGTTTTCCTCTACCTATTGCTGTTATAGAAAGGAAAACTTTGTTCATTTATGAATGCCAGGTATCAAACCTGGCTACCCGATTGAAGACTCTGGTCCTTTTTAAAATAAGTGCAGACAAAGCTGTTCTTAAATGGTGTATGAAAAGTAATTGCCCACCGAATAGCATAATATGAATAAAAAAGAAATAAAAGTAATAAAGAAAGATTATATTAAATAAATGTAATAAAGATAGATTATATTAATTAAAAGATTATATTAATTAAAAGTAATATACGAAGATTTTATTAAAACTTTCAATGTGGATTCCTCTCCGAGACGCATAAATAGATTTTAGTATAATAGCACTGCGTAACTAAATAATAGTGTGATATATTTCAGTTTTACGAATTAGCAGCAGCTGTTGTTCAATTCATGTTCATCGCCATGACAACAAAATCAACCGATAATAATTCCCAATTCAATATTGAACAATATTATAGCAAATTATCATAAAACATGTCAACAATGTGCTAAAGACCAACCCGTCACAAGCACTGATGTGTAATACGAGAGTTCTCATTGAAATGTATATATTCACCATTGTGTATCTGGCAGACTCTATTGTTGATTGACGGCAGACGCTGTTATGGATCTGGTTGTGAGGACTATTGAAGAACGGACGCCATACATCAGAGCTGCGCATGTGCAGAAATTTCAAGAATTTATAAAACACAGAGCAGGCTGATTCTGCAGACGCATCCATCTTACTTCGAAGATAGGGCAGAAAGGGACGTTTATCATCAGTGTCGGAACAGAAACGTAGTTTATTCAGGAGACATCTTCAATTGAAGAGAAAAATTGTTTCCAGGTGCCAACTCTTATGAAAATATATTCTTATATTTGTAAGCACTGCCAGGAAGGATCAAATATTTTTTAGCTTTTGGTATTACTGTTGTATACAACGGCATTAACACTACACGCATCAGCTTTATTTGCAGTTCTCTCCCTTCCGTATTCATTGAATTCTGGTTGAGTTCGTCATATTGTAGTTTTCTCTCATATGTTATCCTTTTGATATTTTTAGTCCTCTTTCCTCCAACCTTTGAGTGGATTACACACGGGATGTCCGTCTCGCTCAATAGGACACTGAAGATAAGACGCCAACAACAAAAAAATTACGTAGTTGATGTAATTTCCAAATTATGTAATTCCAAATTAAAAAAAGTTTGTTCTTTTTGTACGTAATTGAAGGATACGCAATTCAGTTTCAAAAGCCAGCACTTGAAGTTCGATACATTGACTTCAATTTAGTAGGATATTAAACGTTTTTCTTGTTGTTTTGAACAAACCAGAAGAAGGAATTTCTGAGTTAAGTTTATAGAGGATGTAATACTTTTGAAGATTACTGCATGAAAACAATTCGAATCGAAATCAATATTCTGCACAAAAATACTTTCCGCCTTATTACTCACTTTTGTTTCGCTTCGCACATTTATTAGCCTCTATCCAGTTCAACAGCCCAGAGGATCAATGGGTGAAGAGTGAAAGCAGAACAAATTAGAGAAGAAGATCACTGAATGAAAAAGCGCGAAGGAGGGCAAGAAAAGGGCCAATTTCTTGTGTTCGAGATAAGCCCCCTCTGACATCCTCCATGACGCAAATAGTGGGGCGGCGACCATGCGTGCGCCCCTGTTTCTCGGGGAATTGAGTGACACAACTGAGCGATAAGTGCCTTATGGCTTGCACGGGGTGAGCGATCTGATTTTTAATGAGAATGGCCTGAGCCAAAATCACTCCTTCGTAACTTTTGCTTGCCAGGTCATTACGCAGACGATCGGCTGTGCGGGGATGATGGACGATTTAGATTGACATAGGAGGTCAACCCTAAGTTGGATGGCTACAGTGACATCCATAGTTCTGTTGTTCCTTCCTTCGGAGATGAAGGTGTTAGGTTCGTCACTCGCGGTCGTTTAAACAAAGTTTTAAAAACGTATATTTACGAAAATTTTTGAAGATATGTATTGACATGTTTATTCTGGCTGAAAGAGTATTGACTGTTCCTGTCATTTATTAACATCCAAAAAATATGTATGATTAAAAATATCATGATTATAATAATATATTATTGAAAAATATCATATATAATTATTGAAAAGTATCTCGATTACAATATTTTAATGGAAAAGTATCTCTATTACAATATGTTATGGAAAATATTGTTTCGGCATTCATGAATATTCATGATCAAGCAAAACATATGATTTTCTGAGATGCAACGCTTATGCATAATTGAAATAGTATCATTTTTCGCCAACCTTTCAGTGAAGGCAGTAAAATATATTATATTCCTAATAATGGTGAAATTTTTAGAACTACACATATACTACTGTGCCCAAAATGTAAGGCAAGTTTTCAATTTAAATTTCCAGGGCATATGGTTTTTCAATTTTTCTTTTCATTTTTAGGTTGTTGGTACTGTCCTGAACTGTGTGAAATTTGACGTCAAAATATTCATTAGTGCTTGAGTTCCGGTTGGATTTTTGAAATGCTAAAGCTGATCCCGGTAATTTTTGAAATGTCTCTTCAATCGACTCAAAATGGTGTCCCTGGAGTGGTCTTTTGAGTTTAGGGAATAGCCAGAAGTTGCACAGTGCTAAATTAGGTGAATAGGGGGGTGGTTGTGGAACGATACTTTTTAAAACGGGGAAAATTCGTGAGATGTATTTAAAAGGAGAGATGAGAGACAATATTCGCCATTTCTGTAGGTTATTTTGTCCTTTTTTTTACTGAAAGGCGCTAATTCCAGAAACGATAGACCGAAATGAATTCATTTTTTATTTACCACTTTTGCACCTTTGATCGGCGGGTCATTCTCTGAATACTAATGAACGAATTCGCCTGAAACTGAGGGGCTTAGATTAATTTCTTCTTTCAACACAGAGATTAAAAATAAGTATGCGAAATCCTCAGTTTCTTGTGACAACAACAACAACAACAGTAGAAAAAAATTACAACAAGCTAACACTACTTTTATTTCAATTCCTATTTATTTGATTTCGCGGTTCCCCCAAACTTCTTACACAGAATAATGCTCTTTACATAATTGTTCCTTCATCTTATAGTGCTATCGTCTTCAAATCGTTTTTTAATCGCATCTCGTCAAGATCTAATTGTGATTACGAAAATAAAAAATATATAATAATGATAATAAAAATGGATGGAGAAATATTTCTTTTATATAAAGAACAATTCTTCACCAAATTTTTTTTCTTCTTACATCAAAAGGGAGATCTTAAGCAGACGACCTTCCGACCTGTGAACCAGCGGAGCGTTTATCTGGAGGTTCAGAAGTTGTTGGATTAAAATTCTCCATTCTCAAACCACTTGAAGCGGAGGAATCCAAGAATTTAAACGAGGCCGGCCGAAAGTGACTCACTTTATTGGATTACACTTCCATTTGGAATATCTTCCGCAAGATAGAGGATGTATCATTTTAAAAGGAAATGAAATTAAAACGTACACTCTGAAGAATTAGTTCTGATTTCTTATTACTTTTATTTTTTTTGGCAACACGCTGATTCCTATCAGAACAAAGTGAATATTAAAAAAAAAAAGAGTTCCTTTTTAAAAAATATTCTTTTAAAGTGATATTTCTAATGGGATTTTCATAATGTCGCTCTTAAATAAAAATTCCATTTAAACAGAATGGAACACATTTTGATTTCATTTCGAATATTGTAAAGAACGAATCGTATTACAGTTCTTTTAAAGAAAAAAAAAATTATTATTTTTTTTTTCTGAATTGAATCAATGTATTTTAATAAACACGTATCAAATTTTTTCCAGATTTCTCAGAGTGCTTATAGTGTTACATAAAAGTTTAAAGACACGAAGCAATTTTTATGGTTTAATTATAAAACATTTCAGACTTTATATATGTAAACCGATATTCTAGAAGCAATTCATCATTAAAACAATTTGCAAAGCTTCCTTGAAACTAGAATGTAGGATGTATTTATCAATTCAAAAGAAAAAGAACGGAATGAAAATACATTTCATTGAATTTATATAATTTGATTACTAATAGTGTGGAAATTTGTCATGGGGCCAAGTTCTACTTCATTGGCGCAACAGCCCCATGGAGTGTAAGGTCATCTGCTTACTCTAAGATTTCGAGATAGGAGATATTTTTTTACGAGGTAAGGTTGTCAGCCCAACGCTGTACACTCATATTATACCGAAAACCACGGTTTAAAGTGGATTTCGAGTTACTACATACATCCATGGCACCGCCAGAACTCGAACTCGAAACCTGTGGCACCGAGTGCCAGAGAGTGAGTCACTCGGCCGTCAGGCCCCAGGAGGTCAACTTAGACGGATTTAAAATCAGAGATGCTATAGGGGAGAAAGTGTCAATTAGAATTTCACAATATTAAAAGAAAAACTAGCTGAAAACATTCCATAGTAACTATTATACTTTTTTATTTCAAAGTAGTTTTGCACCGTGCGTATTTAACTATCACCCCAACAAATAATGGGTTCGTCCCTTTTCCTCTTTAAAGTTGTAGGCACAATACATTCATCGCATTTAAGATGATATCATTTAACAGTTCTGTGTGCAATACATTCATCGTTTACTTAAAACCTACGTGAATTTCTTAAATATCGTTAGATGTAATAATAATATAAAAATGTATTTAAATTCAGAAATATAAGGTAGACAGAAAAGCTTTTCCTAAAATTTTTTATTGTTTTATTAAATTTTTAAAAAAAGACCAAAGAAAAATATTTTCCCGGGGAAGGGGGGGAGGTATTGTTAATATTTTTAATGTTTTTTTGGTGCTTTAAAAAAAAGCGACTTTATCTAGTTAAATATTTTTTATAATGCTAAATGATTTTTAATGACCACAGAAACAGTATCTTAATAAAAGTAAAAAAACATGTTAGCAAAAAAAAGAGAAAAAATTTTTTTTTTTAATTGCGTGCACTTGTTACGTTAATACAGTCGAAGTATTCCCCAAAATTATATTAATTATTTAGTAATTTATTCAGATGATGATGGTAAATATTCTGTTTTTAAATGATTAGTTATTGTTGATAAAATAACAAAAAAAAATATAAATTAATAAAAGAAAATAAAATTTTTAATAAAGCTGGTGACCGAAAATGTTCAATAAAATGAGAAACTTTTTTTTTCTGATTTTTTTGTGGTTTATTTTTTACTGTAACCGAAGAATTCTGCGTTTGTTAACTAAAAAATAAATTGTAAAAGGTTGTTTTTTTTTCTTCTAATGCTGCTAGCAAATAGACCGTGATCTTCGCCATAAGGGCTGCACCGATGTTACTCACTTTGCATTACCCAAGGGGGGCGTGTAACTTGATGGTAAGCCACGAACGCGGAGTAACAATGCCCCCGCAGCGCTTTACGATCCTATTAGGACCGGGACCTACGGTTTAAAATGGATTCCAAACCATTACAAACATCCATGGCAAAGCCGGGATTTGTACCCGATACCTGTGGTACCGAACGCCAGAGCACTAGCCATTCGGCTATCAGGCCCCTCAGTTGTAAAAAGTTGTTGGATACATTTTCTAGCAGTTTGTGACATTATTTGTTTGTAAATTTATTCCTTTGATTGATGACTTATAAAAGAAAACTTGCTGATGTAAAATTATGTTTCGAATAATATATCGGTTATAATATTTTATTATTTTCATAAAATTTATAGCTCAAAATTCTTCATACAAAAATTTGAAGTATTTTATACTTGCCTTTAATGTATCCAATAAGTAATCATTTCTTTTAAAATTAAATAAATTGAAAACCATAGTTAATAATGCATAATAATGTAATTATATTTTAGGACATAAATAAAAAAAAATAATATTCTGTATATAAAAAGTATAAGAGCAATCGTAAAAAATGAAAAACTATAGAATTCCAAACGATTTTCTTTTCTGGAAAAATCTCATTTCACTTTGAACCAGACGATCTTTCAAAACATTTTTGCATTATTTAATCATATAATCTTGAGGTATTGAAGAAAATATAAATACCCCAATAAGAATAGTTGTTAAAAATTAAATAAAACCCAATAATAAATATTGAAAGTGGCCAAGGATACGAAAAAACTGATCAAGGAAACGAAAAACTTCACTCTCGGAAAACAATACCTATAATTTTAAGGGTAATAGGGTTACAAATTTTAAAATTGATTTAGCTTAACTTATTTTCGAATGCCAGTACTTTGATCCTGTGGTCATTCATCACCAGAAACCATATATAGAAAATTCAACGTTAATGACATGGTGCACCATGAGGAAGTGAGTGACACACTGTACACATCTTTTATAATTTTGAATTAATGTGAGACGACATTTAGAGGGACGAGAGATCTATCTTTCATCAACGGTTTCCTGTACCTATTGCTGCCATAGACGTGAAAACTTTCTATTCATTTATGAATATGGGGTTTCAAACCTGGTTACCCTACCCACCCTGAGAAAACCGATGCGCTATATACTGAAATGCTCCGATGTTTAAACTAAGTACATTCAAGCATGTTTTTATACAGTGTATGAAAAAGAATTATTCACTAAATAATATAATAAATAAAAATCAATAAAGAAAGAAAAATAACATTGAAACTTCATTGTGTGGTTCCTCTCCAAAACACAGGTTTCAGTGTAAATGCAACTAAATAATAGTGTGATATTCTTCAGCTTTATGAATTAGCAGCAGCTGTTGTTCATTTAATGTACATCACCATGACAACAAGAGCAACCCATAATAATTCCCTATTCAGTATTGAACAATATTATAGCAAATTATCATTCGCATATCATGCCAACAATGCGCTAAAGACCAACGCGTCATAAGCACTGATGTTGAATACAAGAGTTCTCATGGAAATGTATACTATAGTCGCCATGGTGTATCTGGCAGAGGCTATTGTTGATTGACGGCAAACACTGTTATGGATCTGGTTATGAAGACTACTGAAGAATGGGCGATATACGTCTGAGAAATGTTCAAGAATTTATGAAACGCAGAGAAGGCTCATTCTGCAGACGTATCCATCTTACTTTGAAGATTGGTTAGAAAGGGACGTTCGTCATTGGGGTTGGAACAGAATCGTGGTTTATTCAGGATGCGTCTTCCAGCGAAGAGGAAAATATTTCGAGCTGTCAACTCTCATGAAAATATATTTTTATATTTGTAAGCACTGCCGGGAAGAGAAAGGATCAAATATTTTTTGGCTTATGGCATTGGAATTGTATACAATGGCATTAACATTATATGCATCAGCTTCATTGGCAATCTCTCCATTCCTTATTCATTGAATTCTGGTCGAGTTTGTCCTGTGTTAGTTCTCTTTCGTTTGTTAATGTTTTTAGTCTTCTAGAATTTTATTTCTAACTACAGTACACCAGTCCCCTCCCTACGTACTTTCGCTACCTACAGAGTTCGAAATGTGAGATGTTTTCTTTCTACTGGGTAGGTTGTCAACCCAACGCTCAACAGTATTATTAGATTGGGACCTACGTTTCAAAGTGGAGTCCGAGCAACAACATAACTTCATGGCACCACCGGGAATCTAACCCAAAGCCCGCGGCATCGAGTGCCAGAGCACCAAACACTCGGCCATCAGGCTCCATGAGGCCAACTTAGACGGATTCAAAATGATTGAAGGGGAGGTAGTGTTATTAAGGAGGAATTTTAATTGCAATAAAAATAATTTTAATGTTCACGAATTCAAATTTTAGATTACACGACTTTAAAAAAAATTATCTGAAAAAATTCCATACAAACTAGTATGCATTTTTTTTTCAAAGTAGTTTTTCATCACCGTGTATATTTGAATATCACCCCAACAAGTAATGGGTTCGTCCCTTTCCCTCCTTTAAACCAGCTGCTTATGCATTTCCCATGATTCGTGATTTTTAAATTATGCACAATACTTTCACAGCATTTAAGAGTTGTATGCACAGTACATTCATGGGATTTAAAAGTTGTATGCTAGATATTTTCATAGCATTTAAGAGTTGTATGCACAGTACATTCATGGGATTTAAAAGTTGTATGCTAGATATTTTCATAGCATTTAAGAGTTGTATGCACAGTACATTCATGGGATTTAAAAGTTGTATGCTAGATATTTTCATAGCATTTAAGAGTTGTATGCACAGTACATTCATGGGATTTAAAAGTTGTATGCTAGATATTTTCATAGCATTTAAGAGTTGTATGCACAGTACATTCATGGGATTTAAAAGTTGTATGCTAGATATTTTCATAGCATTTAAGAGTTGTATGCACAGTACATTCATGGGATTTAAAAGTTGTATGCTAGATATTTTCATAGCATTTAAGAGTTGTATGCACAGTACATTCATGGGATTTAAAAGTTGTATGCTAGATATTTTCATAGCATTTAAGAGTTGTATGCACAGTACATTCATGGGATTTAAAAAGTTGTATGCTAGATATTTTCATAGCATTTAAGAGTTGTATGCACAGTACATTCATGGGATTTAAAAGTTGTATGCTAGATATTTTCATAGCATTTAAGAGTTGTATGCACAGTACATTCATGGGATTTAAAAGTTGTATGCTAGATATTTTCATAGCATTTAAGAGTTGTATGCACAGTACATTCATGGGATTTAAAAGTTGTATGCTAGATATTTTCATAGCATTTAAGAGTTGTATGCACAGTACATTCATGGGATTTAAAAGTTGTATGCTAGATATTTTCATAGCATTTAAGAGTTGTATGCACAGTACATTCATGGGATTTAAAAGTTGTATGCTAGATATTTTCATAGCATTTAAGAGTTGTATGCACAATACATTCATTGTTTATTAAAACCAATGTGAATTTTTAAAATATCGATAGATGTTATAACGATATTAAAAAACATTTAAATTCAAAATATTTAATTTCAAGTAAGAAAAACTTTTATTAAGAATTTTTATTGTTTTGAGATTTATGAAAAAAAAAACAAAAGAAAATGCTTTTCCATGATGGGGAGGCACCTTTAATTTTTTTATTGTAGATTTTAATGCTTCTTGGTGCTTTTTTTATAAAAAAAAACTGCTCTATCTAGTTAAATATTTTTTATAATGCTAAATGATTTTTAATGACCACAGAAACTGTAGCTTAATAAAAGAAAAAAATGGTTAAAAAAAACGAGAATAAAATTATTTTTTTTAATTGCGTGTACTTGTAGTTACGTCAATACAGTCGAAGAATTCCTCAAAATTATATTAACTATATAGTAATTTATTGGGATGATGATGGTAAATATTCTCTTAAATGATTAATTGTTCTTGATAAAATACTATAATTTAATAAAATAAACTAAAATTTTTAATAAAATTGGTGACCGTAAATGTTCTATAAGACAGATGAGAAGCCTTTGCTGGCTGACTATTTTTTTCTGTTCTCTTTGAAAATATGCTTTGTAACCGAATGCCTGTGCATTTGATAGCTAAAAAAAGTTATGTCCACTTTCTAACAAAATATGACATTATTTTTTTGGAAATTTTTTTCTTTTGATTGATGACCGTAAAACGAACTTGCTGATATAAAATTATACTTAAAATAATACAATGATTATAACTTTTTATCATTTTCGTAATATTTGCTGTTCAAAAATTTATAAAATATTTAAAATATTTTTTTAGTATTTTATTTTTATCAAACAAGTAAGTTGGGTATAATAATAGTTAATAATGTATAGTTAACATAGTTAATAGTGTATATTTTAATTATATCCTAGAAAGTAAATAAAAAAAGTAATCGCTTGGTCAACTATATAGATCACCCATAAAAATGAGAATTTAATACAAAACGCATAACAGCAACCTTAAAAAATAAAAAAAACATTATAAAATTCCAAATGATTTTCTTTTCTTCAAAAACCTCAGTTTCATTTTGAAATAACATTGCTTTCACAAGGTAATCTTTTAAAACATTTCTAGATTATTTCATTATAGGACACTAAAAAAAAAACATTTGTTAATATTGAAAATAGTCAAGGATACGATAAAAATTGATCAAGAAACGAAAAACTTCGATCTCGGAAAAAATGCCAACAATTTTATGGATAAGTTTTAAAACTTATTTAGCTTAACATATTTTCGAATGATATGTATTTTGACCTGCGATCATTCGCACTAGAAAACAATAAATTCAACACTACTCACATAATGCACTTTGGAAAAGGAGAGTGATACACTGTACACATTTTTTATAATTTTGAACTCCTGGCAACAGGCATTTGGAGGGGAGAAGGAGTCATCTTTTCTTTACGAACCCAACGTTTTCTTCTACATATTGCTGTTATAGACAGGAAAAATTTCAGTTTATTTAGGAATGTGGAGATTCGAACTTCACTACCTGGTTTGGAAAACCAACGCGCTATCTATTAAAACGCCCCAGTCCTGTTTAAACTAAACACATTCAAATCTGTTTTTATACGGTATACGAAAAAGAATAGCACACTAAACATCATATGGATAAAAACGAAGTAAAGAAAGATTATATTGAAACTTGTTGTGTATAGTTCTTCTCCAAAAAACAGGTTTCAGTGTAATAGTACTATATAACTAAATAATGGTGTGATATTCTTCAGCTTCATGAATTATCAGCAGCTGTTGTTCATTTAATGCTCCTCACCATGAGAAAAAGGTAAACAATAATAATTCCCTATTCAATATTGAACAATATTCTAGCAAATTATTATTCCCATGTCATGTTAACAATGTGCTAAAGACTAGCGCGCCATGAGCTGTGATGTTTAAAACGAGTGTTCTCATGGAAATGTATATATTGGCTATTGTGTCTGGCAGACGCTGTTGTTGATTGAAAGCAGACGACTATAATCGATCTGGTTTATGAGGACTATTGAAGAATGGATGTCATACATCAGAGATGCACATGTGCAGAAATGTTCAAGAATTTATAAAACACAGAGCAGGCTGATTCTGTAGACGTATCCATCTTACTTTAGAGACTGGGGAGAGAGGGACGTTCATCATGGGGGTTGGAACAGAGTCGTGGTTTATTCAGGAGACGTCTTCCAGTGAAGAGAAAAATGTTTCAAGTTGTCAACTCTCATGAAAATATATTTTTATATTTGTAAGCACTGTCAGGAAAGAGTATGGATGAAATATTCTTTATTTTATGGTGTTACTACTATGGACAATGCCATTAACATTATATACATCAGCTTTATTTGCAATCTCTCCATTCCCTATTCATTGAATTCTGGTTGAGTTGGGCCATATTTTAGTTTTATTTTCTTTTGTTACTCTTTTGATATTTTTAATCTTTTACAATTTAATTTATAACTACAGTACACCCATCCCGTCTCCACGAATATTTTCGCTAGCAAATATCAGTGTCTAAGCAATATCAGTGACTGATTTTCCCGTGATAAATGGTAGATAATTCCTGTTATCTACCATGAAGTTTTGGTACTCATTCTCAAAAAATGCGACATGAGAAAACATATATAGACAGATAATTATTTATATTACATAGAATTATCTGGCTATATATACTCATTCTCAAAAAATGCGACATGAGACACATATATAGTCAGATAATTATTTATATTACATAGATTTATCTGACTATATATGTGTCTCATGTCGCATTTTTTGAGAATGAGTACCAAATCTTCATGGTAGATAACATGAATTATCTACCATTTATCACGGGAAAATCAGTCACTGATATTCCTTAGACACTGATTTTTTTTCGAAGTCAGAGTCTGAGGAATATCAATGACTAATGGTAGATAGCATGTTGGGTTTGAGATTTAATGAAACCGAGTTCAAAGCAGGGGAGTTTTTCTCTCCATTCCCGACATGTAACAGTTGGACTGAAAAGTTAGTAAGCTGACACATAGATGGCTCTACTAGTAATAAATCCATATGATTTTTAGTTAACCCTAACCTTCAAAAGACACGTGTATAAATTTGACAGCTGTTGGACTATTAGTATGTGAGTTATAGCATTTTTAGTGTTCATCACGTGCAGTCCATTCGGCTGACTGTCGATTGGACTCCGGTGTGAAATGATGCAGCCATGTTTCATCCATTGTCACATATCGACGCAAATATTCGGGTTTATTACGATTGAACAGCTCCAAACACTGCTTAGAATCATCAATTCGTTGTTGTTTTGGGTCGATTGTGAGCTCGCGCGGCACCCACTTTGAACAGATCTTTCAAATATTCATTCACGATATGTCCAAGACGTTCCTTTGATATCTTTAGGGTCTCAGCTATCTCAATCAACTTCACTTTACGGTTATCAGAAATTATTTTGTGGACTTTTTTCATGTTTTCGTCGGTAACAGCCTCCTTGGGGCGTCCACTGCGTGCATCGTCTTCGGTGCTCATTTCGCCTCGTTTAAATTTAGCAAACCACTTCTCTATGGTTGATTTCCCTGGTGAAAAGTGCGAATAACGTTTATCAAACCAAGCCTTGGCTTCAATAGTATTTTTTTTCTCCAAAAAGCAATGCTTTTATTAACGCACGAAATTCCTTTGTATCCATTTTTTCAAACTAACAAAAGTTGCTTCACTAAAAATGCTATAACTCACATACTAATAGAGCAACAGCTGTCAAATTTATACACGTGTCTTTTGAAGGTTAGGGCTAACTAAAAATCATATGGATTTAATACTAGTTGCGCCATCTATGTCTCAGCCTATGAACCTTTCAGCCCGTCTGTTATTGGTGGATGGTAGTAACAGCAACGTGTCCACAAATTTTTATTTTTTAACTTGGAAAGTTTGGCGAGAAATCCCATATATCTTCGAGATATTCATTTTAAGTTAGGGTGGCCAAATGTGATGTAGTTGGTATCCAGTGGTGCAACCTATGGATTAGTGAACACGTCTCATTTCTGCGATACTGGTTGAGAATGATTTAGCCCAGTTACCAATATTCTAAATCAATGACAATGTTATATAAAAGAATATGCAAAAATGCATTTGAAGAATTTTTTTTTACAGAATATTTTTTTTACTGGACAATATCTTCAAGGAAATATAATTTGAAGGAATTTTACTTTTATAACGGCTTCTCAAAAATCTATGTAATATAAGTAATTATCTGACTATATACGTGTCTCTTGCTTGTAACAGTTGGGCTGACATGTTCGTAGGCTGATACATAGTTGGCGCTACTAGTATTAAATCCATATGATTTTTAGTTAGCCCTAACCTTCAAAAGACACGTGTATAAAGTTGACAACTGTTGCACTATTGGTATGTGAGTTATAGCATTTTGAGTGAAGCAACTTATGTTACTTTGAAAAAATGGATAAAAAGGAATTTCGTGTGTTAATAAAGCATTGCTTTTTGGGGCTAAAAAATACTATTGAAGCCAAGGTTTGGCTTGATAAACACTATTCGGACTTTGCACCAGGAAAATAAACCGTTGAGAAGGGGTTTGCTAAATTTAAACGAGGCGAAATGAGCACAGAGGACGATGCACGCAGTGGACGTCCCAAAGAGGCTGTTACCGACGAAAACATCAGAAAAGTCCGCAAAATAATTTCTGATAACTGTAAAGTGAAGTTGATTGAGATAGCTGAGATCCTAAAGATATCAAAGGAACTTGTTGGGCATATCGTGAAGGAATATTTGGATATGCGAAAGCTCTATTCAAAGTGGGTGCCGCGCAGAGCTCACAATCGACCCAAAACAACAACGAATTGATGATTCTAAGCGGTGTTTGGAGCTGTTCAATCGTAATGAACCCGAATTTTTGTGTCGATATGTGACAATGGAGGAAACACGGCTGCATCATTTCACACCGGAATCCAATCGACAGTCAGCCGAGTGGACTGCACGTGATGAACACTAAAAATTCTATAACTTCACTAAAAATGCTCTAACTCACATACTAATAGTGCAACAGCTGTCAAATTTATACACGTGTCTTTTGAAGGTTAGGGCTAACTAAAAATCATATGGATTTAATACTAGTAATACTTTAATACTTCAGCCTATGAACTTTTCAGTCCATCTGTTACAATGAATACCAAATCTTCACCAGGACAATTATATCAATATAACAATTAATCTTGACAATATAATAATTTTTAAGCGAATCTCAGCATCGAGATGAAAAATTTAAGGGTTTTCTTTGTTATAAAAGTGTTTTAAGCAGTCTTCAATTCATATTTATTTTTCTGATTTTGTTAAAAGTTAGTTGTTGAATTAGCTATTGAAAATATTTTTTAATAAATTTTACTAAAATTAAACTGCATCATTTTTTTTTCGTGAAACGGCCCCGCTGAATGAAGAAGGATATTTTACACAAGAAAAAAAAATTTCTCAACAGCTTCAAGTTTTGCAGCCATTGAATTACGAATTATTTTTATATCGGTATTGGAAAATTCTCTATTCGTGTCTGGTACAAGAAATTCACTACTCGTGTCTGGTAGTGTCGAGTCTGTTTATGGACTTTCAATATCGAGATATAAGAATATGTCATTGCTGCATTTTAAAGCATTGCAGAATTTTATTCATATAAATGTATATACTTTCTATGTGCACTAATATATATTTTAATTATATTGAAAAATTAGAATTTAGAATTCACGTATGAACCTGTTACAAAAATTGCATCCTTAGAATATAACATATTTTAAAGTAAAATATGAAAATACCAGTTTGAAAGAAGTTTATTTCTTTATTATTTGCAACAAATAATGAACATACCCAAGGGCTCTCTTTCTCTCTCTCTCTCTCTCTCTCTCTCTCTCTCACACACACACACACACACACACACACACACACACACACACACACACACACACACACACACACACACACACACACACACACACACACACACACACACACACACACACACACACACACACACACACACATATCTTTATATATATATATATATATGTAATTCTTCTGTACGTGTGTTTGTCACTGAATTCCTTCAAAACGGCTGGATCGATTATGATGAAATTTTTTGTGTATGTTAGCGTTGGTCCCTGGATGGTTTAGATTCACAATTGGACACGGTAGGCAGCGCTGCAATCGATATAATTCTTCTGTACGTGTGTTTGTCACTGAATTCCTTCAAAACGGCTGGATCGATTATGATGAAATTTTTGTGTATGCTAGAGTTGGTCCCTGGATGGTTTAGATTCACAATTGGACACGGTAGGCAGCGCTGCAATCGATATAATTCGTATGTACGTGTGTTTGTCACTGAACTTTTTCTAAACGGCTAGGCCGATTTTGATGAAATCTCTTGTATATGTATGACAAAGCATGGAGAATATTTTTATACTACCCCCTTTGTTATAAGTCGTCACCAGTTGGTGCTGCAGTCTATCAACTTCTATAGCCTGCAACCAATCGCTATGAAAATTGGTAATAATAGGTATTCGAGTGTGGAAAATAGATTCGCGCTATCCACTTTAATGTTAATTGCCGCCATATGGTGCTGCAGCATTTCATTTTCTATATCGTTCAAACGATATCCATGAAAATTGGTCGGCACATATATTGGAACATGGAAAATACATTCGCGATATATGATTTTCTATAATGCCTTTTTTCGGCAGGATAACGTATGCCAGGTTCTGCTAATATATATGTATATATATATATATATATATACATATATAATGAGAACAGTTTGATTGAAAAAAATTAAGTGTTGGGAATACCTGTCTAAATTTTATTACTACTTCATCAATTATCATACACCCTCTAAAACCTCTTTTTCAATAATCTTGACAAAGCATCTCTATTTTTACATATATTTCAAATAAATTTATATTAAATAAGTCAAAAGCATATCAAATAGAAAAATCTTTTTGATAAAATGGTAGCTTAAATTTTTACAAAGTATCAAATGAATATAGTTCACTTCGAAACACAGCAACAGCTTACAGAAGTTTAAAATCTTTAATTAATCTAATTATAAATGATTCATAAAAAGCATTGCAACTGAAATGAAATGAAATCTTTTATTTGGTATGTTAATTGAATTCTTGGAAGAAATAATCATCGGAGATAATTAAATACTTTTTGAGCAGTTTTTTTTCTTTTTCGAAAATCTTAGCTAATTTATTTCCTTCGGTGATTACTTTGTTTTAGCAATCGTGTATTTTCGGCGTTAAAGAATTAATTAAAATGGATTACAGCCAGTGGTTTCGATCTGTTTTTAACAATTATCCTGAATACTTTTTGCTTTGCTTTATTTACAGAGTCGTTACAATCTGTGTCATTTTAAACTAAAAACTGAATACTGTTTTTAAGAATTGCACAGATTTATTTCAATTAAGTTTCTTTGAGAAACTTCTATCATAAATAAATTTATTGGATTTTTTTTGTTTATTTAAAAATCTTTATAAAAATTTTTGATTAAAAGCTTGCAAATAAAAATTAATTGTTCTTTTATGAGAAAAACTAGCGGTCTTTTAATTATTTAAACGACAAGCCAATTATTTTTAAAGAAATATTTTTTTAAGAACGAGTTAATTTAAAACAATTGCTTCTGAATAAGGCTCTACCTGAAAAGATTATAGATCAACACGAATTAAAAATATGAAGGATTTCAAAAATAGGAAGTTACCTATAAAAGCTATCCGTTAAATCACTGACTAATATGCTGAAGAGTTGCAAAGAATTATTTTTGAAAAATCATTATTTTACCCAACGACTTCAATTCTGTTGAGGTGTTTTTCTTATTTATTTAAAAAGTTTTAAAAAAATTTCATGAAATATTTGCGAATAAAAATTAATTGTTCTTTTAAGAGAACAAAAATCGTGGTCTTTTAATTAACTAAACGACACACCAGTTATTTTTAAAGAAATACCTTTTTAAGATCGAGTTAATTGAAAACAGAATTGATATTTGTTACTAAGCTATACTTGAAAATGCAAAAAAAAAAAATCCATGCTGATTTATAGCAACTATTTATATTATTCTAACAAAAGACCTGTGTGTCAAAAATTATGAATCTTACAAAAACTATTCTTTAAATCACTAACTAATATGCCGAAGAGTTGCAAAGAATTCTCTTTGAAAAATCATTATTTTACCGAACTATTTCAATTTTCTTTCTGCGATTTATCCAATTCTTTCTATTAGCTCACACTCTCCCTATATATATCTTGTTCAAATTCTCAATCGTTCATAAAAAACTTCTTATTCATCCACTCAAGTTCAAATACATTTTTTTTTCGAACTTGTAGTGGATGACACTGGTTGTTAATACAGTTTTTTCAAGTATTAATTCTGTAATTAAATTTAATTAATTAGTTTTAGTTCTTTTTAGATTTAAGTTGCATATATCTACCAATAGATGGCATCAGATCAACTTAAAAAAAAAATGAATAAAAATTATTTATAAAGGACTTTCTGCAATAGAGTGAAAAAAAGTAGGAATTGATTTAAAAAAAAATTATATTACTTGTTTTTTTGTTTATTTTAAACTCCTTAAAATGATTGATGAAATATAAAAAATAATTAATTTTTATTTACATACAAGAAAAAAAATTGCGATCTTCTAATGATTTAAACGACACATCAATTATTTTTGAAGAAATACATTTTAGAACCGAGTTAATTTAAGGTACAATTAACTCGATCTTAAGATATAGAAATTTATAGATTAATTTATTGCTTTCTTCTCAAGTCATGGATTATCTTATTTTGAATTGATTGTTGTTTATTAGTAGAAATATCAACAATCAATTCAAATTATTTCACTTAATTCAATCCCTTCTTTTCGTGTCATGCATACATGTTCTCCATGTTCAGAATTTAACTTCAGCTTAAGATTAAAATTGTTTCTTGATATGTAGGGAGACTTAAAATTCATGGGAAAATGCCAAAAATACGATAAAAGAATGAATCATGAATAGTTTCATACATTTAAATAAGATTTATGTATGTGGCGCCACCTGTAATCTGAAGACATGAAATAAAATAATATGCGTCAAATCAAATTCACTATCATTTCTCGTGAAACCATTCTTTTTTTCAAATTAAGATATTCATTCAATATATTTTGTTTAAAAAAATTGCTAAATGATAAGCTTGCCCCCTGATATATTTTTTTTTATTTTGCAATCTTAATATTTTTAAAACATGTATTATTATATTGAATAGTAATGTGCCCAAAAAGTAAGACCAATTCTTATTTTTTTCAAAAACTCCTTATTTATTCTTTCAAATTAATCCTCTCCGGACACAATACACTTACTATTGTGCCCAAAAAGTTTCCGCAAACAAAATTTAATGCAAGTTCTTTGCTCAATTAATTCAGACATTTCAAAAATTGCCGGAATCAATTTTAGCGTCTCACGAAGCCAAGCGTAACTCAAACACAAATGAATATTTTGACGTCGAATTTCACACAGATGTCAAGGACAGTGCCAGCAATCTAAAAAAAAAAAAAAAAATTGAAATTCCATAAGCCCCGGGAATCTTAAATTGAAAATTGATCTTACTTTTTTGCCACAGTAGTATACGAGAAAATATTGAATAAGGGCAACTGCTTCAGTAATTTCATATAAATTTATTTTACTTAGGAAAGGTTTAAAGGAATCATTAACTTAACTATTTATTGACCATTGAATGTGAAAACTTGTTTATTTAAACAAAATGAAACTACTTTTAAATAACTACATTTAAATAAATATCACTGCAGAGATCACTAACTTATCGATTAATTTTCTATAATTTCTCTCATAAAAGCCTGTTGTGAACTAATATAGTAGCAATCTGATTAGAAATAAGAGTGTTAATAATAGTGTTGAAATAATAGCTCCTTGTTAAAGTAATAGTTAATTCGGTACTTACGTATTAACGCTACCTTGGCTACAGTTGCGCCTATAAAGAGCAATCTTGTTGTTCGCATGCGCACGCAGTTATCTTTTGAACGCCAACAGCAGCTACAGATTTGGCGGTTTTTAAAATTCTGCTTCCCTCAAACCAGTTGTCTTTTCTAAGTCCCACATGATAAGCACACTGACTGAAATTGCATTTCCAAAACTTACGTTTACCAAAATAAAGTTTCATGTCATGGGAATTGGGACATTTTCGTTTTTTTGGTAAAATATTTCGCTCCTGAAAAAATAAAATTGCATCTTGTTCTGTTTCTGGCAAATCCCAAATACGCATTTTCATAGCACTAAAAAATGGCGTCAAAAATCAGCAAATCTGTAGCTGTTAGATTAGCGCCACTTAAAAACCGCCAAATCTATAGCTGTTAGATTGGCGACACTTAAAAACCACCAAATCTGTAGCCAAGGTAGCGTTAATGCGTAAGTACCGTTAATTCTTATGGATTGAATATTACCAAATTCAAATAGGATACTGCGACTTACTCTATCATGTGATATATTTTTAGTAAAAATAATACGTTATATTAAAATAATTCTACTATATCTATACTAAGGTTACTTTGGAATTTGATAACTTTCTCCTTTCTGGTTGCTAATATTCAATGACCTGATTGGTTCCAAATAAAAACATTTGAACATAAAATGCGATTTTTTTTATTTTTTGAATCTCTATAGCCTTATATTAAAATGAGTTGTGAATCTATTATAAAAACTTTTTTTTCTTCTAACGCAGCTGGCAAGATAGACAGAGATCTTTGTATGCCATAAGGCCTGCACCGACGTTACTCACTTTGCACTACCCAAGGCGCGTGTAACTTGAAGATAAGCCACGGACGCAGAGTAACAATGCCCCCGCAACACTCTACGATCCTATTAGGACCGGGACCTACAGTTTAAAGTGAATTCCGAACCCCTACAAACACCCATGGCACCTCCGGGATTCGAACCCGATACCTGTGGTACCGAGCACCAGAGCGCTAGCCACTCGACCATCAAGCCCCGATTATAAAAACAAGTAATATATATAAAAAAAAAATTTTAAGTCAATTCCTATTTTTTTTTTTACTATATTGCAGAAAGTCCTGTATAAATAATTTTCATTAATTTTTTTTTTAAGTTAGATAAAGTTTAAATTTTCCTCTTGCATCTGGCGCCATCTATTAGTAGATACATGCAACTTAAATCTAAAAAATTCGAAAATTAATTAATTAAATTTAATGCATGAATTAATATTTGAAAAGACTGTATTAATATCCAGTGTCATCTACTACAAGTTAAAAAAAAAATGTATTTGAAGTTGAGTGGATGAATAAAAAGTATTTTATGAACGATTGAAAATTTGAACAAGATATATATAGGGAGAGTGTGAACTAATAGTAGGAATTGAATAATTCAATCTTAAATCTGACACGTGCATTTTTAAATGAGATTGCGTAATAATGCCCAGAAAGAAGTTGTGTAGTATACCTATTAATCAGAAAGAATATATAGTTTCATTAAATATCTCTGCTACAAGGACACATAAAACTTGGATTATATTAAATAATTGATAAAGGAATAAATAAAGAAGGTAAAGGTTTGCCCATATAATGAGCGAATTTCTAGGCATGAGAAAATCCAATAATAAAAGAAAGTAAATTAATTGGATCTTAAGCAACTGCTGCAATATTCTAATTTCAGAAAAAAATTAAAAGCTGCTCAGCTGGTAGTTTGGGGTCCTATTTGAAAAAATATTTGAACAGATTTTGGATAATCCAACTTCTTCAATTGAAAAATTCTGATGAAATATATCTGTGAATCTTCAATTCTAAATTTCGTACTTTTTCCTCAGGTAATAAGGGAGCAAAATAAAATTAAAATATTCTAGAGATTCACTGTTTCACTGTTATATAACAGTTAGGATGACATGTTCTTAGGCTGACACATAGATGGCGCTATGAAAAATGATGATGGCGCTATATTAAATCCATATGAATTTTAGTTAGCCCTAACCTTCAAAAGACATGTGTATAAACTTGACAGCTGTTGCACTATTAGTATGTGAGTTACAGCATTTTTAGTGAAGCAACTTTTGTTAGTTTGAAGAAATGGATAAAAAGGAATTTACGTGTGTTAATAAAGCATTTCTTTTTGTCGAAAAAAAAATACTATTGAAGCTATGCTATGCTATGCTATGCTATAACTTCACTAAGGATGCTATAACTCACATACTAATAGGGCAACAGCTGTCAAATTTATACACGTGTCTTTTGAAGGTTAGGGCTAACTAAAAATCAAATGGATTTAATACTAGTTGCGCCATCTATGTGAGAGCCTACGAACTTTTCAGCTTTCCTGTTAGTATTATAAGAGACGCCAAAAGCATAATACTAAAACAAAATGTCAGTACAAATTTTTTGAGAGACTTTATTAATTTGTTAACAAGATGATGAAAAGTAAAACCTTTTTCATGTTTTCGTTTTTATGTAATAAACGGAAATATCAGTTTTTAGTTGATTCATATTTTTAAAACTATATTTTAAAAATGATAATTGCTTATGGAATTTAGATGACATATTTACATTTAAAAGTACCATGTGTAAGTAGCATGTGTTACACATTTTTTGAAAGAAAGAGAAATTTTCTTCACTGGTTAATATAATGTGATCAATCCATCTTTCCCCTGGTCTTCCTCTATCCCTATTGTTGAACAATTTACACAACATAATACTTTTAATGTTGTTTCTCTCATCTCTGCGATGTATATGTCCGAGCCAACGGATTTCTTATGATGTCTCTATTTTTAATTAGGTGTGGAATTTTTTTTTTTGGTCTTGAAATCCACAAATAATTGTCAACTCTTTGTGCAAAAATTTTCCTAAAAATCTTTCTTTCAAAGACCATTTCAAGGCCTTTCGGTTTCTTTAAGTCGGAAACCGCACATGTTATTTACCATCAGTCACCGATATTGCTTAGACACTGATTGCTTTTCAAAATCAATGTCTAAGGAATAGCAATAACTGTTTTTCCATGATAAATAGTAGATAATCCATGTACCATCCATCCTACCTACCCTGTTTATCTAACTAGATTTATCTGACTATATATGTGCCTCTTGTACCACTTTTTGAGAAGGAGTATCAAATCTTAATGGTAGGTAACGTGGATTATCTATCATTTATCATGGGAAATTCTGTAACTGCTACTCCTTAGACACTCAGCTTTTTAAGCCAAAATATCCACGGAGAGCGGATGGGCGTACTGTTGTTAGAAATAAAATTCTAGAAGACTAAAAATATCAAAAGTGCAAAAAAAAAAAGTGTAAAATGTCAAAATGTGAAAAAATACGTGAAAGAAAACTAAAATATGGTTAATAAAAATATGTGTACTTAAAAATAAAACATGTGTAAAATAAAAATATGTGTTTCATGTGTAAATGTCAAAGTGTACTTTGACAAAGTGTATGATACGTGTGTATTTTCAAAGTCTATTTTATGTGTATTGACTTTGACAAAGTGTACTTAATATAATCCAAGTTTTATGTGTCCTTGTAGACTTTTGAAATTTTACACTTTGACACTTTGACATTTACACATGAAACATATATTTTTATTTTACACGTTTTAATTTTAAGTACACATATTTTTATTAACCATATTTTAGTTTTCTTTCATGTATTTTTTCAAAATGTATGTTTTCACTTACACTTTGCCATATTTTAGTTTTCTTTCATGTTTTCACACTCAATCAGAATTCAATAAATAGAGAATGGAGAGATTGCAAATAAAGCTGATGTATATAATGTTAATGCCATTGTATACAGTAGTAACAACATAAGCTAAAGAATATTTGATCCTTTCTCTTTCTGACAGTGCTTACAAATATAAAAATATATTTTCATGAGAGTTGACAGCTCGAAACCTTTTTCTCCTCACTGGAAGACGTCTCCTGAATAAACCACGACTCTGTTCCAACCCCCATGATAAACGTCCCTTTCTAACCAATCTCTAAAGTAGCATTGATACGTCTGCAGAATCAGCCTGTTCTATGTTTTATAAATTCTTAAAATTTCTGCCCATGTGCGTCTCTGATGTACGGCATCCATTCTTCAATACTCCTCATAAGCAGATCCATAACAGTGTCTGCCATCAATCAACAATAGCGTCTGCCAGATACACAATGGCGAATATAGTATACACTTCCATGAGAACTCTCCTATTAAATATCAGTGCTCCTGACGCGTTAGTCTTTAATACATTGTTAACATGGCATGGGAATGATAATTTGCTATATTATTGTCCAATATTGAATAAGGAATTATTATTGGTTGCCTTTGTTGTCATGGTGATGAACATTGAATGAATAACAGCTGCTGCTAATTCATAAAACTGAAAAATATCACACTATTATTTAGTCACATATTACTATTACACTGAAACCTGTTTTGGGAGAGTAACTCCACAAAGCAAAATTCAATATAATCTTTATTATTTTTTATTCATATTATGTTATTTGGTGGGCAATCTTTTCATTTCTTCATACATCGTATGAAAACAGATTTGAATGTACTTGTTTGAACACCAGAGCGTTTTAATGGAAAGTGCAGTTTTTTCCAATTCGATAGTCAAGTTCGAAACCTCACATTCATAAATGAACTGAAAGTTTTCCTGCCTATATGAGCAATAGATAGAAGAAAACATGGGCTCGTGAAGGAAAGACGACTCCCTCTGTCCACACCACATGGGGATGTGTCATGTCTTTGACCACATTCAATGTTTCTTCTTATTTTGTTTTAAATTTCTTTCACAACTATTCTTATTGGTTTATTTAAAATTCTTTCACGAGTTTTTTTATACCTAATATTTATTAAATTCCTTTCACGTACTAATAATTGTAAAATTAATTAATTAATTAAATAATGTAAAATTGTTCAAAAAAATGTCGTCTGGTGAGAGCATGGGGCAAAGCAAAAAAGCAAAGGCGATTTTATTTCAAAGTGAAAAGTTTTTCACTTTCAAGTTTTTTTCTTGAAAAAATTTTTCAAGAAAGGAAAATTGTTTGGAATTCAATAGTTTATTTTTTAGGCGTTTATCTTTACATTAAATTCTATATTCTATAGGTAACTTGTACAGTGGACCAGACGATTATTTTTTTTAATTTATATTCTAGGATATGGTTAAATATTATGCATTATTAAATACTATTTCCATTGTGTTTATTAAAATTAAAAAAATCATAATTACTTATTTGTTACATTAAAGACATGTTTAATTTCCTTAAAATTTTTATGAAGTACATTTGAGGTACAAATTTTACGAAAATAATAAAAGATTTTAATCGATGCTTTATTTTAAACATAATTTTATATCAGAATGATTTCTTTTACCAGTCATCCATCAAAGGAATAAATTTACAAATAACCAATGTCACATTTTATTAGAAAATGGATCCTACAACTTTTGACGACTTTTTATTCAGCCATCAGACGCATAGTCCTTCGAATATAACGCTTATTTTCAAAGACAACCAAAAGAAAAAGTATTCATTTTATGGGTCAGTATTTTATGGAACATTTTCGGTCACTAGTTTTATTAAACATTTTATTTTATTTTATTAAATTATATTTTTTTTATTATTTTATCAACAATAACTAAACATTTAAAAACATAATATTTACCATCATCATCTGAATAAATTATTAAATAATTAATATTATTTTGAAAAATACTTCGACTTCGTAATTAAAGTGCACGCAATTAAAAAAATGAAATTATTCTCATTTTTTTAACCATTTTTTTTTCTTTTACTAAGATACAGTTTCTGTGGTCATTAAAAATCATTTAGCATTATACAAAATATTTAACTAGATAGAGCAGTTTTTTTACATAAAAAAAAAGTACCAGGAAACATTAAGAACAATAACAATGAAGTTAAATGTGTCTCCCTTTCCCTTCCCTGACGGGAAATTCTTTTTCTTTGTTCTTTTTTTTATAAATCTAATAAAACAATAAAAGTTTTTCTGTCAACAATATATTTTTGAATTTTAATATATTTTTATATCGTTACAATATCTATCGATATTTAAAAAATTCACATAGGTTTGAAATAAACGATGAATGCATTGCACATGCATTTCTTAAATGCTATGAATGTATTCTGCATACAACTCTTAAATGATATGCATATATTGTTCATACAACTCTTAAATGCTGTGAATGCATTGTGCTTACAACTCTTAAAAGCTGTGAATGTATTGTGCATGCAACTCTTAAAAGCTGTGAATGTATTGTGCATGCAACTCTTAAAAGCTGTGAATGTATTGTGCATGCAACTCTTAAAACAGCTGTGAAGGTATTGTGCATGCAACTCTTAAAAGCTGTGAATGTATTGTGCATGCAACTCTTAAAAGCTGTGAATGTATTGTGCATGCAACTTCAAATGCTATGGCTATATTGTGCATACAACTTCAAATGCTATGGTGTGCATAGCATTGAAATCATTGTGAATACAAATCTTATGCTATGTATGTATTGTGAATAATTTAAAATTCACGGATGACATGGAATAGTAAACATCCGGTATAAAGACGGAAACGGACAATGAATTACTTGTTGGGGTGATGGTCAAATATATATAGTGAGAAACTGCTTTGAAAGAAAAAAATATAATAGTTAACATGGAAATTTTCCAGCTAATTTTTCTTTTAATGTCGTGTTAAAATATGGATTAGTGAACATGAAATTTTTTTTATTGCAATTGAAATCCCTTCTATATGACACTTACTCCTCCACAATCTCGTTCATTTTAATGACGTCTAAGTTGGGCTCTTGGGGCCCGATGGCCGAGTGATTAACTCTCAGGCATTCGGTGTTCTGGGCACCGGGTTCGAGACCCGGAGATGCAACGAATGTATGTAGTAACTCTGTATTCACTTTAAAATATAGGTACCGGTCTAATATGACTGTAGAATGGTGGTGTGACAATCTATCCAGTAGACCGAAAACATCTCATATCTGGAAATCTGTCAGAAGAGATTGGCCCACCATGAGGCTGTTGCGCCAATGTTAAAGAACTTGGCCCTATGCCAAAATTGACGCTATTGTTGATAGGATTATATAAATTTAATGAAATGTATTTTCATTCAGTTATTTTTTTTTTTTTGAATTGATAAATACATCCTACTTTTCAGTTTAAAAGAAACTCCATAAATTATTTTTTAATGAACTGTTTCTAGAATATGATTTACATAATTTTAAAGTTTGAAATGTCTCATAATTAATCCCCAAAAATTGTTTCGTACTTTTAAACTTTTACGAAATAACTTTTTAAGAATTCTAGAAAAATATGATATGTACTGGAAAATATATTGAATCAATTCACAAAAAGAAAAATATTTTTTCCTAAAAAGAACTGTAATTCGATTCGTTCTTTACACTATTCGAAATGAAGTCGAAATTTGTTCCATTCTCTTTAAATGAAATTTTTATTTAAGAGCGACATTACGAAAATTCCATTAGAAATATCACTTTAAAAGAATATTTTTTTTTTAAAAAAAAGTCTTTTTTTTAATACTCACTTCGTTCTGACCAGAATTAGCGTGTTGACACAAAAAAAAATAAGAAGAAATTGAAATTAATTCTTCAGAGTGTACGTTTTAATTTCGTTTCCTTTTAAAATGATATATCCTCTATCTTGGGGAAGATATTCCAAATGAATGTGTAATCCAATAAAGTTTAAATTTAAAGTCCTCGTTTAAATTCTTGGATTCCTCCGCTTCAAGTGGTTTGAGAAGGGAACATTTTAATCCAACAACTCCTGAACCTCCAGATAAACGCTCCGCTGGTTCACAGTGGAAGATCGTCTGCTTAAGATCTCCCTTTTGATGTAAGAAGAAAAAAATTCTGCAGAATAATTGTTACTTATTTAAAAGAAATATTTCTTCATCCATTTTTATTATTATATATTTTTTTTTATTTCTGTAATCACAACTAGATCTTTACGAGATGCGATAAAAAAAGATTTTAATACGATAGCACTATATAAGATGACGGAAAAATTATGTAAAGAGCATTATTCTGTGTAAGAAGCTTTTTGGGGGGGAACCGTGAAATCGAATAAATAGGAATTGTAGAGAAAGTAGTGTTAGCTTATTGTAATTTTTTATTCTTCTGCTGTTGTTGTTGTTGAAAGAAATTGAAGATTTCGCATACTTATTTTTAATCTACGTGTAGAAAGAAGAAATTGGGCGCGGTCAGTACTTGGGTGGGTGACCACCTGGGAACACTGCGTGCCGTTGGCAAATTTGGGACCTGAATGGCCGAGTGTCTAGCGCTCGGTGCCACAGGTTTCGGGTTCGAATCCCGGCGGTGCCATGGATGTTTGTAATGGTTCGGAATCCACTTTAAGCCGTAGCTCCCGGTCTCCTATGACTGTAAGAGCGCCACGGAGCAAAAGTCAGGCTTCTACCTACGGGTGCTCCATCACAACAGAAGCTGCTTCCTTCCCCTTCAATCATGAGCACGTATGGGCTCGTGGGCTTGGCCAGCCAAGTGGGATAAGAAACAACAACAACAACAAGAAAGAAGAAATGAGTTTAAGCCACTCAGTTTCAGGCGAATTCGTTTATTAGCATTCAGTGCATGATCCGCCGATCAAAGGTGCAGAAGTGGTATATAAAAAATGAATTCATTTCGGTCTATCGTTTCTGGAATGAGTGCTTTTTAGTAAAAAAAAAAAAAAAAAAGAAAGTAAAAAAGGCGAAAATAATGGTGATCATTATCTCTCCTCTTAAATGCATCTCACGAATTTTCTCCATCTGAAAAAGTTGTAGAATTATTTATTTTATAGTTTATTCATTTTAGAAGAGTATAAAATAGTTTTTAACAAATTTATTTTTATTTCGTCTTTTGTATTATTGCGCATTTAAATTTAAAGTTTGACACACATTGAATCATTTCCAAACAATAATTGTTTCCTTCGGTGTTAATTATTCTAATAATTTTTAATTATTTGGTTGTTATAAGAAAAATGGAGCTTGATAATAAATATATATTTATTTTACTTCTTCATTAGTGTTATCAATTGCAATACATTCTGCCTCACTTTTCTTGGTTGTAACTATAATATTTCGTTCAAGAACCGTTTTGTTATAACAGTAAATGAAGATTTGTAATGAGTTTTCTTGATAATATGCATGTTGTATATTTAAAAATGTAATCAAATTTTATATTTAAATTAGTTATTATGTTGTTGGGCGAGAAAAAAAACCGTTCCTTTTTTTAAAATTTGCATAATTTTTGCAAATTTATTCATGCTTATGCTAAATTGATATAAAAATCTTTCTCCCCTATCTTTAAAGCAAGATGGATATGTCTGCAAAATCAGCCGGTCGTAAGGCGGAAAGCTCTTTATCTTCGAATTCGGTTTCTTTAATTCGGAAACCCAACATGTTATCTTCCATCAGTCACTGATATTCCTTAGACACTGATTTTCGTTTTCAAAATCAGTGTCTAAGGAATATCAGTGGCTGATTTTCCCATGATAAATTTTAAATAACCCATGTATTATCCATTCTACCTACCTACCATGATTATAAGAATAAATATGTGTCTTTTGTAGCACTTCTTGAGAATGAGTGCAAAATCTTCTAGGATATCATGGAATCAGTGGATTTTCTAATATATATCATGGGAAAATCAGCCGCTGATATTCTTTAAGCCCTGACCTATGGAAGCAAAAATATTCGTGGAGAGCGGATGGGTGTACAGTAGTTAGAAATTAAATTCTAGAAGACTAAAAATATCAACATACGAAAGGAAAGTAAAATATGACAAAGTCAACAATAATTCAATGAATAGAGAATGGAGAGATTGCAAATATGTAATGTTAATGCCATTGTGCACAATAATAATACAATAAACTAAAAAATATTTGATCCTTTCTCTTCCCGTCAGTGCTTACAAATATAAAAATATATTTTCATGAGAGTTGACAGCTTGAAATCTGAATAAGACACGATGAATAAGACACGATTCTGTTCCAACCCCGATGATAAATATCTCTTTGTCCCTAATCTTCAAAGTAAGATGGATACGTCTGCAGAATGCCTGCTCTGTGTTTTATAAATTCTTGAAAATTTCTGCACATGTGCGTCTCTGATGTATGGCGTCCGTTCTTCAATAGTGCTCATGACCAGATCCATAACAGTGTCTGCCGTCAATCAACAATAGCGTCTGCCAGATACATAAAGGCGAATATATAGTACATTTCTATAAGAAATCTTGTATTAGACATTAGTGTTTATAGCACGCTAGTCTTTAGCACACTAACATAACATGTGAATGATAATCTGCTATATTATTGTTCAATATTGAATAGGGAATTATTATGGGTTGCTTTTTGTTGTCATGGTGATGAACATTAAATAAACAACAGCTGCTGCTAATTCATAAAGCTGAAAAATATCACACTATTATGCAGTCACATAGTACTATTACACTGAAACCTGTTTTTTGAGAGGAATTATACAAAACAAATTTTAATATAATCTTTCTTTCTTATTTTTGTTCATTGTTATTCGGTGGCCAAGTATTTTTCATACACCATATAAAAACAGGTTTGAATGTACTTAATTTAAGCATAACTAAAGGGTTTTAGAGGATAGCGCGTTGGTTTTCCCAATAGGGTAGCCAGGTTCGAAACCCCGCATTCATAAATGAACTGAAAGTTTTCCTGTCTACAACAGCAGTAGGTAGAGGAAAACTTGGAATCAGTTTAAATGTTATGTGTTGCTATTCCCCTCCCCATGGTGCACCATGTTATTAACCTTGAATTTACTATATATGTTTTCTAATGGCGAATCAAGGTAGTCAAAATAACAGGAAAAAAAAAATAGGTTTAGCGAACGCTTATTTAGCTTAATCATTCGAAAATACGTTAAGCTAAATAAGTTTAACCTTTTTAATCTTATTGCCCACAAAATTAAGGGTAATATTTTCGTGTCCTGGATCACATTCAATGTTTATTATTGATTTATTTACATTTATTTCACGATCTTATAATTATATAATGCAATTAATAATGTTTAAAATATTGTTTAGTGAAAGCAAAGACAATTTTATTTCATAATATGAAATGAGATTCAGAGTCAGAAATGAGATTTTTCAAAAAAAGAATATCGTTTAGAATTCTAAAGTTTTTTTTATTACTTAAGATAAGCTGTTATGCGTTTTGTTCTTATATTAAATTCTAAATTTTATGAGTAACCTTTATATTGGCCCCTCTGAATATTTTTTTTTATTTCTGTTCTAGAAAAATATTATGTATTACTAACTATGATTTTTGATGGGTTTATTTTTAAAATAAATCACAATTACTTATTTGATACATTAAAGGCTAGTTTCGAATACTTTTCAATATTTTTTTATTTTTTAAAAATCTCTGTCAAAACTATTCTTATTGGTTTATATAAATTAAGTCGCGAGCTTTTTTATACATAGTATTTGTTTAAATTTTTTCGCGTACTAAATGAAATTAATTAATTATATAATGTAGAATTGTTCTAAAAGATAGACTGGTGAAAGAAAAAAACGATATTATTTCAAAGTGAAAATGAGATTTTTCAAGAAACAAAAATAGTTTTTTAATTCTATAGTTTATTTTTTAAGATTGCTGTTATGCTTTTTGTTCTTACATTAAGTTCTAAATTTTAAGGATTAGTTATATATCGGTCCAGACAATTATTATTTTTTTATTTATGGCATAGGATATAGTTAAAATTTAATGCATTATTGACTATGGTTTTCAATGTATTTATTTATAAAAATAATCACAATTACTTATTTGATACATTAAAGGCAAGTTTCGAATACTTAAAATTTTTTATAAAGAATTTTTGAACGGCGAATTTTACAAAAATAAAAAAATATTATAACCCATGTTTAATTTTAAACATAATTTTATATCAGCAAGTTTGGTTTCATCAGTCATCAATCAAAGGAATAAATTTGCAAAAAAATAATGTCACATATTGTTAGAAAATGGATCCAACAACTTTTGGCGACTTTTTTTTATCGCCATTCAGCCAACAGGCGCGCAGTCCCTTCCGTTATGACGCTATTTTTCAAAGAGAACTAAAAAAAAATGTCTACCAACAAAAGATTCTTATTTTATTGAACATTATTAAAAACGCATGCAACTCTTAAATGCTATGAATGTGTCGTGCATGCAACTCTTAAATGCTTTGACTGTGTCATGCATACAACTCTTAAATGCTATGGATGTATCGTGCATACAACTCTAAAATGGAATGTATCGTGCATACAACTCTTAAATTACAACTCTTAATCTTCCGGTTTAACTGCGGAAAAGGACGAGTCGATTACTTGTTGGGGTGATAGTCAAATATACATAATGCAAAACTGCTTTGAAAAAAAAAGTATTATGGTATGGAATTTTTTCAGCTAGTTTTTCTTTTAATGTCTTGCAGAGAAAATGAAAATCCCTCCATAATAAAACTTCCCCCTCTATAACATCGCTCATTTTAAATCCACCTAACTTGGCCCCATGAAAAATTTCACACCATTGGTGATCGGATTATATATATATATATATATATATATTTAATGAAGTGTATTTTCCTTCCATTCTTTTTCTTTTGAATTGTTAAATACATCCTACTTTCCAATTTCAAGAAAACTTTGTAAATTATTTTAATGATGAGTTGTTTTTGACTACAGGTTTACACATTTTAAAATTTGAAATGTCTTATAATTAATCCACAAAAATTGTTTCTTACTTTTAAAGTTTTACGAAGCACTATAAACATTCTGAGAATTAAAAAAATATGATATGCATTTATTAAAATACATTGAATGAATTCAGAAAAGGAAAAAAAATTTTTCCTCTCAAAAGAACATCAGTACGATTCGTTCTTTTAAATACTCGAAATGAATTCAAAATTTGTTCCATTCTGTTTAAATGGAATTTTTATTTAAGGACGACATTATGAAAATCCCATTAGAAATATCACTTAAAAAAAATATTTTTAAAAAATAACTCCTTTTTTTTAAATACTCACTTGGTTCTCATCAGAAGCAGCGTGTTGCCAAAAAAAAATAAAAGCAATAAGAAACGCAAACTAATTCTTCAGAGTGTACGTTTTAATTTCGTTTCCTTTTAAAATGATACATCCTCTATCTTGCGAAAGATATTCCAAAATGGATGTGTAATCCAATAAAGTGAGTCACTCATTTAAATTCTTGGATTCCTCCGCTTCAAGTGGTTTGAGAAGGGAACATTTTAATCCAACAACTTCTGAACCTCCAGATAAACGCTCCGCTGGTTCACAGGGGAAGATTGTCTGTTTAAGATCTCCCTTTTGATGTAAGAAAAAAAAATTCTGGAGAAAAATTGTTACTTATATCAAAGAAATATTCCTCCATCAATTTTTATTATCATTATTATATATTTTTTATTTTTGTAATCACAACTAGATCTTTACGAGATGCGATAAAAAATATTTGAATAGGATATCAGTCTAAGATGAATAAAAAATTATGTAAGGAGCATTTTTCTGTGTAAGAAGCTTTTTCGGGGGAACCGTGAAATCGAATAAATATGAATTGTAGATAAAATAGCGTTAGCTTGTTGTAATTTTTTTTTTCTTCTTCTCCTGCTGTTGTTGTAAGAAACTGAAGATTTCGCGTACTTATTTTTAATCTCTGTGTCAAAAGAAGAAATTGGTTTAAGCCACTGAGTTTCAGGCAAATTCGTTCATTAGTATTCAGTGAATGATCCGCCGATCAAAGGTGCAAAAGTGGTGAATAAAAAGTGAATTCATTTCGGTCTACCGTTTGTGAAATTAGTGACTTTCAGTAAAAAAAAAAGGTTACAAAAATGGGGGATATTATCTCACCTCTTAATTATATTTCACGAATTTTACCCCGTTTAAAAATTTGTAGAATTATTTATTTTATTGTCTATTTATTTTAGAAGTGTATAAATTGTGTTTTATTTAACACACGTATTTTTATTTCATGTTCTGTGTTATTTTGCTTTTTAATTTATAGATTGACACATATTAAATACGTTCCAAACAATAATTATTTCCTTCCTTCGTAGTTAATTATTCTAATAATTCTTAATTATTGCATTGCTGTAAGAAAAATTGAATTTAAAAAGAAAAATACATTTTGTTACTACATTAATGTTATTAAATATAACTATTTCCGTAAACGTTTTGTTATAACAGTATATGAAGATTTGTTAAGAGTTTTCTTGATAAGATGCATGTTGTGTGTTTAAAAATGTAATGAAATTTAATCTTTAAATTAGATATAATGTTGTTGGGGGAGAAGAAAACCGTTCCTTTTTTAAAATTTTCACAATTTTTGCAAATGTATTCTTGCTTATGCTAAATTCATAGAAAAGTCAATCTTTCTCCCCAATATTTAAAGTAAGATGGATACGTCTGCAGAATCAGCCTGTTCTGTGTGTTATGAATTCTTGAAAATTTCTGCACATGTGCGTCTCTGATGTATGGCGTCCATTCGCCAATAGTCCTCATGACCAGATCCATAACAGTGTCTGCCGTCCATCAACAATGGCCTCTGCCAGATACACAACGGGGAATATATACATTTCCATGAGAACTCTCGTATTCAACATCAGTGGTCAGGGCGCGCTAGCTTTTAGCACATTGTTAACATGGCATGTGAATGATAATTCGTTATATTATTGTTCAATACTGAATAGGGAATTATTATTGGTAGCTTTTGTTGTCCTGGGGATGAGCATGAAATGAACAACAGCTGCTGCTAATTCATAAAGCTGAAAAATACCACACTATTATTTAGTTACAGAGTACACTGAAACCTGTTTGTGTCTTAGTGAGGAATCCACATTTTAATATAAACTTTCGTTAGTAGTTTTAATTAATATAATCTTTCGTTATTACTTTTATTGCTTTTTTATTCATGTTATGTTATTTAGCAGGCAATTATTTTTCATACACCGAAAAAAAAAACAGGTTTAATTGTACTCAGTATAAAAAGGACCAGAGCCTTTTTGTGGATAGCGCATTGGTTTTCCCAATCGGGTAGCCAGGTTCGAAACCCCCCATTCATAAACAAATTTTTCTTGTCTATAACAGCAATAGGTAGAAGAAAACGTTGGGTTCGTAAAGGAAAGATGACTCCTTCTCCCCTACAAATGCCTATTGCCAGCAGTTCAAAATTATGTTGTTGTTGTTGTTTCTTATCCCAGTTGGCTGGCCAAGCCCACGAGCACATATGGACTCATGATTGAAGGGGAAGGAAGCAGCTTCTGTTGTGATGGAGCACCCGTAGGTAGAAGCCTGACTTTTGCTCCGTGACGCTCTTACAGTCATAGGAGACCGGGAGCTACGGCTTAAAGTGGATTCCGAACCCCTACAAACATCCATGGCACCGCCGGGATTCGACCCCGAAACCTGTGGCACCGAGTGCCAGAGCGCTAGACACTCGGCCATTCAGGTCCCAAATTTGCCAACGGCACGCGGTGTTCCCAGGTGGTCACCCACCCAAGTACTGACCACCCAAGCTTGACTTCGGTGATCTAACGAGAACCGATATATTCAGCATGGTACGACCGTCAAAATTATAAAACATGTGCACAGTGTGCCATTCTCCTTCTTCATAGTGCATTATTTGAGTAATGTTGAATTTACTATATTGTTTTCTAGTGACGAATGATCGCAGGTCAAAGTACATATCATTCAAAAATATGTTAAAGCTAAATAAGTTTTAAAACTTTTAAATATTATTATACATAAAATTGTGGGTATTGTTTCCGAAGTTTTTCGTTTCTTTGTTCAGTTTTTATCGTGTCCTTGACCACTTTCAATATTTACAACTTTTTTTTTTATTTTATTTCTTTCATAACTATTCCTATTGGTTTATTTAAATTTCTTTCGCGAGCTGATAATTATATAATTAAATAATCTAGAAATGTTTTAAAAGATCGTCGGCAAAGACAATGTTATTTCAAAATGAAAACGAGATTATTCAAGAAAAGAAAATCATTTGTAATTTTATAATTTTTTTTTATTTTTTTATTTTTTATGGTTGCTGTTATGCGTTTTGTATTAAATTCTCATTTTTATCTGTAGCCTATATATTTGGCCAAGCGATTATTTTTTTTATTTATTTTCTAGGATATAATTAAAATATACATTATTAACTATGTTAAATATTCATTATTAACTATTATTAAACCCCATTTACTTGTTTGATAAAGATTAAATAATAAAAAAACACTTAAAATATTTTATAAATTTTTGAACAGCAAATATTACGAAAATGATAAAAAGTTATCATCATTGTATTATTTTAAATATAATTTTATATCAGCAAGTTCGCTTCTACAGCCAACAATCAAAGGAATAAAGTTACGAACAAATAATGTCACATTTTGTTAGGAAATGGATCCAACAACTTTCGACAACTTTTCTTTGCTATCAAATGCACAGTTCTTCGGTTACAAAGCATATTTTCAAAGAGAACCACAAAAAAAAAACAAAAAAAAAGTCAATCCACAAAGGCTTCTTATCTTATAGAATATTTTCGGTCACCAATTTTATTAAATCTTTTAGTTTATTTTATTAAATTATATTTTATACAGAACAATTAATCATTTAAGAGAATACTTACCATCATTATTTGAATTAATTACTAAATAATTAGTATTATTTTGAAGAATACTTCGACTGAATTGATGCAACTACAAGTGTACGCAATTAAAAAAAAAATTTCTGGTTTTTTTTTTAACCATTGTTTTTCTTTTATTAAGCTACAGTTTCTGTGGTCATTAAAAATCATTTAACATGATAAAAAATATCTAACTAGATAAACCGGATTTTTTTTTAATATAAAAAAAGCACCAAGAAACATTAAAAACTACAAGAAACAAATTAAATATGCCTCCCCTTCCCCCGGAAAATCTTTTTCTTTGGTCTTTTTCATAAATCTCAAAACAATAAAAGTTCTTAATCAAAGTCTTTCTGTCAACATTATATTCCTGAATTTTAGTATATTTTTATGTCATTATAACATCTATAGATATTTAAGAGATTTAAATAGGTTTTAAATAAACGTCAATTTATTGTGCATGCAATTCTTAAATGCTATGAATGTATTATGCATGCTACTCTTAAATGCTGTAAATGTATTTGCTCTTTGAAATGTATGCTCTTTTGAAATAAAAAGTATTATAATTAATATGGAATTTTTTCAGCTAATTTTTCTTTCAATGTCGTATAATTTAAAATTGAATTAGTGGACATTAAAATTATTTTTATTTCAATTAAAACTTCCCAAAATTACACGTCCTTCCCTGTAGCGTCGCTACTTTTAAATCCATCTAAGTAACTGCCGAATGATTAGTGTTCTGCAGCTCTTTGCTTCGGGCTTCGGATTCGAATCCCCGTGATACCATGGATGTATGTAGTATCTCGAAATCCACTTTAAAGCGTAGGTCCCATTATAATATGACTGTAAAGCGTTACGCTTATGGCTGACAATCTTGCCCAGTAAAAGGAAAACATATGTCTCGAAAAGAACTTGGAACAAACCAAATTTCCACGCTATTGGTGATATATACACTGAAGTGACAAAAGTCATGGGATACCTCTTAATATCGTGTCGGCCCTCCTTTCGCCCGGCGAAGTGCAGCAACTCGACTTGGAATGGACTCAACAAGTCGTTGGAAGTCTTCTGCAGGAATATTGAGCCATGCTGTCTCGATAGACGTCCATAACTGTGAAAGCGTTGATGGTGCAGGATTTTGGGCACGAACAGACCTCTCGATGATGTCCCATAAATGCTCGATGGGATTCATGTCGGGCGATCTAGGTGGCCAGATCATTAGTTGGAATTGTCCAGAATGTTCTTCAAACCAATCGCGAACAGTTGTGGCCCGGTGTCATGGCGCATTGTCATCCATAAAAATACCATCGTTGTTTGGGTACATGAAGTCCATGAATGGCTGCAAGTGATCTCCAAGTAGCTGAACATAAGCATTTCCAGTCAATGTTCGGTCCAGTCGCACCAGAGGACCAGTTCCATGCCATGAAAAAACAGCCCACACCATTACGGAGCCACCACCAGCTTGAACAGTGCCTTGCTGACAGTTTGGGTCCATGGCTTCGTGGGGTCTGCGCCACACTCGAACCCTACCATCAGCTCTTACCAACTGAAGTCGTGACTCATCGGACCAGGCCACGGTTTTCCATTCATCTAGGGACCAACAGATATGCTCACGTGCCCACGAGAGTCGCTGCAAGCGATGTCGTTCTGTCAGTAAAGGCACTCGAGTCGGTCTTCTGTTGGAATAGCCCAAGAAAGCCAAATTTCTCCGCACAGTTCTAACAGACAAGTCCCTTGTACGTCCCGCATTGATTTCCGCGGTTATTTGACGCAGTGTTGCTTGTCTGTTAGAATTTAGGACTCTTTGCAGACGTCGTCGGTCTCGGCCAGTAAGTGCAGGTGGTCGACCACTGCGCTGTCCGTGGTGGGATGTTATGCCTGAAATTTCATACTCTCGGCACACTCTTGACACAGTGGATCTGGGAATGTTGAATTCCCTAACGATTTCCGAAATGGCATGACCCATGCGTCTAGCTCCAACTAACATTCCGCGTTCAAAGTCTGTTAATTCCCGTCGTGCGGTCATCATCACGTCAAAACCTTTTCACATGAATAACTTGAACAGAAATGAAAGCTCTGCGAAAGCACTGCGCATTTATACCTGTTCTACGCGATGCTTCTGCCATCTGAAAATTTGCATATTGCTATCCCATGACTTTTGTCACTTCAGTGTAAATCACCAACAGCGTGGATGTTGTGATGATCAGATCTATAATGATATAATAATTTGATCTATAATGATATAATAATTTGATCTATAATGATATAATAATCGGATCTATAAGGATATAATAATCGGATCTATAATGATATAATAATAATCGGATCTATAATGATATATGATCGGATTACATAAATTTAAAGAAATGTATTTTCTTTGCTTTCTTTTTCTTTTGAATTGCTAAGTATATCTTACTTTCCAATTTTGAAGGAAATTTTGTAAAATGTTTTAATGATGAATTGTTTCTGGAATATGGGTTTACATGTTTTAAAGTTTGAAATTTCTCATAATTAAACTATAAAAATTGTTTCATGCCTTTAAACGCTTGCAAAATATAAACGTTTCGAGAAAAATATGATATGTATTCATTAAAATACATTGAAACCATTCGGAAAAATAAAAACATTTTTTTTTACTCAAAAGAGCTGCAATTCGATTCGTTCTTTACAATATTCGAAATTAAATCAAAACTTGTTCCATTCTGTTTAAATGGAATTTTTATTTAAGAGCGACATTATGAAAACCCCATTAGAAATATCACTTTAAAAGAACATTTTACAAAAAAGAACTTTTTTTTTCATTACTCCCTGTCTTCTGATCAGAAGCGGGTTGTTAATAAGAAATCGAAACTAATTCTTCAGAGTGTACGTTTTAATTTCGTTTCTTTTTAAAATGTTACATCCTCTATCTTGCGGGAGATATTCCAAAATGGATGTGTAATCCAATAAAGCGAGCCACTTTCGGCTGGCCTCGTTTAAATTGTTGGATTTCTCCGCTTCAAGTGGTTTGAGAAGGGAGAATTTTAATCCAACAACTTCTGAACCTCCAGATAAACGCTCCGCTGGTTCACAGTGGAAGTTCGTCTGCTTAAGATCTCCCTTTTGATGTAAGGAAAAAAAAAATTCTAAAGGAGAATTGTTACTTATATAAAAGAAATATTTCTACATCCATTTTTATTATCGTTATTGGATATATATATTTTTATTTTTGTAATCACAACTAGATCTTTACGAGATGCGATCAAAAAAGATTTAAATAGGATATCAGTCTAATATGACGGAAAAATTATGTAAAGAGCATTTTTCTGTGTAAGAAGCTTTTGGGGGTAACCGTGAAATCGAATGAATAGGAATTGTAGAGAAAGTAGTGTCAGCTTCTTGTAATTTTTTTTCTTTTTCTGCTGCTGCTTTTTTTGTTGTAAGAAACTGAAGATTTCGCATGCTTATTTTTAATCTACGTGTAGAAAGAAGAAATTGGTTTAGGCCACTGAGTTTCAGGCGAATTTGTTCATTAGAATTCAGTGAATGATCCGCCGATTAAAGGTGCAAAAGAGGTAAGTAAGAAATGAGTTAATTTTATTGTCTATTCTTTTTAGAATTGTATAAAATTTTGTTTTTTCACAAACGTATTTTTATTTCCTCTTTTGTTGATGTTGTTCTAATTCACCTGACAATACAGATACAGTTAATCTTTACGCTATAAGTAAGGGTTGCACTATTGCTACTCATTTAGCGATGGAAAAATCAGTCACTGATTTTCCTTAGACACTGATTTTTTTTAAGCGAAAATTATTCGTGAAGAGGGGATGGTTGTGCTGTAGTTAGAAATAAAATTCTGGAAGACTAAAAATATCAGCATACGAAAGAAAATTAATTTATGACACACTCAACCAGAATTCAATGAAAAGGTAATGGTATATTGCCAATAAAGCTGATGTATATAATGTTATCCATTGTATACACTAGTAAATCCATAAGCTAAAACATATTTGATCCTTTTTCTTCCCGACAGTGCTTACAAATGTAAAAATATATATTTTCATGAGAGTTGACAGCTTGAAACATTTTTCTCTTCACCAGAAGACGTCTCCTGAATAAACCACGATTCTGTTCCAACCCCCATGATGAACGTCCATTTCTCCCCAATCTCTAAAGTAAGATGGATATCAGAATCAGCCTGCTCTGTGTTTTATAAATTCTTGAACATTTCTGCACATGAGCATCTCTTACGTATGACGTCCATTCTTCAAAAGGCCTCATAACCAGATCCATAACAGTGTCTGGCGTCATTCAACAACAGCGACTGCCAGATACACAATAGCGAATGTAGTATACATTTCCATGAGAACTCTCGCATTAAACATCAGTGCTTATGACGCACTAGTCTTTAGCACATCGTAAACATGGCGTGTGAATGATAATTCGTTATATTATTGTTCAATATTGAATAGGCAGTTATTATTGTTTGCTTTTGTTGTCATGGTGATGAACATTAAATGAATAGCAGCTGCCACTAATTCATAAATCTGATAAATATCACACTATTATTTAGTTATATATTACTGTTACACTGAAACCTGTTTTTGGAGAGGAACCACACAAAGCAAGTTTCAATCTAATCTTTCTTTATTACTTTTAATTAATATAACCTTTCTTTATTACTTCTATTTCTTTTTCATTCGTAATATGTTATTTGGTAGTCAATTCTTTTTTATACACCGTATAATAATAGGTTTCAATGTAATTAGTTTAAACAGGACCAGAACGTTTTAGTGGATAGCGCACTCATTTTCCCATTCAGCGCGCTATTGGTTATTCAAGTTCGAAACCCCACATTCATAAACGAACTGAAAGTTTTTGTGCCTATAACAACAATGGGTAGAAAGAAACATTAGTCTCGTGATGGAACGACGACTGCGCCTCCGAATGCTGGCTGCCATGAGATTTATAAAAGATGTGTACAGTGTATCATTACCTGAGTAACGTTGGATTAACTACTGATGTTTTCTAGTGGCGAATGGCCTAAGGTCAAAATACCTGTTATTCAAAAATAAGTTTTAAATCTTTTAGTCTCATTATATATAAAATTATGGATATTGTTTTAGAGAGAGGAGTTCTTCGTTTCCTTGATCCATTTGCTTCGTGTCCTTGACCACTTTCAATGTTTATTAGTGGGTTTTAAAAATTTTTTTGCAACTTGTTTATTCTATTATTCTTTATTTATATTTTCTTCACTAGCTCAAAATTATATAATTAAATAATGTACCAATATTTTGAAAGATCGTCTGGTGAAAGCAAACACAATGTTATTTCAAAGTGATAATTTTATAATATTATAATGTAATAAGTGATAATAATAATTTTTTTAAGAAAATAAAATCGTTTGAAATTATATAGTTTATTTTTAGGTTGCAGTAATGCGTTTTGTTTTTACATTGAATTCTAAATTTTGTAGGTAACCTGTATATCTACTCAGCCGATTATTACATTTTTTTATTTTTGTTAATCGATATAGTTAAAATCTTATGCATTATTAACTATAGTTTTTTCATTATGTTTATTTATAAAAAAAATCACAATTTATTATTTGATACTTTAAAGACAAGTTTAAATTTCTTAAATAATTTTAGATAGAACTTTTGAACTACTAATTTTACAAAAATAATATATAATATTATAACGGATGTTTTATTTTAAACATAATTTTGTATCAGCAAGTTTGGTTTTATCAGTCATCAATCAACGGAATAAATTTTCAAAAAAATAATGTCGCACATTATTAGAAAATGGATCCAAAAACTTTTGGCGACTTTTTTTATTGCCAGTCAGCCAGCAGCCACACAGTCCTTCGGCTATAACGTTTATTTTCAAAGAGAACAGCAAAAAAAAAAATAATAAATAAATAAAATTCAGCCAACAGAAGGTTCTTATTTTATTGAACATTTTCGATCACAAGCTTTATTAAAAATTTTATTTTATTTTATTAAATTTTACTTTTTTATTAATTAATCAACAATAACGAATCTTTTAAAAACAAAACATATACCGCCCTCATCTAAATAAATTACTAAATAATTAATATTATTTTGAAGAGTAATTCGACTATATTGCAGTAACTATATATGCACGCAATTAAAAGAACCATTTTTTTCACCAAAAATTTTTTTTTCTTTTTCTATGATACAATTTGTGTGCTCATTAAAAAAAAAATGTAACATGAGGAAAAAATATTTTAACTCGACAAAGAATTTTTTTTTTTCATGAAAAAAACAAAACACAAGGAAACATTAAAAACTACACGAAAAATTAAAAAGCGCTTCTCAACCCGGGAAAAATTCTTCATTCTTTTTCATAAATCTCAAAGGAATAAAAGTTTTTAATAAAAGCTTTTCTGTCCACATTATGTTTCTGAATTTTAATATATTTTTATATCGTTATAACATCTATCGATATTTAAGTTATATAGAAAATTCACATAGGTTTTAAATAATCGATGAATGTATTGTGCATACAACACTTGTGCTATGAATGTATTGTGAACAATTTAATATTCACGAATCACGTGGAATGGTAAACATCCGGTTTAAAAACGGAAACGGACGAATAGATTACTTGTAGGGGTGATAGTCAAATATAAACGAAGTAAAACTACTTTGAAAGAAAACAGTGTAATAACTAGTATGGAACTTTTTTTAGATAAATTTTCTTTTAGTGTCGATTAATCTAAAATTTGAATTAAAGAGCAGTAAAATTCCTTCCTAAATAACACTTCCTCACCTATAAAGTCGCTCGTTTTAAATCCGTCTAAATTGGCCTCATGGAGCCTGACGTCTGGCCCTCGGTGCTACGGGCTTCGTGTTCGAGTATCGGTGGTGCCATGGGTGTATGTAGTAGTTCGGAATCCATTTTAAAACGTAGGTCCCGGTCTTATATGATTATAGAGCGTTGGTCGTGGTCCACAATAGGGCTATGGCGCTAATGAAGAACTTGACCCCACGCCAATTTCTACGCTATTCGTGTTGGTATTATATATATTTAATGAAATGTATTTTCATTTGATTTTTTTCTTTTGAATTGTTAAATACATCCTACTTTCCAATTTCAAAGAAACTTTGTAAAATATTTTAATGATGATTAGTTTTTAGAATATTGGTTTACAGTACATATTTTAAAGTTTGAAATATCTTACAGAAAATTGAACGGCAATAAGACTCGTTCTTTACAATATTCGAAATGGAATCAAAATGTGTTCCATTCTGTTTAAATGGAATTTTTATTTAAGAGCGACATTATGAAAATCCCATTAAAAATATCGCTTTAAAAGAATATTTTAAAGAAAAGGAAATTTTTTTTAATACTCACTTTCTTCTGATCAGAAGCAACGTGTTGCCAAAAAAATAAAAGCAATAAGAAATGGAAACTAATTCTTCAGAGTGTACGTTTTAATTCCCTTTCCTTTTAAAATGATACATTCTTTATCTTGCGGAAGATATTCTAAATGGATGTGTAATCCAATAAAGTTTAAATTCTTGGGTTCCTCCGCTTCAAGTGGTTTGAGAAGAAAACATTTTAATCCAACAACTTCTGAACCTCCAGATAAACGCTCCGCTGGTTCACAGTGGAAGATCGTCTGCTTAAGATCTCCCTTTGATGTAAGAAGAAAACATTTTTGGAGAAGAATTGTTACTTATATAAAAGAAATATTTCTTCATTTCTTTTTATTATCATTATTATATATTTTTTATTTTCGTAATCACGACTAGATCTTTACGAGATGCGATAAAAAAGATTTGAATGCGATAGCACTATAAAATGAAGGAAAAATTATGTAAAGAGCATTATTCTGTGTAAGAAGCTTTTGGGTTAGAACCGTGAAATCGAATAAATAGGAATTGTAGAGAAAGTAGCGTTGGCTTGTTGTAATCTTTTATTTCTTCTGCTGCTGTTGTTGCTGTTGTAAGAAACTGAAGATTTCGCATAGTGATGTTTAATCTCTGTGTAGAAAGAAGAAATGAGTTTAAGCCATTACTCAGTTTCAGGCGAGTTCGTTCATCAGTATTCAGTGAATGATCCGCCGATCAAAGGTGCAAACGTGGTGAAAAAAAAGTTAATTAATTTTGGACTATCGTTTCTGGAATGAGTGCACTTCAGTTTTACAAAAAAGTAAGAAAAAAAGGCGATAAAATTCGGGAATATTATCTCTTCTTTTAAATACATTTCAAAAATTTTTCCCCGGCTTAAAAAGCTGTAGAATTGTTTATTTTTTTGTCTATTCATTTTAGAAGTGCATAAAATTCTCTTTTTTAACAAATGCATTTTTATTTCGTCTTTTGTTGCTGTCCTAATGCAGCTGGCAATACAGAGACAATTAATCTTTATGCCACAAGCAAGGGCTGCACGGCTGTTACTCATTAGTACTACACAGGGCTTGATTTTTAGTCTGAAGATATGCTATGGACTGTAGTAATACTACCCCTACAACGCTCTACGGTCCTATTAGGACCGGGAACTACGGCTTAAAGGTGATTCCTGACTATTACAAATATCCAAGGCACAACCAGGATTCGAACCTGATACCTGTGGCAGAGCGTTAGCCACACGGCCATCATACCCATTCATCTTTTGTATTATTTTGTATTTAAATTTATAGATTGACATACATTAAGTCTATTCCAAACAATTAATTATTTCCTTTGTAGGAGTTAATTATTCTAATAATTATTCGATTGTTGTTAAAAATGGAATTTAATATCATATTTATATTTATTTTATTACTTCATTATTGTTATTAAATATAGCTACTTCGTATCTTCCTCACTTTTTTTATTCTAATTATTTCGTTCACGAAACATATTGTAATAATAGTATTTGGTGATTTTGTAATTAGTTTCTAGATAACATACGTGTTGCACGTCTTAAAATTTAATTAAATTAAATTTTATAACTAAATATAATGTTGTTGTTTGAGGAAAAAAAAACTTCTTTTTAAGGTTTGCAGAATTTCTGCAAATTTATTCACAGTCATGTAAATGAATACAAAAATAAGCTTACTTGTGATAAATTATTGTTACAGAAGCTTATATATCTATAGTTTTAAATGAGTGCGCCAAATTTTATCATTTATTAGAAATATAATATATTTAACATTTTATGCCTTCATTGAAAGAAATGTATTATCTTAATTATTCATAAATGTTACATCTCAAAGAATCAAATGCTTGCTTGTCCATAAGCATTCGCTTGAATCATATATCATGAAATAATATTTTCCCATAATATATTGTAATAGTGCTACTTTCCCATAATATATTGCAATCTTGCTATTTTCTCATAATACATTTTAACCGTGCTGTTTTTCAATAGTACATTGTAATTGTGCTGTTTTTCAACAGTATATTGTAATTGTGCTATTTTTCAATAGTATATTGTAATTGTGTTATTTTTCAGTAGTATATTGTAATTGTGCTATTTTTCAATAGTATATTATAATGGTTCTATTTTTAAATAACATATTGTAATCGTACTGTTTTTTAATATATTATATTCATTTTTCAGTAATATATTACATTCATGATATTTTTGCTTATAATAAATGACAGGAAACATTCAACAGTCATTCGGACAGAATAACCATATCAATACTTGTCTTGAAAATTCTCGTTAATGTACTTTTTTGAAAACTTTATTCAAACGACCGCGAGTGACGAACCTAACACCTTCATCTCTGATTCAGCGACCAACAGAATTATGGATGATACTGCAGCCATCCAACTTAGGGTTGACCTTCTATGTCCATCTAAATCGTCCATCATCTCTGCACAGCCGATAGACCGCTTAATGACCTGGCAAGCAAAAGATGCGGAGGAGTGATTTTGATTCTCGTTAAAAATCTGATGGCTCACCCCGTGCAAGTCACTTATCGCTCGGTTGTGTCACACGATTCCCCGAGAAACCGGGGCGCACGCTTCGTCGCCGCCTCACTCTTTGCGTGACGTGGGATGTCAGAGGGGGCTTCTCTCAAACAAAAGAAATCGTCCCTTTCTTGTCCTCCTTCGCACTTTTTCTCGATGATCTTCTGTTCTAATCTGTCTTCTGCTTTCACTCTTCACCTATCGATCGTCTGGGCTGTTGAACTTGATGGATGCTAATAAGTGCACGAAGCGAAACATGAGTGAGTAATATGACGGAAAGTATTTTTATGCAGAATATTGTTTTTTATTGGAATTTCTTATACAGCAGTCTTCAAAAGTACTACATCCTCTACAAACTTAACTAAGGAATTCCTTCTTCTGGTTTGTTCCTATCAATAAGAAAAACGTTTAATACCCTACTACATTGAAGTCAATGCATCAAATTTCAATAGCTGATTTTCGAAACTAAATTATGTATCCTTCAATTACGTACGGAAAGAACACAAATTTTGCAGTTTTGAACTATATAAATTTAAAATTGCAACTACTACGTATTTTATAATTGGCTATAATTTGGACGCATTATTTCAGTAAAGAATCGCGAAATTCTACCAATATGTTAATTTCCCTATGGTAACTACGATATTTTCTATGGAATAGGCAAATAAGTAATGTTATAATGGTATATAAGGGTACTTTTAGATGTATGGTACACATAGTTAGGAAGGTTGATTGGTTTGTCGGTCTACTTTCATTTTGTGCACACATTAGGCTAATTAGATCGTTACCAAGAATTTAACGTGGATTCTGAACCACTAACAAGCCTCCATATCACCGCCAAGATTCGAACCCGAAGCCTGTGGTAGCAAAGGCCAGAGTGCTAGGCAATTCGCTATCAGGTACAGCTACGAAGGGGAAAGGAACAGAAAAATTTCTATCTAGAAATTTGATTACAATTCAGGCATTCTGCCACAACCAATGCTGATTCTATTCGTTTTTTAAGCATTCATAAACCCTCTAAAGCTTTTTTTTCCAATAATCTTGACAAAGCATCTCTATTCTAACGTATATTTAAAAAAAATTTAAATTAGATAAGTAAAACGTATATTAAATAGAGAAGCCCTTTCGATAAAGTGGTTGCTTAAAATTTAACAAAAATATCAAATTAATATAGCTCAGTTTGAAACACTGCAACAACTTAGAGAAGTTTAAAATCTTAATTAATCTAATTATAAATGATTCTGAAAAAGAAGCGGTTCAACTGAAATGAAATGAAATCTTTTATTTGGTATGTTAATTGAATTCTAAGAAGAAATAATCATCGGAGATAATTAAATACTTTTTGAGCATTTTTTCTTTTTCGAAAATCTTAGTTAATTTATTTCCTTCGGTGATTACTTTGTTTTAGCAATCGTGTATTTTCGGCGTTAAAGAATTAATTAAAATGGGTTACAGCCATTGGTTTCGATCTATTTTTAACAATTATCCTGAATACTTTTTGCTTTGCTTTGCTTTGCTTTATTTACAAAGTAGCTGCAATCTCTGTCACTTTAAAGTAAAAACTCAATGCTGTATTTAAGAGTTGCATAGATTTATTTCAATTACGCTTCTTTCAAAAACTTATATCATAAATAAATGGGTTGTGTCTGTGATTTATTTTTTTTTATTTAAAAAATCTTTTTAAAGTTTAAATGAAAAGTTCGCAAATAAAAATTAATTGTTCTTTTATGAGAAAAAATCGTTATCTTTTAATTATTTGAAGCTGTTGAGGAAGTTTTCTAATATTGTTGTGTAAAATATCCATTTTGTTCTGCAGAGAAGTTTCATGAAAAAATCATGCAGTTTGATTTAAATATTTTTTTTAAATATTTTCAATACCTACAACAACTAACTTTTGAAAAATAAGAAACATAAATATGAATTTCAGACTACTTAAAACACGTTTATAACCAAGAAAAAATTAAATTATTTGTCTTCAAGGGGAGATTCGCTCAAAAATAGTTATAATATAACACAATTAACAGAAATTTAATTAATTTTAAGACCAAGATGTTATCCTGATGAAAATTTCGTAATCATACAACAAGCCAAACACTACAAGAGACCCATATATAGTCAGGTAATTATTTATATTAAATAGATTTTTGAGAAGCCCTCATAAAAGTATTACAAAAAATCAAATTACATTTCGCTTCAAAATATTGTTCAGTAAAAACAATAATTAAAGATTTTCGAAATACATTTGTGCGTATTTTTTTTTTAACATGGTCGATGTTTTCGAATACTAGTAACTAGTTCACTATTCCCCAGAATGCACCACTGCAAACCAACTACACTCCCATTTGACCATTTTAAAATGAACATCTCGAAGACATATCGGAGTTCTCACCAAACATTCCAACCTCAACAATAAAACTTGCTAGCCAAGTTTTTTTTCTTCTCCACATACATGCCGGGGATGGAGAGGTTTGGTTTGCTGCTCTACAGTCATTTTGAACATACTATGGTCTATTTCTACCGGGACATACAGTTTAATGTGGATTCCGAAAATTTCACAAACATCCATCCACCGCCAGGATTCGAGCCTGAAGCCTGTGGTGCCAAACGCCAAGTGGCCATCTTTCCGTAGGGATGGAGGGATGGAGAGGGATGGCTTCCTTATATGGGAAAAAAAACCAGATTATCTACCATCAGTCAGTTCTTAGATACTGATTTTTTTTCTTCAAAACCAGTGTCTAATGAATATCGGAGGCTGATATTCCCATGATAACTGGTAGATAATGGGAAACAAAACAGATTGTCTGCATAGATCTGCCATGAAGATTCGTTACAAAAAAATGCTGCAAGAGACACATATATACTCAGAAAAATTTATGTAATATAAATAATTGACTATATATGTGCCTCTTGTAGCATTTTTTTTGAGATTGAGTACCAAATCTTCATGGTAGATAACATGGAGTATCTACCATTTATCATGGTGAAATCAGACACTGATATTCGTTAGACACTGTTTTTTTTTTCAAGCGATATTATTCGTGGAGAGGGGATGGGTGTGCTCTAGTTAGAAATAAAAATATAGAAAACTAAAAACATCAAAAGGGTAACACATGAAAGAAAACTCAAATATGACAAACTCAGCCAGAATTCATTGAATAAGGAATGGAGAGATTGCAAATAATGCTGATGTGTATAAAGTAAATGCCATTATATACAACAGTAATACCACAAGTTAAAAAATATTAGATCCTTTCTTCTCTTCCCGGCAGTGCTTACAAATATAAGCACATCTTTTCATGAGAGTTGACAGCTTGAAACATTTATCTCTTCGCTGGAAGACGCATCCTGAATAAACCACGATTCTGTTCCAACCCCCATGACGAACGTCCCTCTCTCCCCAATCTTCAAAGTGAGATGGATACGTCTGCAGAATCAGCCAGCTCTGTGTTTTAGAAATTCTTGAGCATTTCTGCACATGTGCGTCTCTGACGTATGACATCTATTCTTCAATAGTCCTCATAACCAGATCCATAACATTGTTAGCATGGCATGTGAATGATAATTTGCTATATTATAATAGTTCAATACTAAATAGGGAAATATTATTGGTTGCTTTTGTTGTCATGGTGATGAACATGAAATGAACAACAGCTCCTGCTAATTCATAAAGCTGTAAAAGATCACACTATTATTTATTTACATAATACTATCAAAGTGAAACCTTTTTTTATGCCTTGGAGAGGAACCACATAAAGTGAGCTTCAATTTATTCTTTCTTTATTACTTTTTGTTCATATTATTTTATTCGGTGAGTAATTATTTTTCATACCCATATTAAAACAGGTTTGAATGTACTTATTTTAAACAAAACTACAGGGTTTTATGGATAGCGTATTGTTTTCCCAATCAGGTAGCCAGGTTCGAAACCCAACATTCATAAATGAACTCAAAGTTTTCATGTCTGTGTTAGCAATAGGTGGAAGAAAATATTGGACTCGTGAAAGAAAGACGGCTCCCTCTCTCCTCTAAATGACGACTGCTATCAGTTCAAAATTAGAAAAGATATGTACAGTGTATCACTCACTTCCCCACGGTGCACCAAGTGATTAACGTTGAATTTACTACATAGGTTTTCTAATGGCGAATGAAATCAGGACAAAGTACCTGACATTCGAAAAAAGTTAAGCTAAATTTGTTTTAAAACTTTTTAATTTTATTATAAATAAAATTACGGGTATTGTTTTCGATAGCGAAGTGTTTCATTTCCTTGATCAATTTTTTTTAGTGTCCCTGACCCCTTTCAACGTTTCTTATTAGTTTTTTTTTATTTCTCTCACAATTATTCTTATTTTTTTTGTTTAAATTTCTTTCGGGAGTTTTTTGAAAGATATTATTATTTTTTTTATGAATATTTTCTTATTACATAATAACTTAATTTTTTATGCTTAATATTTATTTAAATTTATTTCACATGCTAATAAATATAAAATTAATTAATTAAATAATGTATAATTGTTGTAAAAGATCATCTGGTGAAAGCAAAGACAAAGTTATTTTAAAACGAAAATAAGTGTTTTCAAGAAAAGAAAATCGCTTGGAATTCTATAGTTTATTTTTTAAGTTTGCCGTAATGCGTTTTGTGCTTACATTAAATTCTGAATTTTATGGGTAACCTGTATATTGGACAAGCCGATTGTTATTATTTTTTATTTAAGTTCTAGGATATGGTTAAAATATTATGCATTATCAACTTTATTTTCCAATATATGTATTTATTTTTTAAAAAATCACAATTACTTATTTGATACATTAAAGGCAAGTTTAGAATACTTTCAATTTTTTTATAAAGACATTTTGAGCTGCAAATTTTACGAAAATAATAAAAGATTATAACCAATGTATTATTTTAAAAGTAATTTTGCATTAGCAAGTTTTTTTTTTATCTGCCTTCAATCAAAAAGAGTAAATTTGCTAAAAACTAACGTCATAAATTGTTAGAAAAAGGATCCAACAACTTTTTTTAGCGAAAGACACATCGTCCTTGGGTTATAACGTTTATTTTCAACAAATAAAAAAGGAAACAAAAAAAGTCAGTCAATGAAAGATTATTATTTTATTGAATATTATTAAAAATTTTATATTAATTTATTAAATTATATTTTTTTTATATTATCAACAATAACTAATCATTTAAAAACAAAATATTTACCATCATCATCTGAATAAATTACTAAATAATTAATATTATTTTGAGGAATACTTCGACTGTATTGGCGCAACTACAAGTGCACGCAATTAAAAAAAAAATTTCTTCTCTTTTTTTTTTTCATATATATACACTGGTGGACAAAATTAAGAGATGGAAGACATTTTCCCAAATATCTCAAAAAATACTGAATATAAATAAATGAAATTTGGTATGGATATAGTTTATTCCATGATAATAAAGTATGCAAAACAAAAATGAAAGTGCCATTCACTGGCATGACCTATTGCCAATAAATCCAATGTAGTCTGAAGTTAAGGATAAAAGATGACAATAAAAGTGAGGCTTGTACAGTGTGTGTTGCCTCTAGTATGGTGTATGGTTACCCCTGACAGACAGACAGCATGCACAACGAGTATGCATGCTGTTAATAAGGGAGTTAATTAGGGCTTGTGGAAGACCCTCCCATTCTTCCACCAGAGCCATTTTTAACTCCAGAATGGTTCTGGGGGGGAGGTTGGTACATCGCAATAGCTCTCCCAAGAGCATCCCAAGCATGTTCAACGGGATTTAGGTCAGGGGATTTGGCTAGCCAATCCATTCGTTGAATATCCGCGCTTTCCAGATACTCATCTACCATGAGAGCCCTATGTGGTCGCGCATTGTCGTCCATAAAAATGAACTCAGGGCCAACAGCGCCCCTGAAAAGACGCACATAGGGCTCTAGGACCTCCTACCTGTACCTCTGGGCGTTCACGGAACCATTGTGCGGGTATCTTGCATGATCCCTGCCCAAACTATGACTCCTCCACCAGCATAATGGTCTCTTTCAATAATGTTGCTAGGATGGTATTGGGTTCCAGGTTCCCTCCATGTCAATAACCGTCCAGAATCAGGTTGTAGACAGAATCTGAACTCATCGGTGAAGAGAACATTAGCCCATTGAAGCTGTGTCCAATTTTGATGTTGTCTGCACCATTCTGCACGCTCTCTTTTGTGGGAGGGAGGGAGTGGGATGCAAATAGCGGGCTTCCTGGCATACAGCCCTCTTTCATGGAATCTCCTGGAAACTGTCTTACTCGAAATTGATATTCCTGTAGCAGCCGCGAGACCCCTAGACAATTGAGTGGCTGTAACCGTCCTCTGGCGCTTAGCTGAAAGGAACAAATACCGGTCTTCATTGGCCGTTGTAGCCCTCGGGCGACCTTGTCCTGGTCGTCTGCATACTGTCCCACTAGTTTTAAATTGACTCCACAATTTGGAAATGTCGCTTGGTGTTATATCCAATTCCCTAGCAACCTGAGCTTGGGACTGGCCTGCCTCAAGTCTACCCACAATTCTCCACCTCATACCTTCGTCTAAACGATGATGTTCACTCATTTCACCTAAAAACCAGCAAGAAACAACAAGATTATTCAAAAAATTCACTAAAATCTGCAACTGTGTTGAAGAGTGGAATGAGATGAACAGCTCGATGCGGACTTTTATACCTCCTGCTGGCTTAGCAACGCCCACAAGAATACGTAAACTTATCTCAGGGCCAATAGCGCTACAGTGACCATATATGGCAATCAACTGTCCAGGTTTTGTGCGGTATTTTTAGAGAAATGTGCGAAAAGGCTTTCCATCTCCTAATTTTGTCCACCAGTGTATTTTTTACAATTTTTTTCTATTTTTGTAAAGATACAATTTCTATGCTCATCAAAAATCATTTAAAATGATAAAAAAATTTCAACTAGATAAAAAGGGATTTTTTAATAGAAAAAAAGCTCCACGAAACATTAAAAACTACTACAAAAAAATTAAATGTGGCCCCCGGGAAAAGCTCTTTCTTTGATCTTTTTCATAAATCTTTCACAATAAAAGTTCTTAATAAAAGCTTTTCTGTCTACATTATATTTCTGAATTTTAATATACTTTTATATCGATATAACGTCGATATTTAAAAAATTCACATAAGTTTTAAATAAACAAGGAATGTATTGTGCATACAACTCTTAAGTGCTATTTAAAAGCGACATTATGAAAATCCCATTAGAAATATCGCTTTAAAAGAATATTTTTAGAAAAAGAACTCTTTTTTTTTGCTACCCGCTAAAAATTAGATGGTTTTTTTTTGATACCCGCTTTGTTCTGATCAGAAGCAGCGTGTTGCCAAAAAAATAAAAGTAATAAGAAATTGAAACTAATTCTTCAGAGTGTGCGTTTTAATTTCGTTTCCTTTTAAAATGATACATCCTCTATCTTGCGGAAGATATTCCAAATGGATGTGTAATCCAATGAAGTTTAAATTCTTGGATTCCTCCGCTTCAAGTGGTTTGAGAAGGGAGAATTTTAATCCAACAACTTCTGAACCTCCAGATAAACGCTCCGCTGGTTCACAGTGAGTCTGCTTAAGATCTCCCTTTTGATGTAAGAAAAAAAAATTCTGGAGAAGAATTGTTACTTATATCAAAGAAATATTTCTCTATTCCTTTTTATTATTATTCTTACATATTTTTTATTTTCGTAATCGCAACTAGATCTTTACGAGATGCGATAAAAAAATATTTGAATTCGATAGCACTATGAGATCATGGAAAAATTATGTAATGAGCATTATTCTGTGTAAGAAGCTTTTGGGGGGGAAACCGTGAAATCGAATAAACAGGAGTAGCTTGTTGTAATTTTTTTCTGCTGTTGTGGTTGTTGTAAGAAACTGTAGATTTCGCATACTTATTTTCAATCTTCGTGTAGAGAGGAGAAATTAGTTTCAGACGAATTCATTCATTAGCATTCAATGAATGATCCGCCGTTCAAAGGAGCAAAAGTGGTAAATAAAATTGAATTCATTTCGGTTTTATCTTTTCTGGAATGAGTGCCTTCCAGTAAAAAAAAAAAAAAAAAATGTGACAGAAATGGTGATCATTATCTCTCCTCTTAAATACATGTCACGAATTTTTCCCCGGCTTAAAAAACTGTAGAATTATTTATTTTATAGTCTATTCATTTTAGAAGCGTATAAAATTTTGTTTTTTTTACAAATGAATTTTTATTTCGTCTTTTGTGCTATTTTGCATTTAAATTTATAGATTGGCACATGTTAAATCCGTTCCAAACAATAATTATTTTCTTTTCTTAGTAGATAATTATTCGATCGTTGTAAGAAAAATAGAATTTAATCATAAAAGTTTATTTTATTACTACATTACATCATCATTGGCGCAGCAACCCTATGGTGGGCCGAGGCTGTCTGCCTACTGGCAGATTTCGAGACAGGAGGTGTTTTTTTTTAAGGGGTAGGATTGTCCGCCTTACACCGAACGCTCTATAGTCATATCAGACGGGGGGCATACGGGCTAAAGGGGATTACGAACCACTACAATCATCCATGACACCACCGGGACTCGAACCGTATAATGTGGTACCGAGCAACAGAGCTCCAGTCACTCGGCTGTCAGACCTCTTATTACTTACTACATTAGTGTTATTAAATATAACTATTTTCGTATCTTCCTGATTTTTGTTTGTGTTGTAATTATAATATTTCGTCGAAGAAACGTTTTGTTATAACAATATATGAAGATTTGTAATGAGTTTTCTTGATGTTTAAAAATGTAATCAAATTAAATCTTATACATATAATGTTGTTGAGTGAGAAAAAGTGCTCCGTTTTTAAAATGTGTAGAGTTTTTGCTAATTTATTCACGATTAGACTAAATTGATAGGAAAATAATCTTTCTTGTGATAAACATTTGCCAAAAAACTTTTATATCTAAAGGACCTAACGTCAAATTGCATCATTTATTAGGAATATAATATAATGTAATTAATATTTAACTGCCTTAATTAAAAGATTGATGGAAAAAATGGTGTTATTTCAATTATGCATAAACGTTGCATCTCAGGGAATCAAATGCTTTGCTTGATCTCGCATCATGAAACAATATTTTTCAATAACATATTGTAATCGTGATATTTTTTAATAATATTTTATAATCGTGATATTTTCCATAATACGTTATATTCATGGTATTTTTTAATAATATTTTATAACCGTGATATTTTCCATAATACGTTATATTCATGGTTTTTTTTACAATACATTATATTCATGATATTTTTCCACGATGTTATATTTATGATATTTTTCCACAATATGTTATATTCCTGACATTTTTCAATAGTACTTTATATTCCTGATATTTTTCTATAATATATTAGAAGACCCGGCCACGCGTTGCTGTGGCTTTCTTGTATTTCGTTCAATTATTAGATACTATAATTTGTATTAAGGAAGTGACTGGTAAAGAATGGTGAAAAGATGAAATTAAGCTTCAACGAATAGAAAATGTTTAATTTTTATTAATTTAATGAATGAGGCAGATAATGTTAATTTTTAACACTGTTTTATAATTATTTTACGTAATTTAATTTTTAATAATCATTACTTTCATTTAACTAAGAACTAAGCGATGAACAATATATTTCTTGTTAGTCTGTCTTTCGTCAAAATAAATAAATTCGAGGGTTTTCCAACACGTGAGCATGCAACATACAGCTGCCCATGGGAGAAACAGGAATTCTCCAAATCCAAGCCACAAATAGCCATTGTCTGCCCTTGCGACTTATTTATTGTCATCGCAAGATATTACTTTTAAAAATGTTGTAAATATATTAAAATGACATTGAATCATCAAGTTAATAGTCTTATTTATTAAAAAATATAGTTTTATTTTTCCTTAAAGCTCTAACTATTTTCTGAGCTTTGTTTTGAAAAGGTTAAAATTTGCTCGACAAAATTTTTTTTTTACAATTTCCTCCTATTTGCAAAGGCTTTTTAATATGAAATGACCTGGATTTAAAATATTTAGCCTTTTTGCAAGTGTTTTGATTAAATATATTCAAAACCTTTGAATTTCACATAAAAATATCAACTTTAACTATTTTTTATACAATTTATTCTTTAAAATATGGATAAACATTGCAAAAATGTGATATTGTTGCAAAACTTGATAATTCAAAAATAAATAAAACATGAATAGTTTTTTCCTTTGCAAGTATTTTTATGCTGGGAATATCCTTATGTAGGTAATATACTGTTTTCAAATTTATATCTTAATTATTTATACATTTTTGTATGCTTAAAGTTTGTCGACACAAACTTTTTTTTACAAATTTACAAAAATTCTTAGCTTAAAAACTGAAATAAAAATAATTTATCAATTTAGATTAATTTTCAAGTGCTATTCCTTTCATACATTTAAAGAAAACTTTTCCATTAAGTTTCAAAGCATTTAGAACAGAAATATTAGTATAATGGTGTTTTGAATGAATACAAAATGCATAAAAATTCAAATAAGAAATAATTCAAACCAACTTTTAAATATAAATAAAAACAAATGTACATACATAAAAATGTTATTGAGCTTTAAATTCTCCTTTATTTTAATATAAACACTTATTTAGTTGTTATGTTTTCTTTAAATAGCTTAGTATTTTTTCTTCTTCACAAAATTTTTTTTATTATTTTATGATGAAAGAAATCACAAAACAAATGGAAAAGTTAATGAGCTTTAAATTCTCCTTTATTAATATAAACACTTATTTAGTTCTTTTGTTTTCTTTAAATAACTTCCAACTTAAAAGTACCATTTATCAATTTTTCTTCGACAATATTTAAATCACTCAAATTTATAACTCAAATTCTTTGTTTTCCAAATAACAAAAGTTTTTAAAATAAAATATCCTTGATTTTCAACTTGCAACTATTATAATACCTTTTAAAAAATTTTAATGTTATCATTATATCAAATAATTGCAGAGTTTACTTTATTTTCACACTTTTCAAAATATCCTTAAAATTCATCATCTTTCTTTAAAATTATATTGTCAATACATATCTTCAGAATTCTCGTTAATGTGCTTTTTTACAAACTTTGTTTAAACGACCGTGAGTGACGAACCTACCACTTTCATCTTCTGAAGCAGCGAACAACAGAACTATGGATGACACTGCGGCCATCCAACTTAGGGTTGACCTTCTATGTCAATCTAAATCGTCCATCATCCCCGCATCATCCACGTAATGACCTGGCAAGTAAAAGTGACGAAGGTGAGATTTTGGTCCAAGCCATTCTCGTTAAAAATCTGATCGCTCACCGCCATGCAAGTCTTAAACGCACTTATCGCTCGGTCGTGTCACTCGATTTCCTGAGAAACAGGGGCGCACGCTTCGTCGCCGCCCCACACTTTGCGTGACGAGGGATGTCAGAAAAGAAGAAATCGGCCCTTTTCTTGCCCTGCTTCTCGCTTTTTCTCGATGATCTTCTTTTCTGATCTGTTTTCTGCTTTCACTTTTCACCCATCGGTCGTCTGGGCTGTTGAACTTGACAGAGGCTAATAAGTGTACGAAACGATACATGAGTGAGTGATATGGCGGAAAGTGCTTTTGTGCAGATTATTCATTTGGATTCGAATTTTTTATGCAGCAACCTCTACATACTTAGGGGCCTGATGACCGATGGCTAGCGCTCTAGCTTTCGGTATCACAGGTATCGGGTTCAAATCCCGGCTTTGCCCATGGGTGTTATAGTGGTTCGGAATCCACTTTAAACCGTAGGTTCCGGTCCTAATAGGATCGTAGAGCATTGCGGGGGGATTGTTACTCCGCGTCCGTGGCTTACCATCAAGTTACACGCGCCCCCTGGGTAACGCAAAGTGAGTAACGTCTGTGCAGCGCTTGCCTTAAAGATTCCGAGACGTCCATGTCCGTCCAAGGGGGGACCTCTACAAACTTAACTAAGAAATTCTTTCTTCTAGTTTGTTCAGAATAAGAAAAACATTTAATATCCTACTAAATTGAAGTCGATGATTCAAATTGGAAGTGCTGATTTTTGAAACTAAACTGTGCATCCTTCAATTACATGCAAAAAAAAAAAAAAAAAAAAAAAAAAAAAAAAATGCAATTTTGAAATTGCAACAACTACGCAAGTTTAATTGGGAAATTTATTTGTTATAATTCGGAGGCATTATTTCACTATTGTATCGCTGAATTCTACCAACATGTTCATTTTTCTATTGTAATACAATATTAGTATGGAATTGATTGGTAAAGTAATGATTAAGTAAGTATGTAAGTAAGTAGTCGATCGACTGGGCTGTTAAACTTGATAGATAGGGGTTTACTTTGAAGGCGATGAAAAAATTTGGAAGAATAAATAAAGAGTTTTTGAAAAAAAAAAATTATTCGTCTTACTTTTTGGGCATAGTAGTATAATGGTTCTTTTTTGTGTACACTTCATATAGCTATGGGGGAAAATGGAAAATGAAAATTTCAATCAAGTAATTTAATTGTGATTCAGGCTTTTTGTCGCAACCACTACTGATTATCTTCGTTTTTTTAAGAATTGATTTACTAAGATGAACTTTGTAATGAACTTCGGAGATAACCAAGTCATTTTAAATGAAAATTTTGTTATGTTTCGAAATTTATGCTTTACAAATCTATAGTCTTTATTTTGCAATTAAGGCAGATTGCAGGAAATTATTATTTAAAAAAAAAATTTTTTTTTGGCTGTGGAAATATTTTTTTCTTGTTTTGTACTGGAAAAAGTGATAAAAGTTTCTAATTTGCTGTTTCATTACATATTCTATTTTTGATAAAAATTCTAGTCTAATGAATTTTGCTGGGTATTTTTTTTTCCTAATTTATTTTTGAGTGATTATTTTTATAAATTTTAATCAGTCTGTGCTGCGTTGTTACCATATTTCTATTGCTTTTTTTTTGTAGTGCATTATGATGAAGTTTAGAAAATGTATCCAAAGATCTGAAAATCTAAATTACGGCCTCAATAATTATTTTATTAATACCAAAAATTTTTTTGTTTATTGTGCCAGAATTTAAAAAAAAAAAAATTTCTACTATTAAAATCTACCGTTTAAATGTTTTCGATATAACAGGTGGGCTGAAAAGTTCATAGGCTGACACATAGGTGGCGTTGCTAGTATTAAATCGATATGATTTTTAGTTAGACCTAACCTTCAAAAGACACGTGTATACATTTGACTTCTGTTGCACTATTAGTATGCGAGTTATAGCATTTTTAGTGAAGTTATAGCATTTTTAGTGCTCAGGACGTGCAGTCCACTAGGCTGACTGTCGATTGGACTGTGTAAAATGATGGAGCCATGTTTCATCCATTGTCACATATCGATGTAAAAATTCGAGTTTATTTCGATTGAACAGCTCCAAACACTGCTTAGAATCATCAATTCGTTGTTGTTTTTGATCGACTGTGAGTTCGAGCGGCACCCACTTTGAACAGAGCTTTCGCATATCCAAATATTCATTCACGATCTGTCCTTATCGTTCCTTATATATCTTTAGGGTCTCATCTATCTCAATCAACTTCACTTTCGTCGGTAACAGCCTCTTTGGGGCGTCCACTGCATGCATCGTCCTCGGTGCTCATTTCGCCTCGTTTAAATTTAGCAAACCACTTCTCTACGGTTGATTTTCCTAGTGCAAAGTCCGAATAATGTTTATCAAGCCAAGTCTTGGCTTCAATAGTATTTTTTTCGCCAAAAAGCAATGCTTTATTAATACACGAAAATTCCTTTGTTGCTTCACTAAAAATGGTATAACACACTAATAGTGCAACAGCTGTCAAATTAATACAGGTGTCGTTTGAAGGTTTGGTCTAACTAAAAATCATATGAATTTAATACTAATAGCGCCATGTCATGTGTCAGCCTATGAACATTTCAGCCCACCTGTTAGGCAGAAAGTAAAAATTAACGCAATAAAAAGAGTTGCATGCAGTAGTTATTAGCAGGAATAATATTATCTAACTTTGAACTGTGCTGTTTCTCGTTTAAAATTTTTTAAAAATTTTATCAAAATACTTTTTATGGTATACCTGGATTTTTTTTCATCAGACTTTTAAATATATATGCTTAGAAATTTCTGTGTTAGTTCAATCAGTCTTACAATAGTATCATTAGTATTATTTGTGCAAGAAATAGTGATTTTTTAATAATATAAAAATAAATAAACTGCCAAATATATTAAGTTTGAAACTAAAATTTAAATATTTTTGTAATGTAACAAACCTATATTTTAGAAGCGTTGTAACTAAAAATTTTTATTAATGTATAGAAAAATTTAAATTAGTTAAAACTATAAAATTTCATAGAAGTGATGAATCTTACTAAAATACCATAAACAATAGCAATTTCAATCACATTTTAAATTGAAGGAATTAATTTATTAATACATTTATAACGCTCTTATTTAATTTCACATAATTTTTCATAAAATGTGAATTAGTTGGGGAAAATATTTTAAAATTCGTGTTATATACCGAACAGAAGTTGTAATTTATAGTGTATTGTGAGGAAAATAAATTACTTAATTTTTTTCTTTTGTTATGACTTGTTTATTCTTATCAATATAAAATGAATAAGTAATATAAAAAAAATTAAAGTTAATTCCTACTTTTTTTTTCACTCTATTGTAGAAAGTCCTTTATAAATAATTTTCATTCATTTTTTTAAGTTTATCTGGCGCCATCTATTGGTAGATATATGCAACTTAAATCTGAAAAGAACTAAAATTAATGAATTAAATTTAACGAATGAATTAATATTTGAAAAAACTGAATGAACATCAAGTGTCATCCACTACAAGTTCAAAAAATGTAGTTGAACTGGAGTGGATGAATGAAAAGTATTTTATGAACGATTGAAAATTTGAACAAGATATATATAGGGAGAGTGTGAGCTAATAGAAGGAATTGAAAAAAAAAGAGGGCGAGAGTGGAAAACAATAAAATTGCACAAAAAACTATAATTTCCACATTTGTGATCACTGAGCGTTAATATTAATTTATAAGTGAAATGAGTTCATAATACCTGGCATAAATAATTCATTATTATTCCGGGTATGCATTAAAATGAAATATATTTAATATATCTGGCATTATTATCAAATATTAACGATTTGTTCAAATAATCCAACAACACTGATAATCGAAAAACTACTTTGCGCTATTTTCATATTCCTAACTATACACCGTATAACTACATATCGTTATCAATATATATCATTATCGCTAACTATATATTGTTATCAATATATATCATTATCGCTAACTATATATCGTTATCAATATATATCATTATCGCTAACTATATATTGTTATCAATATATATCATTATCGCTAACTATATATCGTTATCAATATATATCATTATCGCTAACTATATATCGTTATCAGTGCAGCCAAATCGTAAAATAAACCATTTTTCTTGTTGAGAGATTTTGTAGTGAATAATTCATCATAAAATTTTTATTCTTTATAATTATAAAAGACTCAATGCAACATTTGAAGCCAAGAACATCGTGACGTTAAGTTACATATATGACTGTTGTTAGATTTTATTCAAATGAAAAGCATTGCTTTAAATTTCTTGGAAGATAAGTAAGTTATTTTCCTTTTTATATTGAGGTAGAGGGGAATGAATGGCCGAGTGGCTAGCGCTCTGGCTCTCGGTACCATAGGTTTCGGGTTCGAGTCCCTGCGGTGCCATGGGTGTTTGTAGTGGTTCGGAATCCACTTTAAGCCGTAGTTTCCAGTCTAATAGGATCGTAGAGCGTTGCGGGGGCATTGTTACTTAGCGTCCGTGGCTTATCTTCAAGTTACACGCGCCCCCTGGGTCATGCAAAGTGAGTAACGTCTGCGCAGCGCTTGCCTTAAGGCATCCAAGACCAAGCTGTCTAAGTGTTTGCGAGCTGCATTAGAAAGAAAAAAAAATATTGAGGTAGAAACTAATTTGGTGTATCTGCTCCTTCTTCTTTACTGGCATTACAGGCTTGAACCTCCAACACAACAGCTCTCCGTCTGTCCCGGTCCAATGTCAATCTCTTCCAGTTGATCATTTTCAGTTGTCTAAGATCCTCTTCGACACCATCCATCCACCTTTCCGTTGGTTTTCCTTTCTTCCTATTGTTGAACAACTTACATAACATAATCCTTTAATGGTGTTTCCCTCATATCTGGGACGCGGGCCTGAATGGCCGAGTGGCTAGCGCTCTGGCGCTCGGTACCACAGGTTTCGGGTTCGAGTCCCGGTGGTGCCATGGGTATTTGTAGTGGTTCGGAATCCACTTTAAGCCGTAGGTCCCGGTCTGTTTAGCCTAAAATGTGCATAAGATCACCTCTGGTATCACAGGCTTCAGGTTCGAATCCTGGTGGTGGCATGGAAGTTTGTTAGTGGCTCGGAATCCACGTTAAACTGTAGGTCCCGGTCTGTTTAGCCCAAAGTGTGCACAAAATGACGTAGAGAGACAAACCACACCATATCTGCGATGCATTTAGTTGTATTATTTAATTTTATACCAGCCTGATCCCTTGTTGGCTAGCGCTCTGGCCATTGGTACCACAAGCTTCAAGTTCGAATCTTAGCAGTGGCATGGATGTTTGTAGTGGTTCGGAATCCACGTTAAACTTTAGGTCCCGGTAAAATTAGCGTAAGGTGTTCAATAAGAAAAAGTGTAAGAGCGGTAAATCAACCAAATCAACCTATTTAGTTTCTAACGAACTCCAACACACCACACCCGATGGTAAGCTGAGGTCGTCTACCTACTCGTAGATTTCGAGATAGGAGTGTTAGCTCTAAGCCCAAAGTTCTACAGTCATATTAGACCGGGACCTGCGGTTTAAAGAGGATTGCAGATCATTACAAACATTCATGGCCCAGCCGAAATCGAACCCGAAACATGTGGCTCGAAGAGCCAGATATTTAAGTTTCAATCTATCTTTTTTATATTAGTTGTGACAAGTAAGATTGTTAGTAATTTATTATAGAATTTTAATAAACAATTTATTGCATTTAAGATTTAGAGTTATTTATATTCAATCATCTTAAATTGAAGAATAATTGTACTTATTGAATTTTGCAATTTTTAATACAACATCAAAAAAACAAAAACAAATTTTATTCAAGCCATCTATTTCTTCCCGAGGGAGAATAAAAGAGAAACGAATGTTTGCTTCGAAATGAAAAATAGAAAAAAAAAAAAAAAAAAAAACTCACAATTTTGCTGGACAAATAGTCAAATCTTCGTAACTTTAAAAAGTAAAAATGGAACCGAAAGAATATTTGCCGAGGCCTGCGTCCCAAATTAGGTCTCGGTATTAGACCTGCAGCTATTGCTGGCCAGAAAGAGATTTGGGGAACGAAATGACTTGAAATTCTATAAAAATGAGACGATATTTCCCGTTTTCGGCCGGAGGGAAATACCTGCCTTAAATCTACCCCGAAAGGAGCTATTTCCCGGCGAATAATGGGGATTACCTACATCAATCGTAGCATTGGGAAAAACGCATTTAATGCGTCTTATTACTGCCTTGAAAGGTATTTGAACGGAAAATATTTCCCAGGATCATCAATAGTTTGGATGGTTGAGAATGGAAGCCAAAAAGAATGGTTTGGAGTTTTTAACTCACCAGAATTTATGTCAAATTTTATTTTGTTTTAATTTAATAAATTGATTTGCAAGCTATTAGTTTAGTAAAAAAAATTAATTCAGTTATATTTCTGAACATTTGATTTTATTACTGGAAAAATATTTTTAAATTGTAAATAAGATCAATGTTTTTTTTTATTTTTTTTATTTTTATTTTATAGCATTAACAACCAAATTCTTGACATTTCAAGTAATTATTTTGTTCTGATAATGCCTTTTTTTGATGATTTTATATATGGCTCGGAAAATGATAAGTTCAAATATGCAATGATGAAAAGTTTATGTATAAAACCATTTCGATTGTCTTTCTTTAAAAGATAAAAAATTTATTTGACATTTGTCCAATTTTCCTTTTCTTAACATGTTGTAGACGGTATATGATTAGTATACCGCGAAGAGTATATACCGTTTTCAGTTTGCATTTTACCCAATCGGCAAGCGCTCTGGCCATTGGTAAGACGGGCATCAGATTTGAATCCTGGCAGTGGCATGGATGTTTGTTGGTGACTCGGAATCCACTTTAAACTGTAGCTCCCGGTCTATGCAAAAAATTACCATACAGTGACAAACTAAACAAACCAAACTATTTAGTTTTCGAACTAACTCCCTGGCACTCTAGCCCATAGTTCGAGACAGGAGATAATTTCTTTTTATAGGATAGGGTTCTCCTCCCAACGCTTTACAATCATGTTATACTAGGACCTATGGTTTAAAGTGGATTAAGAACCACTTTAAGCTTCATCGCACCGCTGGCTCGAATCCGTAACCTGTGGAACCGAGCGCCAGATAGTTAAGTTTCAATCTGTTTTATTACTTGACAATTATTATTGACATCTCAATTATTTTAATTTATGATAATATTTTAATTAAGGGCCTGAATGGCCGAGTAGCTAGCGCTCTGGCGCTCGATACCACAGGTTTTGGGTTCGAGTTCCGGCGGTGCCATGCATGTTTGTAGTGGTTAGGAATCCACTTTAAGCTATAGGTTCCGGTCTCATATGACTGCTGAGCGTTGGGCATAGAGCTGACAATCCTACCCCGTAAAAAAAAAAAAGAAAAACATCTCTCGTCTCGAAGTCTACCCGTAGGTAGAAGGATTACACTAGGCTGTTGCGCCAAAGATGATGATGATGATTTTAATTATACTAATTTATTCACGTGTTAGATTTAGAGGTATTCACAATCAATATTGCTTCAGCTTAAATTAAATAATAATTATATTTATTGAATTGAGCAATTTTAAAACAACCTCAAAAAAAAAATCTAATTTTATTCAATCCATCTATTTCTTCCCGAGAGAGAATAAAAGAGAAACGAATGTTTGCTTCGAAATGAAAAGTAGAAAAAGTGTTCACAATTTTGTCGGACAAATAGTCCAATCTTCGGAACTTAGTTTCAGAATAAAAATGGAACCGAAAGAATATTTGCTGAAGCCTGTTCCCAAATTAGGTCTCGCTATTAGACCTGCAGCTCTTGTGGGCCAGAAAGAGATTTGAGGAATGAAATGACTAGAAATTCTATAAAAATAAGACGATATTTCCAATTTTTGTCCTGAGGGAAATACCTGCCTCAAATCTACCCCGAAAGGAGCTATTTCCCGGCGAATAATGGTGATTACCTACATCAATGGTAGCATTGGGAAAAACGCATTTAATGCGTCTTATTACTGTCTTGAAAGGTATTTGAGAGGCAAATAGTTCCCAGGGTTTCTGATCGGACCGTCGATTGTACGGAGGGTTGAGAATGGAAGCCAAAAAAGAATGGTTTGGGCTTTGAAATTCACTATTTTGTCAAATTGTATTGTGAATATATTTAATAAATTGATTTGCAAGTTCTTGTAAGCTGTTAGTTTAATAAATATGTTAATTCAGTTATATTTCTGAATATTTGTTTTAATGATTGGACAAATATTTTAAAATTATATACAAAATTAATGTTTTTGCATTTTTTTATAACGTTACCAAATTCTGGGTAGTTTAAATAATTATTTTATTTTAATAATGTCTTATTTGATGATTTTTAAAATGCTATCCTATTGGCTAGAAAAAGGATAAGTTTAACTATTCGATGATCACCATTTCGAATGTCCGCTTTAAAAGTTAAAAATGTTATTTAACAGTTTTTTTAACTGTCCTTTTCTTAACACGTTGCAGATAGTATACGATTAATATGCTGTGAAAAGTATATATTCTGGCGCTCGGTGCCACAGGTTTCGGGTTCGAGTCCCGGAGGGGCCATGGATGTTTGTTAACGATACGGTATTGACGTTAAACTATAGGTCGCGGTCTAGTTAGCTAAAAGTGAGCAGAAAATGACCGTAGAAAGACAAACCAACCAATTACTTATCTAACTAACTAACTTCCTGGCACTACAGCCCTTAGTTGGCGAGAGCTGGCTGCCTATTGGCTGAATTCGAGCAAGGAGATGCTTTCTTTTTACAGGATGCGGTTGTCGCCAATACGCCCAACGCTCTATAGTCATGTCACACAGGAACCAACGGTTTAAAAAACACAATTGGATACAGTTGAAAGTGGTTAAAAAGTGGATTGCGAACCACTACAAACATTCATGGCACCTTCGGATTCTATGTCGAAACCTGTGTCACAGAGCTCCGGATATATATGTGTAAATCTGTCTTATTACTTGACAACTATTATTAACATTTAAGAGTATTAATAATTTATTACAGTATTGCAATTATAGTAACTTATTGACACGTAATATTAAGAGATGTTCACATTCAACATTTCTTCAGCTTAAATTATTGAACAATTATATTTATTGAATTGTGCAATTTTTACGGCAACCTGAAAAAAAAAATCTCATTTTATTCAAGCCATACATTTTTTCCCGAGAGAGAATGAAAGAGAAACGAATGTTTGCTTCGGAATGAAAAAATAGAAAGAGAGCTCACAATTTTTCTGGACAAATAGTCCAATTTTCGTAACTTAGATTCAAAAAGAAAAAAAAAATGGAACCCAAAGAATATTTGCCGAGGCATGTGTCCCAAATTAGGTCTCGGTATTAGGCCTGCAGCTATTGCTGACCAGAAAGAGATTTGGGGAGCGAAATGACTTGAAATTCTATAAAAATAAGACGATATTTCCCGTTTTTGGCTGGAGGGAAATACCTGCCTTAAATCTACCCCGGAAGGAGCTATTTCCCGGCGAATAAGGGGGATTACCTACATCAATCGTAGCAGTGGGAAAAACGTACTTAATGCGTCTTATTACTGCCTTGAAAGGTATTTGAGTGGCAAATATTTCCCAGGGTTTTGGATCGGACCATCAATAGCATGGATGGTTGAGAATGGAAGCCAAAAAAGAATGGTGTGGGGTTTGAAAGTCACTAGCATTATTTGTGAAATTTTATTGTGATTAAGTTTAATATATAGATTTGCAAGTTGTTGTAAACTATTCGTTTAGTGAAAATGTTAATTCAGTTATATGTCTGAATATTTATTTTGATGATTGGAAAAATGTTTTTAAATTATATGCAAAATTAATGTTTTTACATTTTTTATAACGTTACCAAACTCTTGATAGTTTAAATAACTATTTTATTTTTAAAATGTCTTATTTGTTGATTTTTAAAATGCTACCCTACATGGTAAAATATCACCCTATTGACTGCTAAAAGGATAATTTTGACCATTAGATGATCCCCATTTTGAATGTCTTTCTTAAAATTTAAAAATGTTATTTAACATTTTTTAACTGTCCTTTTTTTAACACTTTATAGACGGCATAGGATAAATATGTTGTGAAAATATATACTCTGCATCTCGGTGGCCCAGGTTTTGTGTTCGAGTCACTGAGGGGCCATGGATGTTTGTTAATGGTACGCAATCGACGTTAAACTGTAGGTCTCGGTCTAACTAGCCTAAAGTAGGAAAAAATGACCATAGAGCGACAAACCAACCTATTGATTCTTTTTAACTAACTCCCTGGCACTTCAGCCCATGGTGAGACAAGGCCACCTCCCTGCTAGCAGCTTTCATGGCAGAAGAAGTTTTTTTTTTTACTGGATATGGTTGTCAGCCCTAAGTAAAAAAATGTGGAATGCAAACCACTTAAAAGTGGATGAAAAATGGATTACGAACCACGAAAAACAAGATTCGAACCCGTAACCTGTGGCGCCGATGGCACATATTTGAGTTGTAATCTGTCTTATTGCTTGCCAACTGTTATTGACATGTAATTTATGATAGTATTTTAATTATAGTAATTTATTTACATGTAAGATTTAGATATGTTCACATTCACTATTGCTTCAGTTTAAATTGAAGAATAACAGTTTTAAAAATTGCACAATTCAATCACAATCACAAAAAAAAAAAAAAAAAAAAAAAAAATCTAATTTTATTCAAGCCATATATTTCTTCCCGAGAGATAAAAAGAGAGAAACGAATGTTTTTTTCGAAATGAAAAATAGAAAAAGAGCTCACAATTTTGCTGAACAAATAGTCCAATCTTCCTAACTTACTTTCAGAAGAAAAAAAAATGGAACTGAAAGGATATTTGCCGAGGCCTGTTCCCAATTAGGTCTCGGTATTAGACCTGCAGCTATTGGGGGCCAGAAAGAGATTTGGGGAGCGAAATGACTTGAAATTCTATAAAAATAAGACGATATTTCCCGTTTTTGGCCGGAGGGAAATACCTGCCTCAAATCTACCCCGAAAGGAGCTATTTCCCGGCGAATAAGGGGGATTACCTACATCAATCGTAGCAGTGGGAAAAACGTACTTAATGCGTCTTATTACAGCCTTGAAAGGTATTTGAGCGGCAAATATTTCCCGGGGTTTTTGATCGGATCATCGATAGTATGGATGGTTGAGGATGAAAGCCAAAAAAGAATGGTTTGGGATTTGAAACTCATTAGTATTTCTTGTCAAATTTTATTAATATACTTAATAAATTGATTTGCAAGTCCTTGTAAGCTATTAGTTTAGTAAAAATGTTAATTCAGTTATATTTCTGAACATTTGACAAAATTATTGGAAAAATACTTATAAATTATATAAAAAATTAATGTTTTAACTTTTTTTTTATAACATTTAATATCAACTTCCTGATAGTTTAAATAACAATTTTTATTTTGATAATGTCTTATTTGATGATTTTTATAATGCTAACTTACGTAAATATTGGCTGGGAAAGGGATAAGTTCAACTATTTGATGGTAGAAATGCTATGTGTAACGTTTCGAATGTCTTACTTTAAAAGTTAAAAATGTAGTATAAGGTTTTTGCAATTATACTTTTCTTAAAAAGTTGTAGACGGTACAGGATTAGGATGCTGTGAAAAGTATATAGCCAGGAGAGTTCAGCGTGATCCCCAACTGGCTAGCGTTCTAGCCATTGGTACCACGGGCTTCAGGTTCGAATCCTCGTAGTGGCATGGATGTTTGTTGGTGGCTCGGAATTCACTTTGAACTGTAGATAACAGTCTAATTAGCCTGAAGTGTGCAAAAATTACCGGAGAGTGACAAACTAAACAAACCCACCTATTTAGTTTTCCAACTAAAACCCTGGCACTTTAGCCCATGGTGGACCAAGGCCGTCTGCATACTGGCAGATTTGGAGACAGAAGATAATTACTTTTTACAGGGTAGGATTGTCATTCCTATGCTCCACAGTCATAATATATTGGGACCTACGGTTTAAAGTGGATTACGAACCTCTAGAAGCATCCATGGCACCGCCTGTGGATGCCATGGATGCCCGTAACCTGTGGCACCGAGCGCCAGATAATTAAATTTCCATATGTCTTATTATTTAACAATTATTATTGATATATAAGATTATTAGTGATTTATTATAGTATTTTAATTATAGTACCTTTTTGACATGTAATATTAGAGGAATTCTTATTCAGCATTGCTTGAGTTTAAATTAAAGATTTATTATATTTATTGAATTGTTCAATTTTTAATTCATCACAAAAATCGAATTTTATTCAAGCCATATATTTCTTCTCAAGAGGGAATAAAAGAGAAACGAATATTTGCTTCGAAATGAAAAATAGAAAAAGAGCTCACAATTTTGCTGGACAAATAGTCCAATCTTCGTAACTTAGTTACAAAAAGAAAAAAAATGGAACCGAAAGAATATTTGCCGAGGCCTGTTTCCAAATTAGGTCTCGGTATTAGACCTGCAGCTATTGGTGGCCAGAAAAGAGATTTTGGGAACGAAATGACTCGAAATTCTAAAAAAATGTGATGATGTTTCCCATTTTTTCCCGGAGGGAAATACCTGCCTTAAATCTATCCCGAAAGGAGCTATTTCGCGGCGAATAATGGGGATTACCTACATCAATGGTGTTATTGGGAAAAACGCATTTAATGCGTCTTATTACTGTCTTGAAAGGTATTTGAACGGCAAATATTTGCCAGGATCATCAATAGTATGGATGGTAGAGAATGTAAGCTAAAAAAGCATGGTTTGGGGTTTGAAACTCACTACCATTTTTGTCATTTTTTGTGATTATGTTTAGTAAATTGATTTGCAAGCAATTAGTTTAGTAAAATTGTTTATTCAGTTACATTTCTGAACATTTGTTTTAATGATTGGACAAATATTTTTAAATTATATACAAAATTAATGTTTTTACATTTTTTTTATAACATTATGAAATTCTTGATAGTTAAAATAATTATTTTATTTTAATAATGTCTTATTTGATGATTTTAAAATGCTATCTTATTGGCTGGAAAAAGAAAAAGTTTAACTATTCGATGATCACCATTTCGAATGTCCGCTTTAAAAGTTATGATTGTTATTTAACAGTTTTTTTAACTGTCCTTTTCTTAACACGTTGCAGATGGTATAGGATTGATATGCTGCGAAAAGTATATATATTCTGGCACTCGTTGCCACAGGTTTCGGATTCGAGTCCCGGAGGGGCCATGAATGTTTGTTAATGATACGGAATCGACGTTAAATTGTATTTCTCTGTCTAATTAGCCTAAAGTGTCCAACACATGACCGTAGAGCGACAAACCAACGTATTTAATTTTCTAACTAATTAATTCCCTGGCACTACACCTTATGCTGGGCCAAAGCCGCCTGATTACTGGCAGATTTCGAAACAGGAGATGATTTCTTTTTACAGAGTAGGGTTGTCGGCACTAAGTGAAAAAATTTGTATTGAAGACCCCTTAAAAGTGGATGAAAAATGGATTGCGAACCACTACAAACAAGTCGTCGCAAGATTGGAACCCGTAACCTGTGGCGCCGATGGCACATATTTGAGTTGTAATCTGTCTTATTGCTTGCCAACTGTTATTGACATGTAATTTATGATAGTATTTTAATTATTGTAATTTATTTACATGTAAGATTTAGATATGTTCACATTCAATACTGCTTCAGTTTAAATTGAAGAATAATAGTTTTAAAAATTGCACAATTCACACACAATCTCAAAAAAAAAAAAAAAAAAAAATTAATTTTATTCAAGCCATATATTTCTTCCCGAGAGAGAATAAAAGAGAAATGAATGTTTGCTTCGAAATGAAAAATAGAAAAAGGGCTCACAATTTTGCTGGACAAATAGTCCAATCTTCGTAGCTTTAAAAATAAAAAATGGAACCGAAAGAATATTTGCCGAGGCCTGTTCCCAAATTAGGTCTCGGTATTAGACCTGCAGCTATTGGGGGCCAGAAAGAGATTTGGGGAGCGAAATGACTTGAAATTCTATAAAAATAAGACGATATTTCCCATTTTTGGCCGGAGGGAAATACCTGCCTCAAATCTACCCCGAAAGGAGCTATTTCCCGGCGAATAAGGGGGATTACCTCCATCAATCGCAGCATTGGGAAAAACGCGTTTAATGCGTCTTATTGCTGCCTTGAAAGGTATTTGAGCGGCAAATATTTCCCAGGGTTTGATCTGAGCATCGATAGTATGGATGGTGGAGAATGTAAGCCAAAAAAAGAAGGGTTTGGGGTTTGAAACTCATTAGCATTATTTGTGAAATTGAGTTCTTGTAAACTATTAGTTTAGTGAAAATGTTAATTCAGTTGTATTTACGAACATTTGATTTAATTGCCAGAAAATGTTTTTTTTAAATTACATACAAAATTAATGTTTTTTGAATTTTTTTATAACATTGAATACCAAATTCTTAATAGTTTAAATAATTATTTTATATTGATAATGTTTTATTTGGTGATTTTTAAAATGGTACCCTGCATAAAAATTTAACTATTCTTTGATGAAAACGCTATGTGTAACAACATTTCGAATATCTTTTTTTAAAAATTAAAAATGGTATTTTACATTTTTCAAGTGGGCCTGATGGCCGATTGGCTAGCGTTCTGGCGCACGGTACCACAAGATTTTCGGGTTCGAGTCCCGGCGGTACCGTGGATGTTTGTAGGGGTTCGGTATCCACTTTAAACCGTAGGTCTCGGTCTAACAAGATCGTAGAGCATTGTAGGAGTAGAGTTACTCGCGTTTGTAGCATATTTGCAAGTTACACGTGCCCCAGGGTAGTGCAAAATGAGTAACGCCGGTGCAGTCCTTGCTTATGGCATAAAATTTATTTGTCTCCATATTGCCATCTGCATTAGAACAACAATAATTAAGGTTAAGTAAATTATAATATGATGTTTATTATATCACATATACTAAGGCGTTGCAATATATAGTAAATCTTTTAAATAGCTTTATTTTCCTATTAGTTTTTAGTTTTCTTCCGTGTTGGTGAAATCAAGCCTGAAGTAGAAAAACATTTTTTCTCTAAGAATTTGTGTGAGTCCTTATTTGGTTTGCTTAGAAATATTCTTGTTAACGAAAAAAAAAATTATAATTTTTTTCATAATATTATCAAATTGTGTGAGTTTATTCGTTTCTAATTTCAACTTTCCCTTTTGACTGTTGTGATTCCACGACTCCATTAGCGGCCTGGTGGCCAAGTGACTAGCGCTCTGGCCTTTGGTATCCCAGGTTTCAGGTTCGGATCCTGACGGTGACATGGATGTTTGTGAGTGGTTACGAAACGCCTTTAAACTGTAGCTCCCGGTCTAATTAGCCTAAAATCTGCAAAAAATTAGCATAAAGCAACAAACTAAAAAACCAATCTATTTAGTTTTCTAACTAACTGCCTGGTAATTCAACCCATGGTGGACCAAGGTCGTCTGCCTACTAACATTTCGAGACAACATATAATTTCTTTTTACAGTGTAGGATGGTCCAGCTACTCTCTACAGTCATTTTCTATTGGGACCTATGGTTTAAAAAGGATTATGAGCCGCTACAAGCATCCATGGCACCGCCGGATTCGAACCCAAACCTGTGGATACGAACCTGTAGATGGTTCGGAATCCACGTTAAACTGTAGGTCCCGGTCTGTTTAGCCCAAAGTGCGCACAAGATGATCGTAGAGTGACTAACCAAACCAAACCAAACCAAACCAAACCAAACCCCGACTCCATTGAAGATCAGATGGTAGGAGAATCCAACTTGGTAGTGGAAGACTCAACAATTCTGGCCATTAAATGAGAAACAAGTTATTGGTGAAATTTGAATGTATCTCAGAAGAGAAAAACAATACTTAATGTTGTACGTACAGTTCACTTTATTGAAAATTTAAATTATTTCTCCAAATACATGACAATTCCTAGAACGTTTACTTGGAGTATTCTTTGTCATTAAAATTTGTAGCAAAATTACAAATTTGAGAAAAACGAACTTGTCTATGAAAAAGTTCTTGTTGCTGAAAGCTGTAAGATAAGATTAATTCAGAAGGTGATGATGATGATGATGAATGAAGTGGTATATGGGGATGTGAAGCAACAAGGACTATAATCCCCTAGTCACTATATATGTGAACAGTTAGTTTTCTTTTTATTTTTTAATATGTCGCTCTCCACAACACTCTACGATCGTGTTAGACCGGGACCTACGGTTTAAAGTGGATTCCGAACCACTACAAACATCCATGGCCCCGCCGGGACTCGAACCCGAAACCTGTGGTAACGACTGCCAGAGCGCTAGCCACTCGGCCATTCAATTCAGGCCCCTTCAGAAGGTGAGGTTTACAGGAAAAAAATGAAAGATTAAAAAAATTTTCCCAAACATTTATAAATGAAACTGAATAAGAATTAGAAATAATTTTATATTGGGAAATAAAGATAAAAAATTTTAAATGCGCATATTGTTGCCAGGTAACCAGACGAAAATATTCGTTGAAAGATTCAAAAGAAACATTGTCAAATTCAATACGCAAGACACATCATTATGATTTCCATTTTAAGACAAATTACTACTTCTACTACTATTACACCACATCGCATCATTGTGCCTAGAGTCGAGTTCCCCCTTTACAGTTTGGGAATGATGTGGCTGAGAAGTCTGACTGGGCTCTGTGATGCTGTTACAGTCATATGAGAGCGGTACCTACAGCTTATAGGGGAGTCACCACTATTCACCACACCATTCGAACCACTACAAACATTCATGGTACCTCCGTACTCCAACACGAAACCTGTGGCACCGAGTACCAGAGCTCTAGACACTCAGCCATTCAGGTCCGAGAGAAAACTAATGAATTATTTCTGTCAGAAAATTAGCAGAAATAATAAGGTATTGTATTGTCAATAAATCTAAACCTATAGACCCACTTCTAGCACCTTTTCTTAATAATAGAATAAAAATTGCTTCGGGGTTTTGAAGTAACAGGGTCTATTTATCTTGAGTTATTCAATTTCTTGTCTACAATTTTAAAAATGATATTTCAAAGTGAATGTTTTTTTCCAATGCAGCTGGCAAACAGACATGGACGTCTTTGATGCCTTAAGGCAAGCGCTGCACAGACGTTACTCACTTTGCATTACCCAGGGGGAGAGTGTAACTTGAAGATAAGCCACGGACGCGGAGTAACAATGCCCCCCGCAACGCTCTACGATCCTATTAGACCGGGACCTACAGTTTAAAGTGGATTCCGAACCACTACACACATCCATGGCACCGCCGGGACTCGAACCCGAAACCTGTGGTACCGAACGCTAGCCACTCGGCTATTCAGGCCCACTCAAAATGAATATTCATACATAAATAGTGCTACATAAATATCTCAGCTGTGATGAATCTACGGAGGTTAGATATGTGAAAAATGGATAGAAGTCGATGAAAAATGGATCCATTAACTATTAGGATTCGCAGTCAATTTTTCCTGGAGTAGATATAAAAATAGATACCAAAGTAAGAATAACAGACGGGAAAAAACCCATTCCATATACTTTATTATTTAGAAATTCCAAAGTTCTGAAAAACTGCCATTCTTTGTACATGAAAAATTTGAAGAAAGGAACCGCCTTCTGCTTCCTGTTGCTCCCGATATGTCTTGATAATTCTGCAGTAAAAGTTAATTGACGGATTAAAATTCCAAAAAGATTTCATTTATAATCTTTGATTTATTGCAATTAACTAAGAATAGAATTGCAAACTAGTACTGTATAGAATTGCAAAATATGAGGTGATGTAAATATCGACCAAGCCAGGATTTTTTTTATCAACAGCTGAAGCATTGTTGCAACTCAGCCTTACTTTTGGAAATCCGGGCGGCCTGATGGCTAATTGGCTAGCGCTCTACTACAGGCTTCAGGTTCGAATCCTGGTGGGGGCATGGATGTTTGTGAGTGGTTCGGAATCCCCGTTAAACTGTAGGTTCCCGGTCTGTTTAGCCTAAATTGTGCACAAGAGGACCGTAGAGCGACAAACCAAACTTGGAAATCTGATAATCGTTTTAATGTAACTATACAGGTCAATTTTTGTAAAATGTAATAGTTGTGCAATAAAGTTTGTAGTAGAGAATTAATAAAGTTTTATTCTGTAAATACAAGGTGCATGAAAAATTAGAAGAGAGCAACAGCTTTCCTCTTCCTGGTGTGTCTTGATAATTCTGCAACAGAAGCTCGTAGTTGTAAAAGCTGACTGATGAATTAAAATTACCAATTTCATTTATACTCTTTGCTATATTGCAATTTCCTGTACCTATAGAAATGTAAGGTATAAAGTGCTTTAAACATCAACCTAGTTCATGATGGCAGAGTGACTACCACTTGGTTCCACAGGTTTCAGGTTCTAATCCCGGAAGTGCCAGGAATGTTTGTAGTGGTTCAGAATCCATTTTAAGCCGTAGGTCCCGTTTTAATATGGTTGAAGAGCGTAGGGCTGACAACCTTTCCCCTTAAAAAGTCAGCGTCACGGAGCCAAGACAGACTTCTATCTACGGGTGCTCCATCACAACAAAAGCTGCTCTTCTTTCCCTCCTGCCATGAGATTACACGAATTTTTGGACTTGATCTAGATGTTTCTGTATACTAAGTGGGATAAGAAACCACAAACATCAACCAAACCAGGTTTTTTGTTATCAACCGCTGAAGCAATAGCACAACTCAATCTTATTCTTGGAATTCTGATAATCTTTTTAATGTACACAGGTCAAAACTTTTGTAAAATATGGTGGTTAATTAATAAAGTTTTATTCTATCAATCCATGTCTTATTATTACACTTTTAACACTGGGTAACGCTAAGGTCAAAATGTTTGGTGGTCAAAAAAAGAACTAAATTTATAAAGCTGGAAAGTTTACATTTAATTTATGCATTTAAATTTCCATTTATTTTAATGTTATCATTTGAATCAATGAAATAAATAGCCTGTAACTAACCACAACAAACTTTTGTAAAATGTGATTGCTGATTAATGACGTTTTATTCTATCAATCCATGGTTTATTATTACACTTTTAACACTGTGTAATGCTAAGGTCAAAGTGTTTGGTGGTCAAAAAAGAACTAAATTTATAAAGCTGGAAAGTTTACATTTAATTTATGCATTTAAATTTCCATTTATTTTAATGTTATCATTTGAATCAGATAACGAATGTAATAGCTGATATCTTAAAGATACATTTCTTCTCTGTTAAAATCACAAATAGATTAATTATAAGAGAATTTCCATAGTCTTTCTTTATGCATCCAAACTGGAAATGAACATTACTAATAAATTTAAAAGATATTTGTGTTTTTAAAATGTTTGCTCATAATTTTAAATATGGATTTTTACTAGTTTTGACGAATATCGTTGCACATCTTACGAAGTTATTTTAAATAAGTGTCATTTTCACACGACTTTAATTATTCATTTCAATACTCATTTGGAGAAAATGTCATGTAAAGGAATTTAACAGAGAAAATTCAAGAATATTTAACAGAATTTTTTTTCCTTCATAATTCAGCACTTTAGTTATTTTAATATCTTTAACTTTTATAAAACTTAAAGGAGATATATAACTATTTCGTATACTTAAACTTCTTATAATAAAATGTTAACTATATTTCTTACGACTACATTTACTAAAGATTTTTAATGGTATTTTGATACAATAATAATTAAGTTATATCAACAAATGTGAAATTTAGAATTAAGCTTTTTGAATTTTTTTTAAAAGTATATAATTTTTTGAAGTGTTTATGAAACGGTTTGTAGTGATGCCAGAATTCTTTTGCAGTTACTTTCCAAGTTATATCGACAATAATTTTAGAATAAAATTTTAATTAATGCAGTCATAAGAAATATAGATTTTCTAACGATTTTTAATGATATTTTGATACCGTAATAATTAAGTTACTATACATAAATAAATGTGAAATTTCAAATTAGGTTGTTTGAATTTGTATTAATAGATTTTTTTTTTGAAGTGCTTATGAAACTGTTTGAAGTGAGTCCTTTGGCAGTTTACAGTTTTGTCCTCTTACTGTTATTTCAATTTCCAAATTAGATCAACAAATGTGAAATTTGAATTAAATTGTAGGAATTTGTATTCGATGTAATTTATTTTGAAGTGTTTATGAAACTGTTTATAATGATGCAACAATAATTTTACAATTATTTTCAATTTGCAAGTTATATCAGCAATCATTTTACAATAAAATGTTAGACAAATCTATATTTATTTTTCATTCTATATTTCTTTTAGACAAATCTATATATACGACTACATTAACTAAAGATTTTTAATGGTATTTTGATATAGTAATAATTAAGTTATATCAACAAATGCGAAATTATGAATTAGGCTGTTTGAATTTGTATTAATAGGATCTAATTTATTTTGAAGTGTTTATGAAACTATATGTAGTGATGCAACAATGCTTTTACAGTTATTTTCAATTTCCACGTTATAACAACAATAATTTTAACAACTAAAATTTTAGAAAACCATTATTTCTTACGACTATATTAACTCAAGAGTTTTAAGGGTATATTGATACAGTAATAATTAAGTTGCATCAGAAAATGTCAAATTTTGAATTAGGTTGTTTGAATTTGTATTAATAGGATATTTTTTGAAATGTTTATGAAGTTCTTTGTAGTCCGTCCTTTGTCCTTTTACAGTTTTGCAGCTTTGACCTTTGTCAGTTTACAGTTTTGTCCTTTTAGAGTTATTTTTAAATTCCAAATTGTATCAACAATCATTTTACAATAAAATGCTAGACAAATCTATATTTCTGATGACTACATTAACTAAAGATTTTTAATGGTATTTTGATATAGTAATAATTAAGTTATATCAACAAATGTGAAATTTTAAATTAGATTGCTTGAATGTGTATTAAAAGGACATAATTGTTTTGAAGTGCTTATGAAACTATTTGTAGTAATGCAACAATCCATTGTATCTGAAACTTTTTTGCAAGCAATTATAATAAGCAGTGAAATTGTTTTGATTAATATTTCCATCAAATTCTCGTATTTAGGACAATACATTTTGAAACAAATTTTATTGACCAAAAAATTCGAAATAAATTTATTACAAGTGATGATTTGAAATAACACAGGAATCCACAATTTACTTTTTTCTTCAAATGAAATAATAATAAAATATTGCGATGTCCCATCGAATGAGAATCCAATGTATACACTCTTGATCATTGTTTGCCTTCAATTTGTAACATCCAATCAATCCACAAATCAGTGCATGTAAATTTCTGATACCAACAACACACTGTGCATTCAATTCGCAGAAAAAAATGTGTAATAGTGTACAGCTCTAGATGAGTTCTTTAAGATAAAACACTTTAGGGATTAACTACAGCCACACTCAAACCCATACACAGTCAGATCATCTATTACTTTTAAATATATTTTGAAGCACCAATGATGTCATAGTTCCGTAATGGTCACTTTAAGAGATGTCATATAGCGTCACAAATTAATCCTTTTGCATATAAAGTTCGTATTTATTAAAAGTTAAAAACTCTAACATTTAGAATTCCAGTTTTTATTATCTGACGTGTAGTTCAAAATTATGAATAAATTTGTATTATATTTTATTTTCAAGAATTGTCTGATTTTATCAGCATGTTGATTATTATTTATAGAAAATAATAAGAAAATAAGAATAATACAACTGATATGTGAATTAGAATTCACGATGTAAATAGTATGAAAATTGAGATCCAAATTTCTTTTTTTTAGGATAAATTATTTTTGATTTGATGTACAACAGAGAAAATTATGATAAAACAACATTTAAGGTCCTTTATTTAATTAACTAACTGTAAAATAAAACATTTTGAAGTTACATTATTTAAAAAAAATCTTTTTTTTTCATTCTTATAGAAGTAATAAATCATTTGTAAATTTTTGAGCGAACAAGATAAAAAAAATAGTCATTTTCTAGTTAAAATGAAGTTAAAATGCTAAGTTTGAAGTTAAAATATTCAACATTATGATTGTTTATTACTACTGTTTTATTGGTTTAAATGCTGTTCTAATTAAATTTATTTTATATTCAGAAATCTGTTTAATTATATTTTAATTTATATTTTAATTTATATTTTACTTTGCCAGTACAATGAGATGAAATACTCATGCTGTTATTCTTTTGATATGGATATTATCAATTAAAAAGAAATGCAATTTTTTAAAATTGAAATGTTGGGATAAAAATTTATGGGAATATAACTGATATTTGCATAATATAAAGTAATCTATTTGCATGGTGACTAATAAAAATGACTTAATTATTAGTTCTATACAGTATATTTATAATACACAAGAAAATATTTTATTATACTGGCACTTCTGCGGAAGAAATACCTTTTTTGCCTGTCATGCATAAATTTTCTTTTAATTCTATTATTATCAAGATATTTTATATTTTTTGATGCTGCAATTAATTATGTTTTTACTGATGATATTAAAATACTAACGAGCCAATGTCATATAGTATTAGGCTTTCTATCATCTTTTGTGTTCAATGTTATGGTGAGGATTGTTTCTGAAGATTTTCTTTCTATATTGTTGCTGATATTTTTCTTAATTAAATTTATCCATAAGAAAAATTTACAGTTTTATTGAAGCTGGTAAACGAGAGGTCATATCTGCATATAAAGTAATAAAATTAAGAATATTTCAATGTCATTTTTTGAGATGCTTATTTCTGCGTTTTTTGATTGCTTTCTATTTTAAATTAAAAATTTGGATTTCTATTATTAAGAATTCGTATAGCCATAAAATATTTTTTTTAATTCAAGTTATTACATTTTTATCATTAGAAATGAAAACATAATGATTTACTATGTGTTTCTTAATAAATGTTAAGTAAATTAAAATGTTTTAAATTATTTCAAACCAGTAGTGAATTAAATTTAATTTTGTTGTTGATTTATTTAATTGGGCAAATTATGAGTTATAATCAAAATGAACTAGAAGAAAGCAGATCATAACACAGTTTTTTAAAATGCAAAGTGAAAAACATAGAAATCGAGACTTGAAAACGTATTTTCACTTTACTTCATACCACAGTAAGAATGACTTATGTTGAAATTTAGTTTACAGTTGGAGCATAAATAAATTACAATGCATCTTTTTATGCAATGAATTCATTTGCAAATAATTTTTAATGGACGTGGAAATTAGAGGTAATTAAATATTGTTAAAAGTCAAATAATAAAAAAAAAGAATTATCATGATGCTGATGTCACTGGATTCAACTCTCTTAGTGAGTGTGTGTGCATATGTTTCGCTTTTCCACTTTTTCTAGCTTAGCTCTTATTGTCTCTCTCTCCAGTTGTAATGTCAGGATTATTTACTTAAAAAAGAGTAGAAATCCATCTGGATGAATCTGGATTGTTTACTGAAATAAGAATGGATGAATCTGGATTGTTTACTGAAATAAGAGTGGATGCATTGTGGATGAATCTGGATTATTAACTAAAATAAGAATAGATGCATTGTAGATGAATCTGGATTGTTAACTGAAATAAGAGTAGATGAATTGTGGATGATAGTCATGACAGTATTTAAATTTCATTTTTCGATCTTGCTTTATATTTCACATAGTTCTCTCCAGATAACACAAAAATTTCGAAATAAGACCGATACACTTTCTTTCACATGATGCATTTGATCAGATTGTGTAGTGAATCAAGTGTGGATGTAGTTAAATGTACTGTAATAGCTTTTTTCTCTTGGCATTCGCTTTGTTAATTGCGGTACATGTAAAAGGTCAGTCAAGAACACTATTGTCGAAGCTCTATTAATGTCGGCCAGTAATAATGCACTTGTTCACGCCTAGGGGCGCGGTTGAACTGCAGACACAAATTAAGGATTGATTGTACAGTTTACACCGCTCACTGTTTTTCTTGCGTGATGAATGAATACACAGTATCAAGCTGTTGTACACAGCCATCCAGTACTGTTCTTCACACTTTTTTTTTTGCGTGAATTGTTTGCTTTTAAGTGGGCATATTTTCAACTGACATCAGTAAATTGATGATCACATCCTTTTTTATCTAAATCTTAGCATCTGCTCAATTTTGTCAGTCATCATTGTTAATTTTGGTAGTATTTTAGTGTCTTTATGAAAGCAGTATTTAGAATTAAAGTCATAGTTCTGTTTTTAAGTGAGTAAATGAGAGGCTACAACTTTTGTGCAGTTTTCTATTAGGGCACAACATCCATCGGAGCTACTGTAATAGTAATAGACACAACTTTAAACTTTCTGCGCTTTAAAAATCACAGTTCCAAATTCTAAGTTTGTTAAGAAATTAAACATTTAAGGTGCTTATGCCAAGTCGAAAAATTAAATTTTTTTTTTTAAGAAACAATAAATAATTTGACACTTACAATGAACGCTATTGATAAGTGATTTGCAGGTTGAGGCTAATGTAGGAAACCAACTGTGATAATTACAATCGAAATTCGAAGATACAAAACATTACACTAAACCATGAGACAAAAATTATATTTGTATGAAGTTCAAAATCCACAAAACATATAAAAAACACGTATCCCTGATTAAAAGAACTTCCTTCTGTGATCTTCTGAATAGCAGAACATTGAAGGCGATTATTGCTTGCATTACACGCACACACAATTGTTGTCTTACAACTTCACGCTTTATTGTTACTGTCTTCCAAGCCTCTTGCAGAGAAGAGTTTCCATTAAGAGTTCTACTCTAGGGATGATGTCGAAAAAAGATGACAACTAAACAAAATGAAAATTTGATTTTTAGACCTGAAAGAGCCTCCAAAAGAACGTCGAGAGGAAGTCTACCTCCAATGATGTCCTTTGTCACAGAGTATGAATATATTCAAGATCATTTGGTTACCCCTTTGCAGCGGTTACGCAGAGGTCTGTTATGTACAAAAATAGACTTCCAAGAGGGATGGGAGGAACGTTCCATTCGAACGAGAGGGTGTTAGCTGTAATAGTAGTTGTTCCTGACAGGGGCTCTTGGGAAGCTGCAGTCGTCTTCCTCTATAGGCTGTGCCCGTCTCAGGGAGGAGCGCGCAGCGAATCGTACCACATCTACCCCCGAATCGAAATGGTCCAGGTCTGTGCACTCGTCTCCGAAAGGGCTGATACCACCACCTCCAGCTGTATCAGGGGGTAAGGGAGGTTTAGCAGCAGCTGCAGCTGCCCCCTCGCGCATTCTTCTGGCGCGACGCAGGTAAAATCTGGTGGTGAGAATGGCCAACACAGCTACCAGGGCGATACTTAGGCTTAGTGTCAAGTACAGGATGAACTTCTCTTTGTTTTCTGGAAAGAAAAGAAAGAACAAAGTAAGTTACAGGTTCATTAGACGAAGATTAATACGAAAACAGACGAGGAATAAATAATTAGGTAATGTCTTATGCAAAATGACGAGACTTTTGAAAAGACGAGATCATGGATAGGCACCATGGATAAATAATTAGGTAATGTCTTATTGGAAAGTCTCATCATTTTCCAAAGACGAGATCATGGACAGGCACCATGGATAAATAATTAGGTAATGTCTTATTGTCTTTATTGAAAGTCTCATCATTTTCCAAAGACGAGATCTTGGACAGGCACTATCGATAAATAATTAGGTAATGTCTTATTGTCTTTATTGAAAGTCACATCATTTTCCAAAGAGCATGGGCAGGCACCATGGATAAATAATTAGGTAATATCTTATTGGAAAGTCTCGTCATTTTCCGAAGACGAGATCATAGACAGGAACCATGGATAAATAATTAGGTAATGTTTTATTGAAAGGTCTCGTCATTTTCCAAAGATGAGATCATGGACAGACACTATTTCGCAGGATGCCCGGCTTTGCATGGAGACTCCGAGGTGAAAAGATATTGGAGTGCTAGAACTTTATTGATGAGACATTGACTTTTTCTCTTGTGTGTATTTACACTGTTTTGATTTCCTAAAAGTTTGTCATATTTTCTTGCCATCGGAAATAAAAAAATAAGTCTTTTTGAGATTTCCATAACAACACTGGCTAACATTTTTGTGTTGAGATGTAATATTTAAGAATTTTGATATTGATGCTTAGAGACATTTTTTATTGAATATAAAACAGTATTAATATGCAAAATTCATAGGTCTTTTTGTGTTGAATGGTCTCATCTTTTCACATGAATAAATTTTAATGTTTAATTAACCCTTTGCACTCGAGGGCTCTAGAGCGGAGCCATTTAAAATTTGAGTTCAACCTCGAGGGCTCCGCTACGGAGACAATGCAGATAACAATATAAATAATGCGTTTCTTTTAATGCGTATATCAAACTTACATGTGAATAGGATCTTTTCACTAAAATCGCCTCGAGTTGCTGGTAATACGAATGAAAAAAAAAATTCGAGTGCAAAGGGTTAATAATTAGAAGAGCCGAGTTATTACTATTTTTTTCATCTTTATTACTATCCATCTACTTGATACAAATAGAGCAATTTGTATTATTTTTTTTAACTTAGATTCAATGAAGAAAAATTATGACTTGATGAAACAATCATCATTTTCCCAAGTAAAAATATATATTCAGAATTGACGTGTAAGGTGATCTTGAGTACCCGATTGTTCTTATACTGAACAAATCTCAACCAATCGATATGTCTGAAAATGCGATGTTTAATTCATTAAAAGCTTCGCTGTTGAAAGGATGTTACATTATATCATGTGGAATAAAATGTAACTAAAAAATGTAATTGTTAAATATAAAATGATCTTAATATGTATAAGTCGTAGGTCTTTTTGTGTTCATTGGCCGACTGCCTCATTGGTCTCATTTTATATGAATAAATTTTTAAAATTTTTTTAAAATTAAAAATTCTGCCACCCGAAAGCCTCTAGAGCTTAGATATTACTATTTTTCCCGTCTTTTAACTTTATTATTATGAAGCAACTTGATGCAACTTTTATAATTTTTTTTTTTAAGTTTGATAAAATAAAGACAAATTATGACTTGATGAAACAATCATTTTCCCAAGTAAAAGTATGTATTCAGAATTGACGTGTAAGATGATCTTAAGTACACTAGTATGAGAACATTCTCAACCAATCGATCAGTCTGCAAATGTGACATTTAATCCATTAAAAGTTTCATTGTTAAACAAGCTTGTTTAATCATGTGGAAATTTACTTTTTTAATAAAGCCAATAGAATATTTTTTAAAACCCCTTTTTGAGAATATTAACTTTCGTTCCGAAAAATAAACATGTGCTGTTATTTTTTTAGCATCGGTACGTTTTGTGTTACACTTATGAATGTCATGAATAAATTTCCATTAGGAGATAAATATCGGAAGATGCCTTTCAGGAAGAGGTGTCAGCGAGTTCTTATTTTCATGCAGAAAATTCTCATCAGGTAACATGATTGTTGATGCGAGACACTTATCCATGCTATCTAAGTCGTCATCGAGTTCCATCGTTTCTGGAAGCAATGATTGAAACGAATAACGTGGTCTGGTGGCTGGCGCTCTGGCCATTGGTATCACTGGTTTCAGGTTCGAATTCTGGCGATGGCATGGATGTTTGTTGGTGGTTCGGAATCCAAGTGACTAAAGGTCCCGGCCTAAGGTATGAACAAAATGACCGTAGAGCGACAAACTAAACTAAACAAATACCACTGGTGAATAAAAACCTGAGCTTTGCTGAACGATAACTGAGCATGTCGTGGCTCAGTGATAAAATTATAGTCAAAATGTGATACTCTACTTCCACTGAAATAGGGCCTGAATGGCCGAGTGGCTAGCGCTTTGGCACTCGGTACCACAGGTTTCGGGTTCGAGTCCCGACGGTGCCATGGATGTTGTAGTGGTTCGGAATCCACTTTAAAACCGTAGGTCCCGATCTAACATGATCGTAGAGCGTTGCGGGGGCATTGTTACTCTGCGTCCTTGGCTTATCTTCAAGTTACACGCACCCCCTGGCTAATGCAAAGTGAGAAACGTTTGTGCAGCGCTTGCCTTAAGGCATCCAAGACGTCCATGTCTGTTTGCCAGCTGCATTAGAAAAAAAAAACTTCCACTGAAATGAACTGGAGCAGTTTAGTAAATAACACATTGAGTTTTAGGAGTGGAACAAACAGCCTGATTTCATACATGTACATGTTCTAAACAAAAAGCTCTAGAATAGGTGTCAGATATGAGCATGATAAATTTGTAAGATGAAATATCATTACGTTGTGCTGGAAGAGGAGGATATGCAACTCTCAGATGCAACCTCTGGAGGTGTCAGTTTCAAATTAAGTTGGCAAAAAATGTGAGTGCTTTGTAGTAGCTCTTTTCATAGATCCTAGGTAACACTTAATCTGCTGTGTTTTCTGAATTTTCAAAGGCGATAACTAAGTTAAAGTATAGAAATTCGAAAGCATAAACATTTATATTTTAAAAAATAAGTTGCATCATATTTATCTTTCTAATTTGATTTGTATTGTTATTGTACATTGATGATCTTCTGCAGAGTTGGTAATGATACACTGAATAATTTTATGATTGTCGCCTTCAGATGTAATTGTCACTTGTTTGCCCTTTTCATTCCAATGCTATAACAAATTATTTACATAAAATGCATGTTATCATTTTGGCCATTTGTAAATAAGGCATCCTTTTAGCTATTGCATTTAAGAATGGTATATTTAGCAAAGAATGAAATTTTTAAAGATTTGTTTTCACGCTTGTGTTGTCACTTTTTTCTTATTCACTTTTGTATAATCTATTTCTTGGGGCCTGAATGGCCGAGTGGCTAGCGCTCTGGCGCTCGGTACCACAGGTTTCGGGTTCGAGTCCCGGCGGGGCCATGGATGTTTGTAGTGGTACGGAATCCACTTTAAACCGTAGGTCCTGGTCCTAATAGGATTCGTAGAGCGCTGCGGGAGCATAGTTACTCCGCGTCCGTGGCTTATCCTCAAGTTACACGCGCCCTCTGGATGATGTAAAGTGAGTAACATCTGTGCAGCGCTTGCCTTAAGGCATCCAAGGCCAAGCTGTCTAAGTGTTTGCCAGCTGCATTAGAACAAAAAAAAAATATTTCTTTTGAAAGTATATGAAGAAAATATTACTGCCAAAAGGAAAACTGCATTTTTTTAATATTTGTTCTTTTTATCAGGAATGAATAATTTTTTTTTTCTCAAATGGGCTATTTCTGATTGACTTTTGAGTTGTTTTGAGAGTCTTTGATTTTATATGACAAACCCGAACTAATTTTTTAGCCTAATAAGTAGATTTACATATATAATTTTTTATACATTAAAATTTATGTTAAATTTGTTAAAGGTGCGAATAGTCTTTAAGAACAGAAGAATAATCTTTTCCATATTAACTTTTTATTTTATTTTTTATTCTTTTATTTGTTCTTCCTATTTTTTTTTTTTTTTTTTTTTTTTTCCCCATTTTGTTGCCATCTATCGAAATAATGATGTTAGATGCTGGATTTCTGTCTAATAAATTACTTGCTTAAAATTTTTTATGTTAAAAAATGTATAATTTTAAAATTTTAATCTTGGATTGCGCAGTTAAAAACTTCTTTACATTGCGATTGATTTTTTTCTGGAAAAAAAATGGTAACAATACAGGCATTTTTTTTCAATAAAAATAATAAAAGCATTTAATTCATTGCTTAAATATTACATTAATGAGTAAAATTATTTTCCCATCTATTCATCATAGTTTTTTATCGATATTTTTCAACCTGTACTTTTTAAAGACTTTGATTGATCGCGAATCAATTGCAATCTTTTTGTATAACACTTAACATTAAGTTTCATAAGATTTCAAATATTAAAGTAGGGCTTGTGTATAAAAAAAAGTTATCTAAGCATGTATAAAAACTACACTTAAATCATGTATAGTAGGAATAATTAACCTTTAAATGTTTTTATGCAATTAATTCATTTGGTTTAGTTATCAGTAAAATTGAATAGGCCAGTTTTCGACATTTTATAAATAAAATCTTCTATTTAAAACCTGATATTGCAAAGGAAAATTTTTATATTTACTTGATATCTATTCTGCGAGACATTTTAATTTTCCATGGTAAATGTAGTTACGATTATGAAATAAAAATATCTTAAAATATTCACGTAAATTTGCTGAAAACGTAATAAATTAAACAGAGAATAATATATCTTGTTTAGAGAAATCCCTGTTTTTTAGTAAACAAAATCATATCAATCTTCTATAAACATATTTTATTTAAGAATTACGAAACAAGCTTAATACTTATTGCATAAAATCAATTAATATATCTTTTGTTTATTAAACATTACAATATGATATAATTTACAATATTACATGATAAGTCCAACATGTTGATTGTTGGTCATATCAACCTATCATTTTATGCTCTCTTTAGAAGATTGATAAGCTTAATTTAATTTATTACGATAAACTTAATATAATTTAAACTTATTTTAATTTGTTGCTAATAGGTTAAATAAATTTGGCTTGTCGCAACAGTATTGTAATTTTTTTTTATTTGAGTATGTAAAACGTGTGTTGAGTATATAAAAATGTGTTTTAACCATTTTAACCATTTCGTGTTTGCACATATATTCTTGGTAATTTACTATTCATTATCAAATTAAAACAAAATATCTGCTTCAAATATATATCACGATATCATAGAAGAAATGATAACACATTATCTATTTGACCATAACTGTATTTACTGGGAGATGATCTATGGATTCCAGCTTAACCAATCCCTGACCACTCATTTGACAGACGCCACGTGTCATCTTTCTAATGGCTGGATCTGGTCAGAATTGGCGGTGGCGATTTGTAAAACTTAACGAACGATTATAGAGCTTCTCCCCCACACGGGGATTAACGCATGCAAATTGGATTCGTAATGGTGTTCTACGAATGGTCCAGTTAGGCTGAGCAAGTTCATAAGCTTGAGCGCTGAGGTACAAAATCCTAATTTAATGTGACTCATGTATTTCTCCAGAATTAATTTTAGGCCAACCTTTGCAGATAGGGACTCTTAATTTGTTAGCATTTTTGACATTGCTTGCGACAGCCTAGAGATTAACGCAGGACTTTTAAAATCAATGTATTCGGTTATAACCTCCGAAAATCCCCACAGAAAAGTTTCCGTGTATATGATAGTACCAATGTTAAATCTACAGCCTGGATTATCTCTCTTTAGAATTTGAAGGGAATGGGTACAGAGTGAGAGGGGCCTGATGGTCTAATGACTAATGCTCTAGCTCTTGGTGCCACATATCTTCGGTTCGAGTCCTGGCGATGCCAGGGATGTTTGTAGAGGTTCGGAGTTCACTTTAATCCGTAGGTCCCGGTCTAATATGACTGTTGGACGTAAGACTGACAACCCTAACCCATAAAAACAAAATATCTCCTGTCCAGAAATCTGCCAGTAGGATGGCGGCATTGGCCCACCATGCGGCTGTTGTGCCATTGATGATGATGATAGGTTGATAGGTACATAGTGGAAATCTCCGAGATGTTAGTACTGGGAGTATTCATTCTATTTCGTGAAATTATCAATAAACAATGTTTGATACACTGAAATGGTAATGTTATTTACGAATGCTGACTACTTTGACCTGAGATCATTATTCACAAGAATGGCTGATACGTATCATGAAGGCTCCCATATTGTCTTCACAACTTGCCATCACAAGTTTCAACGAACACACCCCAGGTAGCTCTCATGGGATAGTTCATTCGGAAGAGGCATCTTTATCCTCGAGCCTAACAGAAGGATTCTTTGTTTACCAAATTACCACCCTCATACTCAACATAAACATGGGAGTTTTCGTTTCAAACCAGACTTCCCTAGTTGCTTATAGCAACTTTGCTGTAGCTTATTACAGCATTACATGTTCATCGCAACTTTCCTTTGATATTGTTTTCCCCACAGTTAATTCCCAGATTGTTTGAAAAGCCAATACTCAATCTACTTGTTTGCCCCAACACAAAGTTCCTATTATAAAACTACCAAATTGCTAGATTGGTTGAGTTTATTGCTCTACGGTCATTTTGTGCACATTTTGGGCTAATTATACAGGGACTTACAGTTTAACGTGGATTCCGAACCACTAACATCCGTGCGACAATGCTAGAGGACCCTTGGGCTAAAGGATGTAGTAAAAAAAGATTCTATATAAATGGTTTGGTTTGTCATTTTACGGTCATCTTGTGCACACGAGGTCTAAACAGACGGGGAACTACAGTTTAACATGGATTCCGTACCACTCACAAACATCCATGTCACAGCCAGGGTTCGAAGGCAGCCAAAGCCAGAGCGCTAGCCAATTGGCCTTCAGGCCACTCTATATAAATGATTTAATTAGTGTTTACAAGCAAATGATAGTTTAAAAATATACTTCAGATATTTTTTAGAAGCTAAAGAGTTCCTTAAAAGGATAGCATGGTTTGGTTATGGACATAATACTTAACTTATAATTCCCGAAACTGCATTTAATTGGATAACATTATAATATATTTTAATAAAAAAATGAAATTGATTTCCTTATTGGTTTAATCTTTTAATGATTATTAGAAATACTGTTCTCAATAGAGCAATATGGGGTTATACCAGTGCAATTTTCAATGCTTTCAAAACAATAAAGTTGAATGGTATACAAATTACGTCCTTAAATGTTTCCCTATGAATGAAGATACCTTTATAAACGAATAACCAAATTTCAATCTGTATGTCCTTCAAGAAAAGGGGAAGTACTACATCCGAACACTACATCAGTGCTTCCCATATTTGCATACCTTACAAAAGAGTGCGAAATCAAAAGCTGTAAATTCAGAGGACGGGGTAAATTATAATAAAAGGCGGATTAGGGCATCTCTTTGAATAGGGGAGGGGGAGGTTTCATTTTGTGATTAAGACGGAGGCGTTTTCGCCCTCCCCTTTAATGAATTTACCAGGGACATATCGGGTTACTCGGGGATAAGCACGAACTCTGGTTTTCCGAAAAGTTATTTACGATAATGCACCCATCAAAGGCGGGTTGCCGTCAAACAGAGATTTCATACCGAAAGTACTGTCATTGAAAAGGGTTGAGACTACTTCTACTCTATGGAACTACTATAGAATAAGAAATAAATGTGTCAGACAATTGATCTCGAGAATACACACATAAGGATTTGATTTGGTTTAAGAAATATTTGTTAAGGCTTATAAAAATTAAAAAAAAAATTACATCAATTAAAGATGAAAACAACGCGTATGACAATATGTGTTTTATATTTATGTATCTGTTATCTATATGCTATTATTTATATGCTGTTATAGTTGTATTTGGGGCCTGATGGCCCAGCAACTGGCGTGCGGTGCCACGGTTTCCGTTTCGAGTCCCGGCGACGCCATGGATGTCTGTAGTAGTTTAGAATCCACTTTAAACCATAGATTCCGGTCTAATATTACTTCACAGCGTTGGGCATAGTCTGACAACCTTACACCGTAAAAAGAAAAGAAATAATCTCTCGTCTCGAAATCTGCCAGCCTTGACCCACCATGGGGTTGTCGCACCTCTGACGATGATGGTTTACGAATAGGCATAATTCTTAGCTTATAATTCCCGAAACTGTGTTTAATTGGATAGTGTTATAATATATTTTAATAAAAGAATGGAATTAATTTCCTTATTAGTTTAATCTTTGTTGATTATTAGAATATTAATTTATTCTTTAATGGTGATTAAACTATTAGCTATCATTTTCAATGGAGCAATATAGAGTTATACCAGTTCAATTTTAAATGCTTTCAAGACAAAATTGAATGGTATACAAATTGCGTTCTTAAATGCTTTCCTATGAATGAAGATATAGTATTTATAAACGAATAACCAAATTTCAATCGGTATGTCCTTCAAGAAAAGGGGAAGTACTACATCCGAGCACAGGTATCAATGCATAAAGAATTTGCATACCTTACAAAAGAGTACGAAATCAAAAGCGGCAAATTCAAAAGAGGCCCTAAATCCGCCTTTTATTATAATTTACCCCATCTCTTCGAATAGGGGTGAGGGGGAGGTTGCATTTTGTGATTAAGATGAAGGCAGAGGCGGTTTCGCTCTCCTCTTTAATGAATTTACCGGGCACATATCGGGTTACTCGGGGATAAACTCGAAAGCACGAACTCGGGTTTTCTGAAAAGTTATTTATGATAATGCACCCATCACAAGCTGTTTCCCTTCCAACAGAGATTTCGGTACTGAAAGTGCTGTCATTGAAAAGGGTTGAGACATCTACTGTATGGAACTATTGTAGAATAAGAAATATGTGTCAGGAAATTGATATCGAGAATATACACTTAAGGATTTGATTTGTTTTAAGAAAGATTTGTTACGGGTTTTAAAAATTTTAAAAAATTACATCAATTAAAGATAAAAACAACACGTATGACAATATGTGTTATATTTATGTATCTGTTATCTATATGCTGTTATATCTGCTATTTATATGCGTTGTATTCGGGGCCTGAATGGCCGAGCAACTGACACTCGTTGCCACGGTTTCCGTTTCGAGTTCCAGTTGTGCCATGGATGTCTGTAGTTGTTCGAAATCCACTTTAATCCGTTGGTTCCGGTCAAATATAACCGTAGAACGCTGGGCGTAGGACTGACAACTCTACTCCGTAAGGTGAAAAAGAAAAATCTCCTGCTGCGAAATCTGCCAGCAATGGGGCTGTTGCACCACGAATGATGGTGGTGGTGGTTTAGTAATAGGCATAATTATTAGCTGATAATTCCCGAAACTGTCTTTAATTGGATAATATTATAATATATTTTAATAAAAGAATGGAATTAAATTCCTTATTAGTTTAATCTTTAGTGATGATTAGAATATTAATTTATTCTTTAATGGTGATTAGACTATTAATATATGGGGATATACTAGTGCAATTTTCAGTGCTTTCAAAACAATAAAGTTGAATGGTATACAAATTACGTTCTTAAATGCTTTCCTATGAATGAAGATATAGTATTTATAAATGACTAACCAAATTTCAATCTGTATGTCCTTCAAGAAAAGGGGAAGTACTACACCCCAATATAGCATCAATGCTTCCATATTTGCATACCTTACAAAAGAGGGCGAAATCAAAAGCGGCAAATTCAAAAGCTGCCCTAAATCCTGCCTTTTATTATAATTTACCCCATCTCTTTGAATGGGGAAAGGGGAGGGTGGCATTTTGTTATTAAGATTGAGGCAGAGGCGGTTTCCCCTCCCCTTTAATGAATTTACCGGGCACATATCGGGTTACTCGGGGATAAACCCGAAAGCACGAACTCTGGTTTTCTGAAAAGTCATTTATGATAATGCACCCATCAAAAGCTGTTTCCCTTCAGACAGAGATTTCGGTACTGAAAGTACTGTCATTGAAAAGTGTTGAGACTTCTACTCTGTGGAACTATTGTAGAATACGAAATATGTGAGTTAGACAATTGATATCGACAATACACACATCAGAATTTGATTTGCTTTAAAATGATTTCTTAAGGTTTATAAAAATTTTAAAAAATTATCGTAATAATTAAAGATACACTCAAGAGCCAAAATATTATGACCACCTGTCAATAACGAGTTGGCTCACCTTTGGCGCACAACACAGCTTCAGCCCGCCTTGGCATGGATTAATACCACCACTTAATACCAGTTAAATACCACTTTCATCTGATCACGTGCCTTCCATGTCATCCAGGCGAGTTCATTGCAAAATGTAGAGGTGGTCATAATGTTTTGGCTCTTGAGTATATGTGTTATTTCTATGACAATATGTGTTGCTATGTTTATAAGTTGTTATAGTTGTATTTATATGGCGGAATCCATTAAAATCCACTTTAAGCGTAATCCACTTTAAACTGTAGATCCCAGTCTAATATGACTGTAGAGAGTTGAGCATAGGGCCCACAACCCTATCCTGTAAAAATAAAACCTCTCCTGTTTCGGAATCTGCCAGTAAACAGATTGTCATGTTCCAACAGAGACAATAGTGCCTGGGAGTTAGTTAGCTATCGTTATATTTATCTCAATATTATTTTATGACAATCTAATATGATTGGAATACAATTGCTTAGTCTGTCTACATCAATGTTGTCAAAATCACTGCATGCTTCGTATTTGCAATTTACCACATAATAAGGATTATTCCTGTAAATACTCTCATTGAAATCAAACTGTTTATGTGATTTTGTATAGCATTGTATTTTAATATCAGAGATAAAATAAGAGTTCTATGGTTAGAAATTAACGTTATTCAGTTCAAAGAAATATTTCCCTGCATTTGAATTATTATTACATGTATCCTAAGGGTTTTACTGCATGAATACTGAATGGACTTTATTGAATTAAACTGAAGAATTTCACGATCCATCCTACAGTGTAATAATATCCAAAAAGTATCATTCGTTCGGAATTATATATTTCTATATTCACCAAAGAACTAAAATGGCCAGAATAAAACTAAAACGTATGGAATGAAATTTCTACAAGAACATTTTACTACTTTGTGTAATGTATCATTTAGCATTTCCCTTGAAATACTTTGAGATACGTCCATTTAGAATATCTGTATACCACTATATATTTTTTTCGCTCTAAAATTTAGAAACAAAAAAGAAGCAAAGATAGTAATAGGTTACAACTTCTTTTACTGTTTAGAAGATTGTAAAACTCTGTGTTACATTATTACTCGTGTTTACAAAATGCATTATCTAATTAAAAAAATTGGTTATTAATTAGACACATAATTAAATATATATGAAATTTATATTTGCTTAACTTTATCAATAGTTATACACTGAAGTGACAAAAGTCATGGGATACCTCTTAATATCGTGTCGGCCCTCCTTACGCCCGGCGAAGTGCAACAACTCGACGTGGCATGGACTCAACAAGTCGTTGAAAGTCTTCTGCAGGAATATTGAGCCATGCTGTCTCGATAGACGTCCATAATTGTGAAAGCGTTGATGGTGCAGGATTTTGGGCACGAACAGACCTCTCGATGATGCCCCATAAATGCTCGATGGAATTCATGTAGGGCGATCTAGGTGGCCAGATCATTCGTTGGAATTGTCCAGAATGTTCTTCAAACCAATCGCGAACAGTTGTGGCCCGGTGACATGGCGCATTGTCATCCATAAAATTCCCATCGTTGTTTGGGTACATGAAGACCATGAATGGCTGCAAGTGATCTCCAAGTAGCTGAACATAAGCATTTCCAGTCAATGTTCGGTCCAGTCGCACCAGAGGACCATGCCATGAAAAAACACCATTACGGAGCCACCACCAGCTTGAACAGTGCCTTGCTGACAGTTTGGGTCCATGGCTTCGTGGGGTCTGCGCCACACTCGATCCCTACCATCAGCTCTTACCAACTGAAATCGTGACTCATCGGACCAGGCCACGGTTTTCCATTCATCTAGGGACCAACCGATATGCTCACGTGCCCACGAGAGTCGCTGCAAGCGATGTCGTTCTGTCAGTAAAGGCACTCGAGTCGGTATTCTGCTGGAATAGCCCAAGAAAGCCAAATTTCTCCGCACAGTTCTAACAGACAAGTCCCTTGTACGTCCCATATTGATTTCTGTGGTTATTTGACGCAGTGTTGCTTGTGTGTTAGAATTTACGACTCTTTGCAGACGTCGCCGGTCTCGGTCGTTAATTGCAGGCGGTCGACCACTGCGCTGTCCATGGTGGGATGTTATGCCTGAAATTTCATACTCTCGGCACACTCTTGTCACAGTGGATCTGGGAATGTTGAATTCCCTAACGATTTCCGAAATGGCATGACCCATGCGTCTAGCTCCAACTAACATTCCGCGTTCAAAGTCTGTTAATTCCCGTCGTGCGGTCATCATCACTTCAAAACCTCTTCACATGAATAACTTGAACAGAAATGAAAGCTCTGCGAAAGCACTGCGCATTTATGCCTGTTCTACACGATGCTACTGCCATCTTAAAATTTCCATATTGGTATCCCATGACTTTTGTCACTTCAGTGTAGGTTATATCTGAAGCGAAATCAAATCTATTTAAACAACTTTTGCGGGAGATTCGTTTTTTCCCCAAATACAGTCTGATTAAAATAACTACTCTATTGCTTAACAAGAAATCTCGTGAAAATAATGATTTAACGAAGAGGATATAGAGATAGTGATGTATGTTACAGAATTAACTTATTAATAGGCAGAAATAACCTTGAATAAATTTAATGTAAAAGTAAATTCTTTGTATTTTATTTATCTTAAGGGTGTTAATAGGAATTATATTAAAAATTAGTTGAATTAATTTACAGTTGTAAAATTAGTTGAATAGTCTTAAAATTAGTTGAATTAGTTGAATAGTCTTAGAATTAGTTGAATAGTCTAAAAATTAGTTGAATTAATTAGTTGGATAGTCTTAAAATTAGTTGAATTAATTAACATTCTTAAGAATGTTACTAGGAATTATATTAAAAATTAGTTGAATTCTTATAGAAAAATTCTGAATATGCCGAGATATTAGACACATTAAACTGCGTGTATGGTTTCGATTGTTTGTTTGAATTAACAGACATGTCTGATTTGCTAGAAACTTGCATAAAAATACTGCTAGCACTAAAATTGCAACATAATAAACGACTTTAAATTTTGAAAATTTCATTTTTATATTACAAATTATATGTAAAATAAAATATGGTTATATTATCATTTTTTACTCTGATGATCTTGCAACACTGTATTCTCTCTATATTATTGTATTCTTCTGTATTTTCACTGTACTTTCTTCTTTGTACTGTATATACTAAACCAATAAATGCTGGAGAACCTTAGAAACTCTCCTCCGCATTAACTTTTCTTTCCGAGTGTGATAGATACTAGAATACAGAAGAATACAGATAGATACAGAAGCCTGATGAATTAAAGTGTCGTTAATTTATAACCTGTTTAACTGTACACGTTAATTTATTTTATGAGAGCCTTTCCCACCAATGAAGAGTGTTTCAAATTACAATTTGGTTTCAATTCTTTTGTTATTCAATTCGCTGAGAAAACTACAATATATTTATTGAGCAAGCGTTTTACTATCCGAAATACTATTAGTTGATTGCATTTTAGTTTGATGTCATTTGTTTACAAATAAATTAAGAAACATTCTCCTTTTATGGAAATCAATCTCTTCACAGTCTGATGCATTAGGAAAAAAAAAATATTATTATTTTTTCTTTTTCTGCACCTGCATAGATTTGCCACTACATTTGATAGTTCATCTTTTTTTATCTGCAGAAAACAAATATTTTTTTTTTTTTTTTTTTTTTTTTTGGAATCAAACCAACCAGTTTGGAACCAAAAATATAATTGATTTATTATTAGAATTATTTATATACACTGATAGCATAGAGTAACAGCTTTTTTAATGAGAAAATAATCGAGTTATATAGATTATAGATTATATAGATAGATTATATACTATTATTAAATATATAGATTTTACACAATTATGCTGAATCATGTTTTTTATCTTAAGATTTAAAGAAAAAATAAAATAATACACACATAATAAGACTTAAATTCTTGAAATAAAAAAAAATATTATAGATTTAAATACACACACACATACACATATAAACAGGCTGCATAACACAAGCATGCTCAACAAAACAAGCAAATACAACAATATATCACACAGTGAATAGTGAACTGAATAAGCAGTGATAAGCATCAAACCATTGATTATAAGCTTCATCAACTTTCGTGAGTGAAAAAGATGCAGCAAATCAATTTATACCTTGCATCAATCCAAACATTTCCATGCATACCAATCAGCAATAAGGTGTTATATTAAGGAGAATTATACATGCTGCATAAATACATAAAAGAAGTAATCCAATGTACAGAGCTCAATATTGTTAGCAGAACAATGAATTATTTATAATGTTTTCTGTAGTCATGAATTTAATTCAATGTAATCCTAAAAAGCAATAAGAAAAAAAAAAGATCTGAGATAATGATTATTTATACTTTATATGAATTTTTTTTTCTAAGGCAGCTGGAAATACAGAGACAGAGTTAATATTTATTCTATAAGAAATAGCTGCACGACATTTCTCATTTAAGCACGTGAAGCTTGAAGATATGCTACGGACGCGAGTAACACTATCCCTACAACGCTCTACGATCCTATTAGACCGGGACCTACAGTTTAATGTGGATTACGGACCACTACAAACATCCATGGCACAGCCGGGACTCGAACCCAAAATCTGTGGTACCCTGCACCAGAGCGCCAGACACTCGGCCATCAGGCCCAAGTTATGGAATATGAATAGGGAATTTTTTTTTTTTAAATCGCACTATTTTACATTGAATATTGCAGTTAAAAATGGTTCAGAAAGCCATGATTTTATGGCAGACATTATTTGTGGTTTTTAGTTATGTATTAACTTCACTAATAGCAATATGCAAAAACAGTATTTAAACATTTTTGGTTTCATTATCTTAAGACTTTTCATTTTAGTTATATTCTTATTTTACCATTTATATTGGGACATAGGTGAGGACTGATAAATTTCTAGTAGGATATAATGAGAAATTGGGATTCGAGGTACGAACTGTTTGAGATACGAGGCCGATTAGAAACGTATTAAGTTTACAAGCCGTGGTATGACTATAATACGATATTGAATTGGATGATTAATATAGAGTACGAGCATTGCAGGTATGTCTTGTTATATTCTGCCCATCATGCGCATAATGGGCTTAACTAATACTGTCGGCTTACTGTAGAATTCATAGGGTGCGTATAATTCAAATGTTCAACAATTACGCAACGTCCAAATGCCAGCTGTGCGGAGAAGGCCGTAATGAAGGAGCCCTGGCTCACAGATTAGGTTCATTGGACGAATCGATGCTGCACATAGAATCATCGTGGTTCATTAGTGGTTTTGGAAAGTAAATGATAGGCGACCACACTGAAAATTTCTATTTAAGGTGGTTGTAATTTTAAAGATTAATTAATGCTTATTACAACTATATGGTTCTGTATATCTGTTAATAATTAAAACGTTACACACCATTATCAATATATATTTAACGTTAGTAGTCATTATTGATAATCAAAGAATACCTTGTTGCATGGCGAATCCTTAGAATTATGAAGAATGATTTGCCTATTAATAAAGTTTCTTGGCGACACTTTATTTAGACATTGTAGAACAATGATTGCTAGTATTTAGTACTTTTTAATTTGACTGATCGCTTTTAGAAAATAACAAGGAAATACTACATTTGACAGTGTTAGAATAGCTCCACTCTAGCTCATGCATGTTGTAAAAGACGACTAAAACGGATGCCCATTTGCAGGAGGTATCAACGGGTGGGCTAAAGTCAGACTTCTCCCATTGGGTGGCCCATCTCTTTGTACCTCAAGGTCACGGACAAAAAAAAGTTGTATTTTTTTTACCCTTTATCATAACTCGTCTGTTCAAGAATTCTGAAAATTCTGGTGCTGATTTTCATTGTTTGAGAATACGCTGGTTCATGGACTTGACTAGATGTTTCTGTGTCTTAGTGTTATTGTCGACCATGTGGGATAAGGAAGAACAACAACACTGTCAAACAAAACGCTCTTCCTTTCAATATTACACTTATGCATGACATATGACATGCTTTCTCCAATTAAAGTCCGTATGTTCTGAAGAAAGATAAAAGTGTACAATCCGTGCAGTGTAAGTGATCTAATTTGAATTCTATAACGAAATATTTCCATGTTTAAGGATTTAAACATTCGTATTTGCTCCATCAACCTTAGAAACAAATTGCTTAACAGAAATTGTAGTACTGTCTTTTGGATTATTAATGTCTCTTTGAAGTCTTTAACACACTGTCCTTTAATTATGTAAAAATCATTTGAATTGCATAAAAAATATGCTGATATATCAAACATGTTATTCAAAAAAATTACTCTAAATTCTGAAAGAATTATGCATAGTAAATTTAATCCATCTTTCTTTTGTAAATAACACTGCATGTTATATTTGTGGATAATTTCAGTGCATAATTATTGGGCAGGTTTAAGTACGCTCCTTCATATGAGTGTAAGCATTCTAAAGTATGTTTAAATGAGTGCTAAAAAAGTGCTGAACATACAGGATTATGAAATCCAAGAATAACAAAGTTGGTGGTTAGTGCAATGCAATGCCATGCCATGCTTTATAATTATCAAAATCTATTCACGAAGATTGAAGAACATTAAAAGAAAAAAAAATTATTATTTGTCAGGAAGTCTCTATTGATAGTTTGAGGTTAAATGTACATAATACCAATCAAAACTGGTGAATGGTGATGAAACCAGAAAAAGTTTGTGAACCAGAAAATGTTTGTCAAAGTAGATAGTTTGAAAAAAGTTTTCTTATTTGGATGTAGAATGGGAGGAGGAAAAATAAAATTTGTTAAAAGTAATGTTTCACCAAATGTTTTGAAAACAATTTGTATTGATTTTGTTAACATCAGATCTTTAAATAGCAATGAAACAAGATCTTATGAATGTCTTCACCATTTTGAACTTACTAAGGAGCATAAGTCATACGACAAATTTTGCAAAACCTTTCAAAATTAATGCACACGGGTCAACCTGCTTCTGTGAACACAACACCAACTAAATGTCAAAAATGATTTTAAAAGATATAATGTATCCAGCAATTTCCAAGTCATCATAAAATGATACTCAATTTTTCATTCGTATACAATATCTCGATTCTTCGTTTGTATGCAATAGTTCAAGTCTTTGTTTGTATAAGATCTATTCTTCGTTTGTATGCAATAGTTCGATTCTTTGTTTGTATACAATAGCTCTATTTTTTGTTTGCATATAAAAGTAACTGATAATTATTTCGAATATTCTCTATAATACTAACTACAGAAATCATGTTTTTATGAATACACCTGAGAAGGAAACCAATATGCAATGACAACAAAAATCTGAATTTTTCAAGAAATGAGGTGAAAAATAATTTCACATTCCAAGTGTCTTCAAGTTATATAGTGTGAATAACTATTTTTATGAACAAAAATCCATTCATTGCATGCGAGTAGTGATTAGTAGAAGCACCAGAAACAAAGAAGAGGGTCACCTTTGATAAAGTTGTAGGCGGACACCCACTCAGTCAGGAACCCGATCACCTTCTGGTCCCCCTCCAGGGTGGTGCTGTTGGCATCCCCCTCCTCCCCGGAGTTCTCGTCGCTCTGCATGTCCGTCTTCACTGTCGTCTGCGGCAACCCCGACTCTGCAAACGACAACCAATCACACACTGCCCGCACACACACACTAGGCCACATCACACATGCACCCTTCGTTACGCTGCCATTGAAATACTCGGGGTTTTTTGAGGTTTCACTGAACATTTTGTCCATCAAGTATGCAACACCTTTTATTCACCATAGGAAAAGAGGATACTAGATTTGCACTGATGAATGTCATTTATCTTACAAACAAGTAATATAAAAAAAAAAATTCGTACAAGTCAATTCCTACTTTTTTCACACTATATTGCAGGAAATCCTTTATAAATAATTTTCATTCATTTTTTTAAGTTTATCTGGCGTCATCTCTTAGTAGATAAACGCAACTTAAATCTAAAAAAAACTAAAATTAATTTAATTTAATTACTGAATTAATATTTGAAAAAACTGAATTAACATCAAGTATCATCCACTACAAGTTCAAAAAAAAATGTATTTGAACTTGAGTGGATGAATAAAAAGTACTTTAATTAACGATTAAAAATTTGAACAAGATATATATAGGGAGAGTGTGAGCTAATAGAAAAAAATGAAAAAAAATCTTCCATTTCAGTCACTCACTTATATTTAAATGATCGTGAAAACCACAAAAATTCAATTTCAAGGCAGAGTTGGGTATTAAAGCAGCATTGTGCAAATATGAATTTGAAGAACAAAAGGTTACAGTGTGATTAGGCCTTCATATTAAATAACAATCATCATGCTCTTCTTCAAATAAAAATTATATTTTGATGCATTTTTTTTTTCAAAAATGCATTAAAATAAAATTTTCAAATATTTTTCCATCCGTGCGTATATTTTTAAATCCCATTTACACTCATGTCCATAAATTAAGGATAATTCAGAATCACACAGAAATTGAACTCTAAAATAAAAATTTCACCTGTAGAATTATCACACACATCTTGAAGAAGAATATGCAAATTACAGGAAACCACCAGATGGCGCGGATAGTACGTCACAATGACGAGAGTGTAAGAGAGGGGTATATAAGGAATGGTGGCAAAGAAGTAAAATTGTTCACAAGTGCTTTAAAAGCCTATCAGTGCAATAACCGCATAGTCATGGCACAAAGGAAGCATTTGGCTGATTTATTACGCGGTAGAATTATCGGACGACTGGAATGTGGACGTACAAAGCTGGAAGTGTCCGGGAACTTGGAATCGCCCAGAGTGTCATCTCCAGGCTTTGACAGCGATTCCAAGATGATGGTAATGTGAGTAGATGTTACAGCGCAGGTCGCCCCCAAGTTACAACGCCGAATGAGGACCCGTATTTAGCAGTTACTGCCAAAAGAAACAGACGGAGCACAGCATCAGACCTGTCTCGTCAGCTCTCTTCAGCTACCGGTACGACAGTTTCAAGGCAGACCGTGTACAGACGCTTAGGGCACATTGCTCTATATGCTCGTAGGCCTGTCAGATGTGTTCCACTTACCGCAACTCACTGTCGCCTGCGATTAACCTGGAGTAGAGAGAATGCATTGCGGACACCGTAACAGTGGTCTGGTGTGATGTTTTCTGACGAGTCCAGGTTTAGTTTGCAGTCTGATTCTCACCGGACTTTCATATGGAGAGCGCCAGGTACCCGTTACCACCAAGAGAACACCATTGAACGACACCGTTACGATGGTGCAGGATGGCTCGTTTGGGGAGGAATTATGCTTGGTTCCAGAACTGACCTGCACGTTCAGAGTGTAACGATGACAGGCCACATCTATCGGGATGTCATTCTGGAACAACATGTACGTTTGTTTCGGGGTGCCCTGGGTGCTGAATTTCTGTTTATGGATGGCAACGCCCGTCCTCACCGTGCAAACGTTGTAGACGAATGCCTTCAATTGGAGGATATCACTCGTATGGATTGGCCAGCATACTCACCGGACTTGAATCCAATAGAGCATGTGTGGGATATGCTTGGCCGACGAATTGCAGCCCGTCAACCCCCTCCCACCTGTCAACCAGAACTTCGGAGGGCATTGCTTGATGAGTGGTGTAATATTCCCCAAGATCAGATTGATAATTTGATACTTAGCATGCCTAGGCGTTGTAAGGCCTGTATTGCATCGTCCGGGAGACATACTCCATAATAACCATCACACTAACCATGTTATACTGTTTTTTGTAAATAGGTTCTTTTTTTAAATTTGCTCCAGGGAGTAAAAGTTACAATTTTTATAAATTATGTCAAACATATAGCATCCTTTTTGCTCTTTACCTTTTGTTTAATAAATAGACTTTACAAATAAATCAAATTTGTTTTGCTTCTGTCTCTTTCTTTGCCTGAACTTCATTATCCTTAATTTATGGACATGAGTGTAATTTAACAGTTTCTTTGAGGTTATCAGTGGAGATTGGAAAATTGGCAAGACATATTTGTAGAATAATAATGAAACATAAATTAGAAAAACCATATAAAATTAAAAACCTGTCAATCGACTTAAAAAATCCTTTTTTCGACATTGATGAATTTCAAAGCTATTGGACATTAAAACTGAAAGGGCTTTAGAACAGTTTTAAAAGTTTATAATAATTCAAATGATTTTATTCTAATTTAAAATGAATTTAGAATAATTCATAATTATCGATCCGAGAAAATCATTTTCAAGTGGCCTCATTGAGTTCAATGTTTCTTAAATATAGCTCCAATGTACAATGTGTCTTAAATATACACTCAAAACATTATGACCACCCCTACATTTTGCAATGAACTTGCCTGGATGACGTGGAAGGCACGTGATCAGGTGGAAGTGGTATTTAACTGCTGCTGGAGAGTCTGAAGAACCCTTCTTTCACTTACTTCTGTGTGTGATGGAAAAGGTTGCGGACCTAAGCGACTTTGATAGAGGGCAGATTGTAATGGCTCGAAGGCTCGTAACAAGTATTTCCGAAACTGCACGGCTCGTGGGTTGTTCGCTATCTACAGTTGTTAGTACTTATGCAAAGTGGATGAATGACGGTGAAATCAGCAGTAGACGACATGGTGTTGGACGTCCACACGCTATCAAAGAAAAAGGTCGTCAGAGACTGTCTAGCATGGTGAAGTAAAATCGGAGCCAGACAGTGGCTCAGCTGACAGCCCAATACAATGCAGGGCCAAGTAGAATAGTATCGGAGCACACTGTTCAGCGGACACTGTTGGATATGGGGCTACGCAGAAAACGTCCCACTCGTGTGCCTTTGCTGACCAAGCGTCATCGCCAACTGCACCTGCGCTGGGCCCGGGAACATTGTGGCTGGTTCATGGATCAGTGGGAGAGAGTTGCCTGGTCAGATGAATCACGGTTTGTCATTCATTACGCTGATGGCCGTGTCAGGATACGCCGTCTTCCAGGAGAACAGTTGCTCCCTCAATGTACAGTAGGTCATACACAGGCCGGTGGTGGCGGTATTATGCTTTGGGGGACGTTCTCTTGGGCGTCTCTGGGACCCGTGGTTGGGGTAGAGCAGACCATGAATGCTACAGGGTATTTGAACATCATTGCTGACCAGTTGCACCCTTACATGGCCTCTGTTTTTCCAGCTGGAAATGGAATGTTCCAACAGGACAACGCCCCTTGTCACAAGGCTAAAATTGTGTTGGAGTGGTTCCAGGTACATGATGCTGAATTCCAGTTAATGTCCTGGCCGCCTAACTCACCTGATCGCAATACGATAGGACACATTTGGGATGTCCTGGGACGGCAGCTCAGAGTTCAAAGACCACCAATTCGCAATATCTCGGATTTGCGTGATCGTTTCTTAAACATCTGGTACAATCTGTCTCCGGCCATCTACCAAGGACTTGTGGCCTCCATGTCAAGGCGGGTTGAAGCTGTGTTGCGCGCCAAAGTTGGGCCAACTCGTTATTGACAGGTGGTCATAATGTTTTGGCTCTTGAGTGTAGTTCCAATGTTCAATGTGTTTTAAATATAGTTCCAATTTTCAATGTTTCTTAAATATAGTTCCAATGTTTAATGTTTCTTCAGAAATTTATTTTTATATTCTTTTTTTTTTCTTAAGCAAAAATTATTTTTAGAAGGACAAAGAACAGTTAAAACAAATGATTTTAAGAATGTTTCATTTTGTAAAACAATTTTTTCTTTTAGTTGTCTTAAACATTTTTCGTAAGGTATCATATTTAAGAAGCACTGAGCTCACTATTTTCGTTTGAAAAGAATTTTCTTAAATTAGATTTCTTTAAAAATGCTGATTAACAAATTTGTCATAACAATATTCTCTTTACTATATCTGTCTTTTTGTAGTATTCTTAAATTTAAAAATTTCCCTTTTTTTTACTTTGATCAAAATCAAATCGATAGTTTCAGTAAATGACATTTTAAAAATATTTTAACGATTTAAAACGTTAAAAATAAAGCATCTATCTTAGAAAGAATGGTAAGAATTTCATAAAAATGATATATTAATCATTTTTAACAACAACGTAATAATGAAATTTAAAAAATAACAATTGTGTATTTGACATAAGTTCAACAAAAAGGGCCATTCAAAAATTTGCGTGATTTCTAAAATAAAGAAACACCAAAACATAATCAAATCCACCTTTAAAAACAAAATAAACAAAATTCTAATTTGAAATTTATTGTGATGTTGAAAAATTACTGTACATTTCCTTCCTTAAATAAAATCTATTTTGTGATAATACTACTCAAAATAATAAAATTTATTTGGGCTAGAAGAACTCAAAAAGGTTTGTTTACAAACTATTTTTTTAAACAAATATTTTCAGAAAAATTTTTAAATTCGTTTCTTACTATACTTAAAATCTTCTTGAAAAATTTCGATAAAATAATTCTCCTATTATAATAAAAGCAAAAGTTTTAAAATTATTTTTAATTAAATATGAAAATTATAAAAAATTCTAAAATAAATTATGGTTCTTTAATATAAAAACGAATTCATAGAGCGTTTTTAACAAAACTAAGTGCAATGCTCTTAAATTTTGATAAATTCAATTATTACGTAATTACTACAACATAAAAATAATGTTTTTTCAAATTAAAGTAGAATCTTTATTTTTTTTCCTTTTAAATACATAGCAATGTAAGAAAGCAACATGCTTTAAAACAAAATTTTCCTCTTTTTATAAATTTTTGTATCTGCTTAAATACTTTTAAACATATGAAAATAAAAAAAAAATTCCATCGTAATAAATTTTTTTAAATACTTCTAAAATCATAAGCACATAATTTTTTTTCAAAATTAAAATCATTTATATTTTCTTAAGAAAAGCTTCATATTTAGATTTTATTTAAGGTAATATTTTTCTTAAAGCTCTCAGTAAATAACAAAATTAAAGTGTATAAAAAATAAAATAAACATAAACATAGTTCGAATTTATTTATTTACGGGATTAAAATAAAAACAGGAGAAATTTATTTTGATATTAACAAAAAAATTATTATGACAGAACAGTGTTTTAATTATTTACGGAGATTTTTCAATCACATTATACAGTTTAAATGAAATAAAATGTTATCTAGCAATTCCTTCAAGTCTTAAATTATTTAATGCATGTATCTCTTTTTATAGAAGATTGAAAAAATGAGTAAAAGTTGATGAATTATATATTTTTTGTAATTATTAAAAATAATCAAATTTCTTCAAAATAATCTATATAATTATTTATTTATTTGAATAAAAAATAATGATTGGTCTTTCATTTTTTAAAGATAAATTTAAAAGTATATACTAAATTTTATCTTCATAAGCAAAGTAAATGAGACACTTTATAAAAAAGCTTATTTAAAATAAATATTTAATGTGTTATGATGAAAACAAACTAAAATTGATTGTACATAATTAATCTGCAAACTGTTCTTGTAAATTATAATCTTAATAATTTTATTCATGGTTCATTAGTCTTTTTGGGCAGAAAAATGGATTGTATCTTTTTGGGCAAAAATAAGGCTACATATTAGATTGAAAAATTATTTTTTTTAAATTTACTTCGTCTAAATTTCTGAAATAATTTTGTATTAAATTCATGTTTTATTAAATTATGTATTCATGTATAGCTAGCTTTAAATTATAATATTAAATGTAAAAATTTTGAGTTTAAGGAGTGTTTTCTTTCTTTTTATAAAAGTTTAGATAATGTTTTTATTTATTTTGGAATAAAATATTTGTAAAATTATTGGAATGGAGTAATAATTGTATATAAATATTATATTTAGCTTTTAATTATTCTTTTCTGCGTTACCTTTTTAAATACTTGAAATTATTATTTTACAAATGACAATATATCTAACTGTTATTAAGAAAATATTTTTTATAATTAATTATTATTATAAGTATTTTTAAAATCACAACTTTTAAAAGAGAGAGAAATTTTTTTCCTTCCTGAAATATTCGCCACCTGATGGTCAATTGGCTAGTGCTCTGGCTTTTGGTACCACCTGCTTCAGGTTCAAATTCTGGCTGTGGTTTGGAATCGACATTAAGTCCCTGTCTAATTAGCCTAAAGTCTGTGAAAAAGGACCGCAGAGCGACAAACCAAATATTAAAAACCTCAACTGTTATTTTTGTTTTCTATTGTGCTGTTTATCAACTTATTTCTTTTTGTTTTTATCCTATAGAAATAAATCATTCACCTGGACCTACCGCTTAAAGTGAATTCCGAAGCACTTCAAACATCTACTAGAACTCAGAACCTATGGCATCAAGCGCCCGAAGGCTAGTCACTCGGCCATCAGGCTCCAGCAGGTTAGTAGAAATCGAAAGTTTCAAAAGATATTGTAGTTTAAACGTAACATATTACGTTATGATAACATAATATCCAATCATGTTTGAGGCTGGTTATTCTTTTTTCCATTTGGATATGAGGCAGAAGAGAAAGTGCCTATACTGTCGTAGTTTGGTATACGAATTTAATTCGTCCTATGATAAAAAAAATAAGTCAAAATGCTTGTATCCCTATCCAATTCAATTTCTTTTCTTTGAATTAGTTGGAATGAAAATAAGTCGTTCCAGTCCTCCTCCTCAAAATAAATTTAATTTTTTTTATAATAATGTAATTATATTCGAAAAATATTGTATACGAACACAATAAAACCAAATTTATGTATACATGTAAAAGAGAATCTAAAAAGATGTTGAACCGGTTAGCTTATGTTATTGATTATTTTCTTTTACTTCACTTTTTGTGAATAAGAAAATTAAGTTAAGATAAAAAATTCACTTTTTTTCTTCTTTTCTGCAAATTTTTATCATTTTCATTCACAGGACGTTTCATCAGAAACTTGTCCAAGAACTTTTTTCTTGAAAAAATATTTGTAAAGTTCTACAAACGAATCCCGCGGTATACCTTTTATAAATCTGAAAATCTATCACAAATAACTTTATTAAGTTCAAGATATAACTTGAACAAAGGGTTATTGGTTATCTTTTTTACTATATGCTCAAGGTAACCTTAGCCTGGTGTTTGTTATGGTAACAAAGTAGACTCTTAATTCAAAAATAAAATATCCAGCTAGTGATAGCTCTTATCTCTCTCCATGATTGAGCACTCGCATCTCAAGGTATCACTATATAATAATACAAAAAAGTATTTTTCTTCCTTTAATTAACTTAACATTATACATTTTTCGTATAATACAGAGTTGTTAAAAAGCCCTGCCCTTTTGTTTGAAAATAAAATAAATAAATAAAAAGTATAAAAGACATACAGAGTTTGTCATATTTAAAATAAAAGGTTTCAAAAGTTTTAATTTTATTTACTACAATAGCTCTATGTAAGTCAATTTAGCGCCATAGAGGTTATGAAGGTCATATTACTGGTATTAGCTATAGTACAGATTATGGCTAGATATGGGTGTATTTGCCCACAAACAGCCCTTTGCCCTTTTTTTGAAAATAAAATAAATAAAAAGTATAAAAGACATACAGAGTTTATCATATTTAAAATAAAAGGTTTCAAAAGTTTTAATTTTATTTACTACAATAGCTCTATGTAAGTCAATTTAGCGGCATAGAGGTTATGAAGGTCATATTACTGGTATTAGCTGTAGTACAGATTATGGCTAGATATGGGTGTATTCGCCCACAAACCTATAATTTATTTTCTACAAAGCAAAACTTAAACTACAATTAACAACGCCATAAATAAATAACCCCTAATTTTTTAAAACGATGGAACACTCTTCTGTTGCCACACAACTCGAGTAAAATTTATTTAAGCATTTTTCTATTTTTTTCCGCACGTGGTTCTCTATATAGTACTAGTGCGAATTTATGGTGGATCTAGTTTACTATATTTAAACATTTCTTTTTTTTTTTTCTCTCCACGTGCTGTCCTCAAAATAGTTCTCGTGGATGGTGGATTCTTACTGCCATGTTCTTTGTAACGCAGCTATGTTAATTAATAGAGAGGTTTTGCATACCGTATTTCGGACGCCCGTTAGCTTTTTCTCCCTAGCGCGCATGCTCAGAGGAGATTGCGCATGCGTATCTGTAATAATATTTCCTAGGAGCATGCGCTCTAGGGAGAAAAAGCTAACGGACGTCCAAAATACGGTATGCAAAAACTCTCTAATATCACGCTTATCTCACTTAATTGTCTTTTAAAGGGAAACTTGCAACAAAATAAGTCTTAACGAATATAATGCAAATGATACATTCCCTGTCAATACATCCATGTTACAAAGAATATAACAGAAACTGCTATATGATTTTTGTATGCTTCATGCCATTAAAGGTGCATACATAGACCTATTGTAGATAAAATAATAAACACTTTAAAATATTTTCCTAATATGTTATGAATGTTATATGTTTATATGCTATCTATAATTCTTATTAAAATATTAGAAGTTGGAGGAGTGCACAATTTTTCGTTTGTTTTTTCGAACTTTTATCTGATAAAAAGTAATGTTAACAACCTAAAGATTGGACGTGTCTATGTAAGAAATTTGGTTACCACAAAAATAATATTTAATTACTATAACATATGAATTAAATATAAAATAATATATATAAAATAATGATGACGATGTTTGTGTAATTTTGTCTTCAAACCTTTCAAATGCAACATTTATAAATAAGCTGAATAATATACGATTTTTTAGAGTAATTTTGTTGGCAATGTATGTGGATTACAAATGCATGTACAGAGAGTATTAAAAAGTTTTTATATCGAATTAAATTTTCTCCATGAATTACATTTAAATAAATAGAACCTGAATGCCATCAATTTGGAATAGAATGTGATTCTCGTCTGTATCATTAAATTTATTCTTTGTTTTAAAACGTCGCTTAAAAATAAACAATGGATTGAAGATTACATTTATTCTCTTTATGATGAGAAATATTCTTATTGGATTTCTAAAAAAAATTGTGAAAAGCATAAAATATGTGATATAATTAAAAATATTAAAATAATAAGCTATAAAAAGGAAAGAAACATCGAAGTTCAGATTTTCTTTTTCCTTCACAAATGTAATCTTCAGAACTGTGACTAAATATTTATATAAAATTCTCTATAGAAACTGTAAACAAAACTATAAATCTGATTCAAAGCTAATTAAAAACATTTTCATCGTTTAATGCTAAGTTTAATGCATCATTTAATCGTTTAATGCATCTCAGAATAAAACTATTTGTAGATTGTTGTATGAAAATTGTTTGACATTTAGAAATATAAGTATGCCGTCACAATTAATGATTGAATACTGTTACGTCGAAACCCAGGTTCCCCTGCATTGGGGAGGTCAACGCCCTATGTAAAGAAAAACATCCTGTCTGTGGGGGTGTCTGGCAGGTGGTGAGGGCCAGGAAGAGAAAGAAGGAATGTAAGTAAAAGGAGTTGAAACTCAGCGACCAAAGAGAATGGTTGTGTGGCAGTCGATCCTCGAGCGCGATGGCTGCATAAACAAAGGAGTTGAGCAACTGCGACCAAAGAGAGAGGTCGTGTAGCAGTGCATCTTCGAGTCTGATGGCTGCATAATTAAAAGAGTTGAACTTCTGTAACCAACGAGAAAGGTTGCGTGTGGCAGTCCATCCATGAGTGCGATGGCTGCATAAATAAATGAGTTCAATAAGTGTAACCCCAGAGAGAGGTTGTGTGGTCAGTTCATCTTCGAGTTTGATGGCTGCCAAAATAAAGGAGTTTTATTTACATGCAGTCCACTGTGTCGAGTATTGGAATTTGTTTCTTGTGTGAGCTATCGAACAAATACATTTAACGTTTGCATTAATAAAATATTAATTTACTAGCGAAAAAGACAAAGAATACTGGTTGAGAGGAAACAGATTTGCTACGGGTTTTATGTTTATTACTGATTATTGATTTTCTTATAAAGATAACTTAAAATAAGGAAAGTAGAAAAAAAAAAAAAAAACGTTAAGATTAACTCGGAATACTATCAAAAATATTTGTAACACCTATTTTCAAAGAAGTCATTCCATTACTTAACTCAATAAACATAGTTTGGGTAAAGTTCCTTCAGTGAAAGGCTACCAGCCATAACTCAAAATCTACTTCTCTATATTTGGACAAAATGAAAAGTGACACCGGAATTGAGGATACTCCATTTAAATACGTCTCGTTCAAGTCCCCTGATGGAATGTGCCTCTTATAAATTACTGTGCATTTGGACTTTAAAACAAACTCTTTATAAGTGGTTCTTTACATTAGAAATATATAAATGCAGTATGATAGAACTACCAGATCAAACATTTTAGAAAGTAAAATTCTTATGCTATGTATATATTTTTCAAAGTCATTACAAAAAATATGTGAACAACCTCTCCTCTATATACATAGTTTACAAACTAATATATATATATATATATATATATATATATATATATATATATATATATATATATATATATATATATATATATATATATATATTGTCTAATAATATATACAGAGATACAGAGGAAGTTAATCTTTATGCCATAAGCAAAGGCTGCACCGCTGTTACTCATCTAGCACTACCCACGGGGGCACGTGTAGCTTGAAGATACGCTAGGGACGCGAGTAACACTACCCTCACAACGCTCTATGATCTTATTATATCGGGACCTACAGTTTAAAGTGGATTCCGAACCACTACAAACATTCATGGCATCGCTGGGATTCGAACCCGAAACCTGTGGTACCGAGCTATATATGTATAATATGTATTTGATATACAAAATGAAACAAGTTGTAATGCGTTTTAGTCGATTTTTATAATTGAAAATTATGAGAAATAACAGAAAATTAAAATATTTTACGCAATTTGAATCGATATCAACAAGTTCTGGTTTTCATCAAGCAATGAAGATATTAAAATAAATTCACCGAAAAATAAACAATTATGTACGGAAGTCATTAAATAGTTACTGTGGCAATAATCTGATGATTTATTTGTTTAAAAATTTTTTTTTTTTTTTGTTAAATGATGTGAAACACTTTTTGTGCCACTGTTCCAACCCTGTTTGTGGAAAATATTCTATTTAAAGACGGAAATAGACCAAACAGAAAGACACCGACAGTATGAAACTCTCTCTCTCACTGTATGAAACAGGCCGACTTCATGTCACTTTAAAAAATTGCACAGGAATCATTCAGCGTCAAATTCCGGAATGGAATCTGATCCTCTCCGTGCTTTCTATTCCCAACATCTTTGCGTGGGAGGAGGAGGGCACGAGCAAAAGGGAAGACCCCATCACTCACTCCCTGTGCGAAAATCTCTTGTCTGGAAACAGAAGAGGGGGAACTCGATACAACGGCAATCTATCAAGTGGTTTGGCCACTTCCACTGCGAAAACAGCATTTCTTCTTCTTCTTTTGAGCAGAATACGCCGACGGATATACGAACACAGAAGTCGTATTGTTGGTGCTCACTATTGCTTAATGGTTGGATTTAGTTCTGGAACTATAATCTGTATCTGTCTTTTTATATTATCTGTACTAGCTTTATGGACAATGAAGTTCCATAGTCCGAAAAGTTGTATACAAACAATTTTTAAATCTTTAGAATTATTGTGCATTGAATTTACCATGGTTTTTTTTTCTCAATATGGCTAATTCTATATTATTTTATCAATATATAGGGCATTTTCATGAACTTTCTTCCATTAGTGCTCACATTGTTTAATGGTTGGAATTAGTTCTTGAACTATAATCTCTATCTGTCTCTTCAGACTATTTTGTACAAGCTTTATGGAAAATGCGGTTTCATAGTAAATAAGCCCGAAAAGTTGTATACAAACAATTTTTAAATCTTCAGATTTATTGGGCATTGAATTTATCATGTTTTTTTTCTTCTGAATATGGCTACTAATAGCTCAATATGGCTAATTCTTCATTATTTTGTCAACATATAGGGCATTTTCCTCAACTTTCCACCATTGGTACTCGCATTGTTTAATGGTTTGATGTAGTTCTCGAACTACTATATAATTATCTGTCTCTTCAGACTATCTGTACAAGTTTTATGGGAAATGCGGTTCCATAGTACATAAGTCCGAAAAGTTGTATACAAAGACTTTATTACTCCTCTGTATACATATATACGAATACAGAAGTCATATTGTTGGTACTCACATTGTTAAATGGTTGGATTTAGTTCTAGAATTGTAATCTCTATCTGTCTCTTCAGACTATTTGTACAAGCTTCATGGAATATGTGGTTGCATGGCAAATAAGTCCGAAAAGTTTTATGTAAACTATTTTTAAATCTTTGGTATACTCCATGCACAATAATTCTATATTTTTCACACACTAATTCTCAATATGAGGGCCAATTGGCTAGCGCTCTGGACGTTAGTACCACAGGCTTCTGCTTTGAATCCTGGCGGTGGTATGGATGTTTGTGAGTGATTCGGAATCCACTTTAAACTGTAGGTCCCGGTCTAATTAGCCTAAAGTGTGCACAAAATGACCGTAAAGCGACAAACCAATCAATATGAGGGCCTTCTTCTTAACTTTCCCCGTTAGGAGTTGTAGGCCGCTGTCTAATTAGCCTAAAGTGTGCACAAATTGTCCGTAGAACGATAAACCAAACCTCAACTTTCCCCATATGTTAGAAACTTTATTAATCTTCTAGTATACACATAACATATCATTTTTTGATGTTATTTGCAAACATCAATTGAAAACAAGTAAACATCAATTTGACTCTGAATTTAACACTGTCTACTCACTAAATATTAAAAAGAAAAACATGTTTTTATTTGTAAGAAATGTGATACAGTACAATTTTATATTACTATTTTAATTTACACATCCATTCAAAAACAACATCAATTTCTGAGGTATCTGAATCAGTTTTACATCGAGGAGAGAGTTATTATTTTTTTTTCACAGGGGAAAATTCGTAATATCTAATAATAAAGCTCATCTCTAGCTCTCAATCGAAGCGAACCCTCCATAAATGGTTTTCGTGTGTTTGTTTCTTTTGATTGTATTATTTTGTCTTGAAAAACAATTTAAGAGAATTAAACTTAATTTTATGAGCTAATTTCAACATCTGTGGTCTTAAAAACTGTTATTTTAAGGTGGGTCAATACATTCTCGACATTGCTTAAGAAAGACTATTCTAGAAATATCTCGTTTAGATATTTCTACGATATATTTATTTCAAAAACATTATTGTTATATTTAAAGCAGATTTAACTCGACAATGGTAATTTCAATGAGCAACACTTCTTTGTTTGAAATAATAAAACAGCCACAATGGAAAAGCAATTTTTTGAAATGCAACAAACCTCAAAAGACATTCATCGAAACATATAGAAATGACACTAATACACCCTTTTATAATTGCCAAAAGTGCTAAAAATGATAAGTATAATAGCCTTGGTGCCATGGGATGTGAACAAAAGCTTTTTATTGAAAATCCCGTTGTCGTTCAGGGGGACAATTGAGAATAGATGCGATTTCTGGCAGCAAAATCAAGAAGAGTTGAAATGTTGTTTCGATGATTCTTTTTCTCAGTCGTTGCCATTCCACAGAACAGTAATAGTGAGATCACGTCGGAGGGAGGCTCATCTCTTCTATTAAGAAAGGAATGAAAAATAAACATCTTCCTTCCTTTTTACGACATTCACTCGCGAGATTGCAATTATTATTATTTCCCTCGCATAGCTTGGGAAACAAACAAACGTCAACAACAACAACTACTGCTGCTGCCACAAGCCGAGTCGTAATATCTAAAAATAAAGGGCTCGTCTCTAGTTCTCGATGGGAGCTATCAGTTATCCTCCATAAATCACGAGATGCTCTCTCTCTCTCTAACATTTCGATTCTCTGGTTTATTGCTCCGAATGGTATTCTTCAAGGGAAGAGATTGATTTCAGAGGCATTGTCGTAGAAGGGAATTGAAATCCATTGATGAGAGTTTTCGTTGATTGAAGTCTGCTATAAAGATTATTAATAATATTAGATTAAAAACATTAAATTTCTTCTTGATTTTATCTAAAATCTATCATGAAAGATAAGTTTATTTTTAAAATATTATTTAATTTCATACAAAAAAAAAAGTCATATATGAAATGTACTTATGCTTAAAAAATAAAATATTTTTTATATAGCAATAGTTTACTTCAAAATAAGAGTTTATATAAATTTTAACTCACGCTTGCTAAAGGAAAAATTTGCGTGTAGATACATATTATTAGAGAGTTTTTGCATACCATACGTTAGTTACCGTAGGACGTCCGTTAGCTTTTTCTCCCTAGCGCGCATGCTCATAGGAAATTATGTTTCCTATGAGCATGCGCGCTAGGGAGAAAAAGCTAACGGACGTCCTACGGTAACTAACGTACGGTATGCAAAAACTCTCTGATGATGGGTTTTATTGTCCCCATATTAGAAAAATAGAGATTCCTGGATTTTTAAAATGTTGACTTTATGGGAAAATCCAAATTCAAATGACTTGAACATTATATAATTTTGACGCGTATACTTGGTTATATAATTAATAAATAAATAATTAATGCGTGACTCGTGGCTCAGTAGCAACGTGCGCCGCTGATAAGTATTAGAAGGGAGGTTCAATTCCCTGGCGACTTTGTTGTAAACACTGATTCAAAAAACGAGCAGAATCGATGGCTTTTGTTATGTTCAGCATATTGCTTCGTGAGTCGGACTACCTGGTGGAAGTTTTCCGGATTTTCTCCTATTCGATACTCAAATGCGAGGTATTTCACCCTAAAAAAATCCTTCCAGAAGGCACCTCCCCCCTTCCTCAGTGACATGGAGCAGAAGTCAGACTTCCACCTACGGTTGCTCTATCAAAAACAGAATCTGCACCCCTCTTCCCACAAGGGATACGACAACAGCAACATCCAAAAAGTAAATTTAAAAAGTGTAAAATTATATAATCGAAAAGTAATATTTAAAGAGTATAAGCTCCTAAATATAAAAAGTGGATTTAATATTTTCGTAAAAGAATTTACATACTATTAACAATTTCTATTGCATCAGAAACTCCCTTTTAATATTTTATTTTGCTTTACATAATGTATATTTCTCAAAGGGCAGTACGCTATAAAAAATGATTAATTTAAATTGTCTTTTACTACCATTGCTTATGTTCTTATATATATAAAAATCTATAGAGTAAATTTAAAAAGTGTAAATTTATAATCTAAAATTAAAATCTAAAGAACATAAACTTCTAAATATAAAAAAATTTAAGATTTCCTTAAAAAAATTTGAATAATATTAACAATTTCTTTACTAGTAACTATAATTGAATTTGAATACTATTAACAATTTCTTTACTATTAACGATAATTGAATTTGAATACTATTAATAATGATTGAATTTGAATACTATTAACAATAATTGAATTTGAGTAATATTAACAATTTCTTTACTATTAACAATAATTGAATTTGAATGATATTAAGAATTTCTTTACTATTAACAATAACTGAATTTGAATACTATTAACAATTTCTTTGCAATTAACGACAATTGAATTTTAATACTATTATTAACAATTTCTTTATTATTAACAATAATTGAATTTGAATACTATTACCACTTTCTATTGCATCAAAACCTCCCTTTAAATATTTTATTTTACTTTACATAATATATATCTCTCAAAGGTCAATATACTATGAAAAAAAAAAGGATTAATTCATTAATGGCGAAAACTCCTTTTCTAAACACTAATTAAAGAATGAAGTACTTTTTTTTTGTACGAAAATCAAACGATAATTTTTCATTTTTTTATATTCAAAAATAGAAGAAAAAGAATGCATCTTTTAAAAAGCTGAAAAATTATTTACAATCTTTTATTGATTGAGGGAGGTGTAATATGCCACTTAAAAAAAAATGTGACGTATGAAATCTGGATCAATACACATTAATCGATTTCGTGTTCATGGTCAAACCCTACATCGGTTAGTTTTCATTAGGGATATTTTTCTTTTCTTTTCTTTTTTTGTTTTCATTTTATTTTTAACTAAGAATTTTTAATTAACTTTTCATCGTAAATTGCATTTGTTAAATCGTGATTTTCTTTAATGTCAGACTCTTCGGATTGATATTAAAGATTTTACTTAAATACCAATTTTTTAAAAATATATATTGAATATTTAATATGTTAACTCTTTTATACTTTTTTAGAAATATTCTATCCAAAATGATGGAAGATATAGATATAAAAGAATGATATAAAATTAAAAGACAGCAATGCTAGATAGAAAGGCACGGATAAAATAAAAACTTTGATTTTATGAATAAATCAATTTATTTACAAAGTATCTTATAAATTTTCTATCATCATTTTCTATCAATTCTTTATTACATTCACTCCATTTTTTGTGTGTCTAATAAGTGGTTTAAATTTCATTTAAAATTACTTAAAATTGCAAAGCAATATTTTATTTTTTTATTTGTTGTCAGTGAGCAAATAATTCGAATAATTATTTGCTCACTGACTACAAGCTTTGGTTTGTCGCTCAACGGTCATCTTGTGCACACGAGGGCTAATTAGACCGGCTGTACATAGTAAAATGGTTAAACGTTTATGCCACAGCCAGGATTCGAACATGAAGCCTTTTGCTCCAAAGGCGAGAGCGCTATCCAATTGACCATTAGGCAGCCTGATAACAAGTAGTCAAAAAAAAAAAAAAATTGTATTGCTTTGCAATTCTACTAATGAATGATTTTGTATAAGAAAGTGCCTCTTGTTAACTCTTTACAATATACTACATTCAGGGGGATCTTGATTCTCTTCTAATTTTTTTTTTTTTTTTTTGGAAACAATTACCTATGGGTCTGAAGCATGGACTTTGGCAAGATCTGATGAGGCCCATTTGGGTATATTTGAGCGGAAGATTTTAAAGACTATTCTTGGAGTAGTTAAGGAAAGTGATTGTTGGAGAAGACGGTACAACGCAGTAATTTATAAATGCGATAAAGAACCAGATAGTATAAAATTTGCTAAGATAAATAGAATAAACTGGGATGCTTATTTATTTGGAATGAATGAAAAAGACTCGTTTTGACAAAGCCACAGGGACAAAAAAGGAAGAGGACGACCCAAGTTGCGATTGATAGACACAGTTGAAAAAGATTTTGCTGTACTGAAGGTTAAGAATTGGAGGACCCTTGTTCACCCAGAGGAATGCATGGAAATTTCTTCAAAGGAAAGCCTTGGTCCACCCTGGGCTGCCACGCTATTGATGATGATGATGATGATGATGATGGAAGCAATTTCGAAAAGGTTTCACAAACTTTGAAGTCTAATATTTGATAAATTTAGATCTTAATTTTAAATGAGTATAAAATATATGCAACAACTGAGGAATATTCTAAACTCAATGTGTAAAAAATCATCGTATTTCCTAATCGTAATGTTACATCCTTTTATTGTTGAAGCAACCAGGTCGGTACAAAAACGAGAATTTTACGACAATTTTCATTGCATTTCTGAGCAAATTTCAAAGAGTAATATTATAAAGTTTGTTGATTTAAAATAGAAGATGCAGCAGGGAAAAACTTTTGAAGTAAAAGTTAAGAAATAATTTCACTTACTTAAAATACTTTCATTAAAAATGTAACACAAAATCAAATAATTCGCCAATTTGATAAATTTAGTTAATAATGATTTGATTAAATAAAATAACAAATAGATACCGATTCTGTTTATAACGTAACATTGTAAATTCGCCACAATATATATATACAGATCATATTATTTAAAGGATTAAAAATATAAGCATGAACCGAAGAATATTCTAAAGCCAATGTGCGAAAGTAAATCGAAAAACATCGTTTTTTCTGATCGTAATGTTAAATAAGTACTTCTATTGTTGAAACATAATTATAATACAACAGCGATAATTATAAAACAATAATTCCTTCTATTGTTGAACATGAAACATAATACAAAATGAGAATTTCCATTAAATGTACGAGGAAAAAAGGAAACCAATTTATCTCCTAATCGTATGTTAGATGATTACATTAACCTTTTTACTTTAATTATCAAACTTTTCTAATTACAAAAAAAGTTTTAAATTCTTGTTCATTTATTTTATTTTATAATTGTCATATATTTAATTCAAAAATGTATTCCGTGAGATACAATATTAGAATATTCAATTTAGAACTACATCTTCCAAAATTTAACTATTCAAATATATTAGAATTTGTACAGGATTTCAAATGTCAGGTTTCTAGAGATTTTGATAAAATTTCATGTCGCGAAATATAGTTTAGAAACTGCTACCTTATGTAATAAAGATACCGTAGTTTGAAAGAGTTTTTAAATTTGTTTCTGAAATTTGTTCCGAAATTTGTGAGAGAGACACTCTTCGAAATATATGTTTGTGGAATTTTCAATTCCGTTAATAAATTGAAATATGTAGAGAAAATATCATTCTGAACATATAGAGGAATAATATAAATAAATATGATTCTCTTCAGGTTAATAACGTAACATTGTAAATTCGCCACGATAAATATACACTAAAAATGCAAATTTCATATAGTGATATTATAAAGTTCGTTGTTTAAAATAGGAGATGTAATAAGGAAAAATTAAAGTTATTGAAAATAAACTGAAGTTATTTCTAAAAATTTTCTTTAAAAGTTAAGAAATAACTTTATTTATTTAAAATGCTTTTTATTACAATTATAGCACAAAAAATGACTAATTTGATAAATTCAGTTAATAATGGGAAACCATCAAACAAAATAACATAAATAGATACAAATTCTCTTCAGATTTATAACGTAACATTGTAAATTCGCAGCGATAACTATACACTAAAATTAAATTGAGCAACTGCAAATTAACTACAATTAACTGCAAATTTCAAAGAGTGATAATATGAAATTCGTTGGTTTAAAATAGAAGATGCAACGGGGAAAAATTAAAGTTTTTGAATCACCACGATAATTATATACTTTTAAAACTGCAAATTTCAAAGAGTAATATTATGAAATTCGTTAGTTTAAAATAAAAGATGCAGGGGTAAAAGTTTTAAAGCAAAAGTTAAGAAATAACTTCCCTTACTTAAAATGCTTTTATTTCAAATATAACACAAAGACAAATACTCGACTAATTTGATAAATTTAGTTAATAATGGAAAATGATCAATTGAAATAAGTAATCCGTACACTATGCTATGTTCTCTGATTTACATGGAGTAATTACGTTAAGTAATTAGGAATAATTACTGTTTGTCACAGATATGATTGAAATTAATCCTGAGTATTGATTAATTAACTAGAATGTTAAATAGTCAAATTAGGTGGGGGCACATTTCAGTAATTTTAAATGAAAGTGAATTTGAAAATTGCACATGATTTTATATGGTTTAAAATCCTCATTGTAAAGAAATTGAATGGCATAATGTTAAAAGTATGGAATGTTTAAAAGGACGACATGAGTTAAATTTCCAATGCAATTTTTTTCACTTGGAATTTTTATATTACACCCATCTAAAATAAAGCAGCATAATTTATAAATGTTTTCTATTACTTTTGTCACTAACATTTTATATAAATTAATTTTTTTATCAATTACGTCAAAAAGCATATTTTTCTTTTGAAACATTATTTTTTTACTGTTGGCAAATGTTACTTTTTTTTTCAAAAGCCAGTGGAAAATTTCGTGTCCTTTGCAACAATTGAGAGATAAATATATTTTTGGAATTGAATGAAAAAAAAAAGTTATATTTAACCTATCACCCATTGAATTTAGGCTTAATATTGGTAGATAGGTTTGTATTTAATTATCTGATTGTAAAAGTAATGCAAGAGCCAGAATAATATTTATCATAGAAAACAGGAGTACTTCATGTTATGTAGAACGTCTCATGAAACGATAGGACTATCTGGATTTTTTTTTGTAAATCTTGATTGTGAATTCTGAAATTCCACGCAAAGAAATCATTTCAAAGAAAATTTTAATTGAGTTTTCTAGTTTAAAGGAATATTTTGTTCTTATTCCGAATATCGATAGAAGGGTTTATTCTGATTCTGAAGAAAAGTTTTACATTTTGATTGAATATTTTGCTCCGATTGCTGCAACCATACATAATTCTCCAGAAATGCAAAAAAGAATGCTTGACAAAAAAAGGTGCGAGAAATTTCTCCCCATCCAACGGAGTAATTTTATCGCTTATCTCTAGGTCAATCCCCGAACTACTTCAAATCAATTCATACGGATCTGAGCTGCTTTCTTTGGCTTTACCTTTTAAATCAAATGCTACGATGTGCACTTATATCTGGCTGTCTGCCCATCAAAGTTTTCTTTCATTCTAATTTTAATCTCTTTTTGGGCATTATGTAACAGATACCTTGTACCGACAGCTTTCGCTTTTTTCCGATCGCCTTGCTTTAATTGTCTCATAATAGAAGATGTTTTTCTGATATTTTTTCTGTAATTTTATTTTTATTTTATCTTCTTTATTATTTAAGCAATCACTTTTAAAGCAAATTTACTAAGTAATTTAAGATGAGGAGATTTAGCGGTACTTAATATCACATTGGAACTCCATAATCGGTACGCCTGTTGCCCCGATAAAAAAGATTATTTGGCAGAAAGTTTTTTTTTTTTTTCACATTGTAAAATAAAACAATATAAACGACAGTGAAAAAGATATAAATCATGTCTTAAATAAAAATATTTATAAATTTGTGCAATTCGGCTATCTAATTAACAATAAATCTAACGTAAAAATAAATAAATAAATAAAACTCATATAAGAAGTGGAACGTGAACATGTCGTACATTACTGATTCATTGAACTGGGATGATCTGTAATCATTTAAAAGCATTCAAATAGAAATTCATTGAAAATTATTAAGAAGCTCCACTTTGATTGCTAGGACTATCATGTCAGAATATAAGTTCAAATTGAATCCATAACCGACGGGTCGTAATCTCCTCTCGTTAATTTAATAGTTAACAATAATAATAGTTAGAATAAATTAACATTAATTTAATAGTTACAATAAATTTCATTTATCTTGATTGCGTTACATAAATATATATTATTAGAATATTTACGTAATCATTATTCAAAATATATATTTTTGTACATATGACACCCTTTTTGTCTTAAGATATTTGGTTTTTAACTTACATGAACATAAATTGTCCAAAATAACAGACACAAGATTAGTTTTCTGCGTTTAATTTTAAAATCTATATGAAGAAACAATGTTGCAATACTGAATTCATTTGCATAATACAGGATAACATCACATGCATTATTTATATTATTCCCTCATATTAAGACAAGAAATAAGTTTTAATATAGATAAGACCAGATATTCGTATCTATATTAGTAAAGAATAAGTTTTATATGTCTTTATTTTCTATTATGTCTAGACGCTTGTGCAACTGAAAATTATGCTATACGCAAATAAAAAATTTGAATTTCGCACTTCATATGAAATGATGCTCTACCACGAAATCATCGACTTTTTATTGATTTCTTCATGCATGATGTTTCTATGTACGAAAACTTTTGTTTATAAATCTATTACTATTCAATAGGCTGGAGCAATCGCAATTTTTTTTGTTGTTGATGCAGCTTCATAGTTTACTTATATATACCAATAATAGTCCATTGATCAGCGATGAAGAAATGGCATTGTTTGACTTTTTAACTGTAATTGCTTCATATTTGGGTATTGCATACGAGAAAACAAGGCATTTATTGAAAATTTGTATTGTGACGAAAATAATAATAATTTAATATTGAGAGATCCGGATGTCATAGATATAGAATGTTTCCAAAAGGTACCAAGGCAAATATTTAAAAAAGCATAAGTGGATAGAAATGTGAATAAAACTGGGAATAGCTCTTTCTTTCCCCAGAATTCTATATCATTTATCTATAGCGCATTGAATGATATTTTATTTAGGAATTTTCTTAAGAGTCAAGTTAATAAATAATTTAGTCGTATGAAATGAAAACGGTCGATTAATACATTGCTCTATCAAAATACCTTTCTTAGCCAGTATATTAGCTTTTTCGTTGCCCCTAATTCTACAGTGGGCTGGAATGAACCAGTAAACAATTATAGCAATTTGATTTGTAGTAGGCGAAATTGACATGAACTAAAAACAAATTCGTTGAAATAATTGGACATAGATGGATTAAATGATATTTATGATTAAAATCTAATCAGTAAAACTGAAAGTAGAAAGTATTTTCAAAACCAATTAACTCTCGTATGAGTATGTTATGATTTCATTTAATAACATATGTGTGAATATCTTTTACACAAAGATTGACAATTCACAATTGCAACTATGTTAAAAAAATAATATTATAGTGGGTAGTGATTGTCTCATGTGATCCATTTTCATTAATTTGAAAATGGACTCAAGATTAATTTAAGGATCCAGATACAATTTAAAGTGACATAAATTAATTCTCAAAAATACATTAAAGTGAATAAATATTTTAAAGTGCGATTACTTGACTGATATACAAGGAAGTGAGACGTGAAAAATATTATGAAATCCTTTCACTTCTGTTGATAGACTTTTTACGGGTTACTTTTTGAATGCATTGCGTAAACTTAATACCGGAAATAAGTTGCTACTCACCTGCTTGGGGCTTGACAGTGGGCTTGGGTTGGTTTGCCTCAACAAGGGGTCCTGATGTGAGAGGGGGCACGTAGCGGGGCTCCTCAATGAATCCTGTGTAGTCACTGTCCTCCTGGTCTTTGTCCTCTCCACCCCCTAGCTCCAGCTCCTTTAAGATTTCCTTCGGCACTGAAATAGAAATATGAATGTTACGCGAGTGCAGATTAGTAATAATTATATTTAAAGATAATACCCCAAACAGCTTTCATCTATATCTAGGGTCCATAAGTCTCCTGTCAATTAAAGGAAGGTTAAGGTCCATTAAAAATGTAATGATAATTTCTTTAAAACGAAAAGATACAAGGATAATTTTCGGTATTTTTGGATTATTAGGAAGCCGGCCGTTGTTGGTGCCAATCTGCAAGTGTAATAACTTGTTTTATTTCGCCTGTGCAATATAATATTTAAAGTCAATACTGTGATACTAATACTAATACAATTAATACTGTATAACTGCGATATTTAAGGTCATCATTCCTAGCTCCAGTTAGAATTTGCATCAATATGTATAGTAACAAGTGGCATCCTGTCCACTGAAAAGTATTTAGTTCATTTAGACTGATATTAAAATGTTTGTATGAATTACAATGAAACTTATATATTTAGTGAGAATTCAGAAATTTTCGAAAAAATAACTCATTGTCTTGAAAAGTTTCTTTAAAATAAATAATTCATTTATCTTATGAATAAAGAAAAAGCACACATGAGGGTAATATATTCAGGTTTTGAGCTCTTCTATCTTTCTGCTATAAAATATGACCTAATTAAATGTAATTAATGATCACAAAAGCCATTAATGATCCCAAAATCACTGATCAGAAAGGAGTTGATACTTCAGAAATTGATATTATCTCGCAAATAGTGATCAAATGAAACTTGATGTTAGTGTAATAGTGTTCAATTCTAAAATGACATTTAATATTTCCTGCTTTTGCAAGCTTGCTATCAATAAATAGATTATTAAAAAATTTAAAGATAAGGACAAAATGACATATATGCTGACATTAAGACAGAAAAAGGAATAGATTCTTTTGTTGAAGAATTACAAAAAATTACCAATGTTGATTGACTAATATAATAAACACTACTACTATTATGTATTATTGTCTTCTGTGATATGAAGTTTGAATTTTTGAAGGATAATTGTAATTTAAAAGAAGAAGAATATTGAAAAAAATAAACATGTAAGCCAGGAAAAACATCAATTTATCACCTACACTGAAAAACCAAATAAGATAAAAAGTAGAATTTATTTTTGAAAGTTGCTAAAGTTCATAACAAATCTCCAAAGAGACAAAGAAAAAAAAAACCTCTTTTTGCAAAAAAAACAAAAGCGAAGAGCTTCAAAATCTAGTTTTCAGAAGACGAGAAAATGACAGAGAAGACGCAAGAGCGATAAAGCACGGCAGGCCAACTTGCATCTTCGCCACCTGAGGACTCGCAGGACATTTCGATTTGCTCTCAGGACATAAGGACAATGCCCGGATGCCACATTGGCAGCGTGACAGCTCTCACAACACTCCGAAAGAGGCAGCCATTTATGTAGACATGCATTGCAGTTGTTTTGAGTTGTTTTGTTTATTTGTTGTTGTTTCTTTTCTTGAAAATATGTGAGGTTTTTTTTTAGATAAAAGAGTAATTGTGAACATTACTCACGAATATATGTGAACATGTTACAAATGAGGTGTAAAAAGATGTATAAATATGTGAGGTTTTTTTTAAATAAATATTAATTGTGAAAATTTCTCACGAATAAATGCGAACATGTTACACATAAGGCTGATTTATATTAAATAATTCAAAGTAACTAAAATTTAATGTCGAATATTTGATTAGAACTGAAAAAATTATTTATTTGAAATCATTTAGAGATTATCATTTTGAAGTCCTCATCATTATCAATTTGAAATTTATTTCACTTAAAATTGAATATATCTTCACTTCATTTTTTATGCTTATAATGCAGTATATGTTATTGTTTTATAAAACATTTTGACAAAATCGTCTCGCAATGCGTTTTTTTATTTTATTAGTAATGAAATTTAGCGATATCGATTGTAAAATTTAATTCGAAAGGTTTGTTCAAATGGCAGCATCTTCAAATTGAATGTTGCAGTTGTTAATTGAAACATATGAAAAAACCTTATTAATCTACAATAGGTTTATGTTTTAATACAAAGAATTGAAATGGTATTAGAACGACCAAAGTTGTGAATTTTGATAAAACCTTTTTGACTTTATTATTACTCAACTTTCGCAATTTATTCACTGTCTCATTTACGATTATATACCTTATATTGAAACCCCCTTTGCCAGATTTTATATCAATAGATTTTACCAGATTTTATATCTTTTCTCTTTCGTCGAGATCTATTCAGTGATCTAAGTTAATCAATCGTGATCTATTCACTATAGATAGCTTGATAATAAATAATATCTGTATATATGTTCCTTGAGAATGGAAGACATAGTGGATAGTACTTAACCATTTGATTTTAAAACTTTTATTTCATTAATCTTCATTAGCTCAAGTTCAAATCCTTCATTAGCTTGGTTTCGAATTCTGACAGTGGCATGGATGTTTGTGGGTCGTTCGGAATCCACATTAAACTGTAGATACCAGTCTAATTAGCCTAAAGAGTGCACAAAATAATTGGAGAGTGATAAGCTAAACCAAATCATTAGCTCAGATAATGCATAAATTAGATCTTCAATAGATAAATATATAACTGTGGAATACATTTTCAATACTTATACATATATAAGAGGACACATATATCTAACACAATAAATATAACTTTTTAAGTATGTGTTTTAGCCACAAACTTGCCGTTGAGGATGGTGATGATGAGGTTTAAATATTTAAATGTTATGCAAAACTCTGAAATGTGTGGGCCTGATGGCCGAGTGGCTAGCGCTCAGGCGCTCGGTACCACAGGTTTTGGGTTCGAGCCCCGGCGATGCCATGAATGTTTGTAATGATTCTGAACTTTACACCGCAGGTCCTGGTCTAATAGGATCGTAGAGCGTTGCGACGGCATTGTTACTTCGCGTCCGTAGCTTATCTTCAAGTTACACGCGCCCCCCTAGATAGTGCCCTTATGGCAGAAAAGATCCTGGTGTAAGTATTTGCCAGCTGCATTAGAAAAAAAACCTCTGAAATGTTTAAAACTTTTTCCTGATATTTGTTTATAATCTGCTCCAGACGTTTTTCTCTGATTGATAAAACCTAAAAAATTTGCTTTAAAAAAAAAAAAAAAAAAAAAAAAAAATTCTGGAATTCTTTAACTGCAGATTTATCGATTAACAAATGGTTTTATCCTATCGTTCTGGTAATTGTCCCGGCTGTACCACGGATGTTTGTAATGGTTTAGAATCCACTTTAACCCTTAGGTTCCTTTCTAATACGGCTGCAGAGCGTTGGGCTGACAACCCTACCCCGTAAAAAGTAAACATATATCTCAAAATCTCTTTGGAATCCGAAAGTCTCGAAAACATCTCACTCGGTTCTTTGGCCCACCATAGATTGTTGCGTAGATGATGATGATGATTATGTTTATTGGGTTAAAAGAAACATGAAATTCTTTCAGATTACGTAATTATGTGACCACTCACCGCATGTGTGCACCACTTTCAGGAAAAGCCTGGTGCCTGGGGGACAGGAGGGCTTTCCGAAGGTGCCCACGTCTGCACCTATCGAACACTTTCGGCGACCGTGGCAGCTGCTCATCACAGCTTCTGTAGCGTAGCTCACCTGGCAGTCTGCAAAGAGAAGATTAATTAATGAAACATATTGTGGCCATCATTGATATCATAAAGTATACCAATATGTCCCACCTTTATATTTTTTCGAAAACCCTTTATAAAACTTTTCGTTCATGAGTATCCCCTTCACTGATTATTCTGTACAAAAAATGTCTGTTTAACTTAGGTAGCAATCTACTTATGTTAGCTAATAAAAAAGCTAATACCGGATAATCTATATATTTAATATATAATTCTTCTGTACATATGTTTGTCATTAAACTCCTCCTGAACGGCTGGACCGATTTTGATGAAATATTTAGTGTGTGTTTGAGTGGGTCCCTGGATAGTTTCAATTCATAATTGGATCCAGTAGGTAGCGCTGCAATCGATATAATTCTTCTGTACGCGTGTTTGTCATTGAACTCCTACTAACCGGTTTGACCGATTTTGATGAAATTTACCTTTCAAACGATATCCATGAAAATTAGTATGCACATATATTGGAACATGGTGAACATATTCGCTGTATGCAATTTTCTACAATGCGTATTTTTTTGGCTGGACAACGTATGCAGGGTTCTTCTAATGCTCTATATATTTTTGTACTACTAGAAATAAAAAGAACAACAAAAGAAAAGGCAGGTTTATATGTGATTGCGTGAGATGATGAGTGGTGGAAATCAGCTAAGGGCAATCAATGATAAATCAAGTACTATGTTTATGCTATTATTTCCTCTTCTGTGTTTTACACAAAGTACAAATTATGGCCGGATAAGGGTGTATTCGCCGCTGAAGACATTATGGATTTAGTTAAATTCTGAAACTTTGAAACTTTTATGAAAGTAGAATTTTTGGTTTTCAAAAAATGGTGAACATAAGGTGAATATGATCATGGAAATGTTAGAATTGAGATGAAACGTTGACCCAAACATATCATTTATTTTCAACAACGAAAAGCAGACTACTAACAAAGCAATCACTACAACTCTTATGATATATATACCAGTATGCCCCAATCTTTTTACCTTTCCGTATCTCTTACTTTTATATATACCTTGTTCCTTACCTTTAGTACCCCCTAATTGAGTATTTTGTGTAAAAATATATGTTTATGTTAGGTAGTATTGTATCATGTTAGCTAATCAAAATGCCAATATTGGAACTCTATATACTCTGGTGCTACTAAAAAAAGAACAGCAGAAGAGAAAGACAGGTACATATGTAATTGCGTGAGATTAGTGTTTGTAATGAGCTCCGGACAACCAATGACAAATTAAGTACTATATTTGCGTAAAACACATAAGTGGAAATAAGAGCATAAAGTACAAATTAAGGCCGCGTATGATGTATTCGCCATTGAAGACGTAATGACGTTAGTTAAATTCTGCGTAATCTGCAACTTTGGAACTTTCACGAAAGCAGAATTTTTGGTTTACGAAAAATGGTGAACATAAGGTGAATATGATGATGGAAATGTTAGAATAGAGAAGAGACACTGGAACTAACATATCATATATTTTCAACAATGCTTAGCAGATTTACTAACTAACAAAACAATCACTACAACGCAAAGCAGACTAGTAACTAAGAAAACAATCAGTACAACGCAAAGCAGACTACCGGCTAACAAAGCAATCACTACAACGCGAAGCCTAAACTACAACTAACAACGCCATGACTAATTAACTTCAAATTTTTAAAACGATAGAACACTCTATTGGTTCCACACATCTCGAGTACAATTTATTTAAACGTTTTTCTTTCTCACGAGGTCAGCTACAGAGTTCTCGTCCGAATTTATGGTGGATCCAGTTTATTTAAACTTTTCTCTTTTCTCCCCACGCGCAATATAGTTCTTGTGAGAATGCACTGTAGATGTTTACTCTCAATTAATAATATTATTTTCCCGTACTCCAGGTTCGAAATTAATGGTACAATCAGCATTTGAAAATAGCAACATTAAGTTCCTATAGCTGAACTGAAATGTGTAAAATGTTTTTTCAATATTAAATTTTTAATCTATGTCAGTCAATTAGGTTTCTCGCTTTGTTTTTTATAAGGATAACGAAATTTAAAATCTTTATTTTCCAAGATAAAACGCAGTGGTCTAATTTCTCTTCTTAAGAACTTGATAATTTAATAATAACCATGTAAAACGTTTTTAATAATAACCATGTAAAACCATTTTAATAATAACCATTGTATAATAACCATGTAAAACCTTTTTAATAATAACCCTGTATAATAACCATTTTATAATAATCATTTTAATAATAACCATTGTATAATAACCATATAAAACCATTTTAATAATAACCATCGTATAGTAACCATATAAAACCATTTTGATAATAACCATATAAAACCCTTTTGATAATAACCTTATAAAACCCTTTTGATAATAACCATCGTACAATAACCATGTAAAACCATTTCAATAATAACCATGTAAAATTATTTTAATAATAACCATGTAAAAAACAACTCCTTTCAGAAAATATTGGGAAAGATTTTACTAAACCCACGGACAAATATCCAACTGTTTCCTAAAATGGAAATGCCATAAAGCAGCATACGTTTGCATTTCTGAGACGAGGAATTTAAATATATCTTCGGTAAACAATTCTTGTGGAACGTTTTTCTGACCGTCCTTTCTTACGCACGAGCCATCCTCCTGCACCGGACCCATAATTCCTCTGTCGTCTGGGATATCAGTGATTCCAAATCCTTGCAGAATCACTAAAAGCACTCTGTTATCGCCCCCAAATACACAATGTTTTACTTTAGAGAAGAGGACAAAAAAAAATGTCCATTAAGTAAAACAGAAAACCAGCTTTTGGGAATTGACTGGGAAGGAAAGTGTTCTCTATTTACACATATTTGGGAAACCATAGAACGTAGAATATGATTTTTCAATGAATCTTTTCCTTATATTCCCGATATATTAATGTTTTTAAATGTCCATCAGCATTCACTGTTAACAATAATACAGATTTAATCGGAACAAATCTGTGATCCTCCGGAGACTGAATTTTCCTGGAAATATCTCAATAATCATTTAATCTGGAATTTCGCACTGTTCATTAATCCTTATTAACTGTCAGCAAAGTTTTTATTTTGAAATATTTTGACATTTAGACACTATGCTAAGCATAGCCAAATAGCATATCGCCAAATTTGGCGGTGTTAAAAATAAATTTACCAATGTTGGCGAGAAAATTACATTTTAATATTACTGACATATATTCACATTTATATATATATATATATATATATATATATATATATATATATATATATATATATATATATGTATAAGAACCTTATTCTACTTTAGAGAGAAAAAAATAAACACTTCCAATAAGGAAAAGAGAAAATCAGCTTTTGGGAATTGACTGAGGAGAAAAATGTTCACTGTTTACACAGATTTATAAAACTATAAAACGTGGAATAGGATTTTCCAATGCAATTCGCAATTATTCGCAATCACGACGTATTAATATTTATAAAAGTCCATGAGCATTCACTGTTAACAACAATACAGATTTAACTGGAACAGATCATCGATCATCCGGAAACTGAATTTCAATAACCGTTTAATTTTAATTTATTTGGAATTTCGAGTAGCTCATTTATCTTTATTAATGTCAGAAAAGTTTTTTATTTGGTAATATTCTGACAAGTATATACTACACTAAAAAGAAGTTTAGCGTATCGCCAAATTTGGCTAAGTTAAAGATAAATTTGCCAATTTTGGTCAGAAAGCTTCATTTTAATATTATCTGTCATGTATGATATAGATTCAGCAAAAAATCTTCAAATCGTGTTCTTGTTATGATGTAAGGAGGGAAATATTTCCAAATAATCGCGTTAATCGCTTTTAATCAAGTTATTTTAATGACTTATTTACAGTTAAAAATTTAATATTCCAGCACAAATAATATTCCATATTTAATAATGTACTGTGTAATATGTACTAATAATATTCCATATTTTCAATATTTCTTAATAACTGAATATCGATTTACAAATTCATGTCTTTTGTTACAGATAAATTTGTTAACGAACTAATAAAGCCTTGTTTTTACAAAATAAATTGTGATTAACAAATTGTGTCAAAACAAAAATAAGCTGTTAATGTTACACATTTTTTAATGATAGTATTGATTATTGTAACAAAACAAATGTTTTGTTTATAGCTAAAATAATTTTAATCCTTCTATGTCGAAAAAATACATTTTTTTTCCAGATTTATAACACACAATCCTATATATATATATATGTTATAAATCTTTTAACCACAAGTTATAAGAATTTTAGCAATATGAATCTTGTTGTTTCCTTCTATAAAGCATTCTTCTCATATATAACTAAAATTGTATTATTTTCTACAAACTTGCTTGAGAAATACAATTTCGTTTCCTACACACTAGATGGCGCTGCGGTCGTATTCTTATACCACGATTTCTGTCCTTAAATGCAGTAAATACAGAAGGGGAAAGCTTGTTTAATTAGTTTAAAATGCCCAAACACTATCAAACTTGTGACAAACTCTTTGACAATCTCATTTCCGCCTCGTGAGAGTCTATTAATCTACTTCATGATTTTCCTCGATTTACGGAACTTGACGTTTATTCATTTAACATGTCTAAGAATACAGATAGAAGAAAGTAAGAAAAGTTACAAAATTTTATTCAATAAAAATGCATTGGTCAGTAGTATAATTTCTTCTAAAATACAGTTAATATTATAAATTCGTTTTTGAATTAATATGGTTTTAAAAAAAAAATGTATTTTATATATTTAATATTTCAGTTATGAAATTTCCAAGATATTTTCAAAGAATTGCATTAATTTGTAAAGAAAAAAAAATTGAACATTTAAATTATGGTATTAAGTTGAAGAAAATATTAGTGCAATTAAATTATGTAATATATTTTTCCTCAAAATTGTATAGCTATCTGGCCTTTGGTACGACAGATTTTCGATTTTGAATCCTGGCCTTGGCATGGCTATTTTTTAGTGGCTCGAAAACACAAACTGTAAAATAATTCGTTAAACTGTAGGTCCCGGTCTAATTAGCCTAAAGTATGCACAAAATGACCGTAGAGTGCCAAAAAAAAAACACCTACCAAGGTGAAATAATCCTGCTTAGTAAATATATTTAGGGTGTATTAAATATATATTAAGTAACTATTTATTGTCTTTCTCATATTAATATTTTTTCAATGTTTGTAAGAATTCTGATAATTTTTTCAACGGTATTTATTAAATCTCAGCGTCTTTCTGGTGAGCAGGTTACATTAAACTTTCTTCTTCATCGGAATGAAAATAAATGCAAATAGCAGGTTGGCTGAAAGGTTCATAGGCTGACACATAGATGGCGCTACTAGTATTAAATCCATATGACTTTTAGTTAGCCCTAACCTTCAAAAGACACGTGTATGAATTTAGCAGCTGTTGACCTATTAGTATGTGAGTTATAGCATTTTTAGTGAAACAACTTTTGTTAGTTTGAAAAAAATGGATGAAAAGGAATTTCATGTGTTAATAAAGCATTGCTTTTTGGCGAAAAAAAATACTATTAAAGCCAAGGCTTGGCTTGATAAACACTATTCGGACTTTGCAACAGGAAAATCAACCGTAGAGAAGTGGTTTGCTAAATTTAAATGAGGCGAAATGAGCACCGAGGATGATGCACACGGTGGACGCCCCAAAGAGGCTGTTACCGACGAAAACATCAAAAAAGTCCACAAAATAAATTCTGATAACCGTAAAGTGAAGTTGATTGAGATAACGGAGACCCTAGAGATATCAAAGGAACGTGCTTTGACCCATGATGATGAGTATGTCAAACAATACTTAATCATGGAAGTCAACCTGAATTATTCCAAGTTGCCATGAAAGAAAAGTTGCTATTGCCTCATTGAATACTATATTTCTCTGTACCATTTTAGTTTGAAAGGATTTCCTTGAGTAGTAATAGTTTAGATATTCACATCTACCTCCTGGAATCCGATGGCAAGTTTTTCCAGTCTATTGATTTACAGCATCCAACTCAAGAATATACGCTTGAATTCTCGATTTGCCATGCATATCAAAAATTGAATCGAACTGGAATGGAATTCGCTTTCGAACTTAAGAAAAAAAAAAAAACTTTGATATCCGAAGCAATATACTCCAGGACAATATACTATTGATGACTTTCAGTATAGCAAAAAAACCCAGATCTAATAACTTCAACTTTTGCTAATTGGATAAGTTTCACTTGCGTGATATGGTTCATTCATTTTGAATTACAGATGGCCAAAATGGTCAAAATACCATTTCTAAGTTCCATAAATATTAGGATAAAAAAAAAATCATTGAACAGAAAAGAGATAAATAGAATAGTTACATCACACGTGAAATATTTTCTTATTTACACAAAATAATATATATATATATATATATTCTTTTAACGAGTTTTTTAATTGTTCACTTTTTAACGAAATGAAAATAAATACGAATATACATATATAAATTCAATGCTCATATTTTTGTCAGTATTTTTGATATAAGCTGCTAATGAAAATGATGAGGATGTCAGAAAATATTTCCTCATAGAAGTCCATTTGAATTAGTTCGAATTGTGATGAAAATGCCATCGAATTGTCATTGCCCCATTCAATGAAAGATTTCTCTGTGCCACTGTAATTTCAAATGACTTCCCCAATGAGTAGCATTTTAGATATTCATACCTACATCTTGGAATCCAATGGAAAGATTTTCCAGTTTATTTATTTACAGCATCCAACTTTAACATAGACACATGAATTTTCGATTTGGCATCGCTTATCAAAAATTGAATTGACTTCTCTGTCAATATAGGAAAACTCTGAAATCCAAAGCAATATATTCCAGGACAATACACTACTGATCACTTTCAGTAACAAAAAAAACTTCAACTTTTTCTAATTGGATAAGTTCAACTTGCGTGATATGGTTCATTCATTTTGAATCACAGATGGCCAAAATACCAATTCGGAGTTCCATAAATATTAGAAACAAAAAAAAAATCATTAAGAAAAAAGATAAAAAGAATAGTTACATCAAACGTGAAATATTTTCTTATTTATACAAAATAATATATATCTATATATATATTCTTTTCCCTAGTTCTTTTCAATTGTTTCAAGGCTACCGAATGATAAGTTGCTCAACTCTTTTTGGATTCTTGGATCCTGACCTTATGGATGTGCTTGTTTCCGCCATTTTCGCAAGCTGTTGTTGTTTCTCGGGAAAAGATTTGTGTTTTTTCCGTTTGATCTCGCTGCCAAAGAATGGAAAAGAAATAAATTTAAAAAAAAATAGAGACTAGATACTACACCACTTCACTTCTGTTCTTGGACTGTGACAAAGTTTCTTTATTCCGTGGGGGGAAGCAAAGCTTTTACGGTTTTTGTGACATTTTTTTCACGTTTTTTTTTCATCTCCTTCTAGTTTTTATTGGATTTCACCCTTTTTTTAGATGAATAAGGTCGCGATGAGCAAGACTTAATAAAAAATAATGGCATTTCGGGGCCCGACTGGGGAATTGGCGCATTTAGAGATAAATGCTATTCGATACTTTGTCGTTGCAGCTCAACTCCCAGGCTATTTATCTCATTCAAGATTTATTGGGCAGGAGACGGGCTATTGTTTAGCATTTGTCAGGCTCAAAAAATCAAGTTGGGGAGAATTCAGCATCGTGGTAAACGGCAACGAATGTACGAGCAATAAATTCCTTTGGTTTTTCTCATTGTAAAGCAATATTTTATTAAATTATCATTTAATTAAGTGTTAATTGTATAATAAAATTTTAAAAAATCAACCTGAAAGTAACTGGGTATCTATCTAAATTATCTGGTGTATCAAATAAAAGGTAACTATGGTTAAATAATTTAATTGTTAAAATAATAAAGCAGAAAAGTTTTTCATAAAAACCTCGAGGGATTTGGTTTGGTTTGATTTGTCGCTCTACCGTCATTTTTGTGTTCACATCAGGCTAATTAGACCGGGACCTACAGTTTAACGTGAATTCCGGACCACTCAAACATCCATACCACAGCCAGGAAACCACGAGGGAGGGTTTAACTATGTTCATTCAATCTTGAATAATTTGAGAGAATTTACAACATTATCGAAATTAAAACATGCAACTGAACTGCTAAATGAAGAAACAGATTTTTATATGTTAGTAGAGATCATATATATTCAAATATAGTACAAATCAGATAAGTCATTCAGATATTATTTTTAATAAGGTTGAACGTACACTGGTTTTGGAAAATTAATCCGAAAAATTGAGATTACATGATCAAAACTAAGTTAATTTGCATAAAAATAACGCAGTTTTCGTAAAAAAATAACGCTGAATCAAATTATTTAAGACAAATTAGTGGAGTTTCCGTCGTTTAAGGTCATTAGATGCATGGCCGAAACCTCACTTGAAAAGCTTCTCCTGCAAATATAAACAGTGAGATAGCCATGCTTTGAGAACTTGTCTTTATTTATCTGAATAATAATGATGATGATGACTCAGATGATTATTGACAATGTTATAAGCAATTTTATGTACAGTGATGGGAATAAAATTTTTTAAGTGTATACCAAATTCGCCTGTTTAATGCGTTTTGTATACCTTAAGATGCTAATACACAAGAAGATTTTCCTGACTTGTTTTCATTTCGTTAAATCTACTAAAAACATAACATGTATTGGTGTTCTACACTTTTGTTGTTTCCAAGCTTAACCCCCAAAACGCATCTCTCTTAATTATGTTATGTTTCTTTTATATGTCTTGATAACAAGTTCACCTAAATATAAGAAAAAGCTATCATAACTTTTAATCTAACCATCACTCACCATTTTATTCAGAACAAAGTAAACGAAAACAAAAATCATGATAGCAAGATAATGATAAAGAAAGACTCAGACCAGTGTAGCAATTCTCAGTAGCGTCACCTGGAAAATAGTCCTTGATCCGGTTATTTATAGCTATCCAGGACCGAAATGAATTGGTAAGAATGTTAAATATTCGAAATAATTTTTGATTTATACAAATAGTTTGAAACCTTGATGCTTTCTTTAAAAATTTCTGATGTATACATCGAAGAATGCTATGAGAAAACGGTACGTCTTGTAGTAATTTAAAGATCATTTTTGGTTTCGGCACGTAAAAATATAAAGAAACACTCAAATTATGAAAAAAAAAATTCATGAATTGCATGAATGATTGGACGTTACATGAATGATTTGATATTGAATGAACTATTTGACATTGCATGAATTATTTGATATTGCATGAATTATTTACCATTATCAAAAGTTCCTTTTGTAGAATTTCTATCTTGGTTGGCTTGTATTACAGCTATTGTTTAAAAGAAACCATCATGTTTTTGGTCTTTGTATGATACAAAACACTTAACTGTAACCCTTATTTAAAAGTCAAGCATAACCCTTATATTATTGTCAAGATTAGTAGCAAGATGTAAGCAACGAAACATCAGATACTTCATATAAAAATACACAAAAACTCCAAACATACATGAAACACATGAATATCACATCAGTTGCAGCAGTTCCAGCCATAATGCATTTCATTTCAGAAACACATGAGTCACTGTCCCGCTCAGAGAGCTTTTGCCAGGAATTTCCATCCGCGAGTTTCCTTAATAAACATTTCCCGGGACCGGGAAAAGCATCAGCATTATTGATAAACTTTAATAATGGAGCGCCGCGAACGACCCAAAATATTCGCATCTCATAAACCATCCATCTCCGGAAAATAAACCGCACTTTTTCATCTACAACAACAACGTCGCTCCACGAGAAACGCCATTAAATTTGAATCGAACCGAAAAATTCGAGCCTATCGGTTTGTTTCCAGCAAGGAAGATGGCCTCGCCGAAAACTTTTAACGCTTGCTCTTGTAAACAAAAAGAAGATCGAATTGTTTTATAACTGAAGTTTCGGTATAATAAATTAATGGTGGTAAACGTGGTATTATTGTAGTTGTTGTGGAGAAGACATTTTCGTGAGCCAACCTGAATTATTATAAAATTGATTATTCAGGTTTATATTTTGTTACAATATTTCTTTGAAGTTGCATGCAATTTTAATGTTATTAACCTCATGTGAATTTGTTTTAAGGACGTTTATTAACCTGATATTTTAGGAAAGCTCAGTTCAATCATTACAACATTCTGTTATATAATTCTGTTACACACATTCTGTTATAGAATGTTATTATCCATGCAAGTGATTTTTATGTTATTAACCTCATGTGAATTCCTTTTAAGGACATTTATTAGCAGGGTATTTAGAAAAGCTATGTTTCTGTTATAGAATTATGTTATACACATTTTGTTATAGAATGTTGTTGTCCGTGGTGACATTTTTATAAACGTAATAAATTAATAGTGGTAAATGTAAAATTATTGTAGTTGTTGTAGAGAAGACATTTTCCAGAGGAAACTTGAATTATTATTAAATAGATCATTCAGTTTTACGAAAACTTTGTATGTTGTTAGAATAGTTTTTTGAAATTGCATGTTATATATATATGTTATTAAATTCATATGAATTCGTTTTAAGGACGATTATTAGCATGATATTTTAGGAATGCTCAGTTCAATCATTGTAATATTTTGTTATTGACATGGCAAGAATGATTTGACATTGCATGTATAATTTGATATTGAACGAGTGAGACGACATTTCATGAATTATTTACATTATCAAAAGTTTCTTTTGTACCATTTCTAATTTGGTTTGCTTGTGTTGGCTACCGTTTAAAAAGACCGAAGTAGATTCGATACAGACAATTATGGTGTTTTGAATAGAGTGAAATATCATATTTTTGGTCCTTGTATGATAAAAAATATAACCACTTGTTTGTAACTCTTATATTCATGTCAAGATTAACATCAAAATGTAAGAAATGGAATATGAGATACTTGATATAAAAATGCATGAAAACTCCAAACATACATGAAACCCATGAATACATGAATGTCACGTCAGTTGCAATAGTTTCAGCAATAATGCATTGCATTTCAGAAACATATGAGTCTCTGTCCCGCTCAGAGAGCTTTTGCCAGGAATTTCCATCCGCGAGTTTCCTTAATAAACATTTCCCGGGACCGGGAAAAGCATCAGCATTACTGATAAACTTTAATAATGGAGCGCCGCGAACGACCCAAAATATTCGCATCTCATAAACCATCCATCTCCGAAAAATAAACCGCACTTTTTCATCTACAACAACAACGTCGCTCCACGAGAAACGCCATTAAATTTGAATCGAACCGAAAAATTCGAGCCTATCGGTTTGTTTCCAGCAAGGAAGATGGCCGCGCCGGAAACTTTTAACGCTTGCTCTTGTAAACAAAAAGAAGATCGAATTGTTTTATAACTGAAGTTTCGGTATAATAAATTAATGGTGGTAAACGTGGAATTATTGTAGTTGTTGTGGAGAAGAGATTTTCGTGAGCCAACCTGAATTATTATAAAATTGATTATTCAGGTTTATATTTTGTTACAATATTTCTTTGAAGTTGCATGCAATTTTAATGTTATTAACCTCATGTGAATTTGTTTTAAGGACGTTTATTAACCTGATATTTTAGAAAAGCTCAGTTCAATCATTACAAAATTCTGTTATATAATTCTGTTATAGAATTCTGTTACACACATTCTGTTATAGAATGTATCCATGCAAGGGATTTTTATGTTATTAACCTCATGTGAATTCCTTTTAAGGACATTTATTAGCAGGGTATTTAGGAAAGCTAAGTTTCTGTTATAGAAACCTTCTGTTATAGAATTATGTTATACACATTTTGTTATAGAATGTTGTTGTCCGTGGTGACATTTTTATAAACGTAATAAATTAATAGTGGTAAATGTAAAATTATTGTAGTTGTTGTAGAGAAGACATTTTCCAGAGGAAACTTGAATTATTATTAAATAGATTATTCAGTTTTACGAAAACTTTATATTTTGTTGCAATATTTTTTTGAAGTTGCAAGTTAAATTTATGTTATTAGCTTCTGTGAATTCGTTTTAAGGACGTTTATTAGCAGGATATTTTAGGAAAGCTCATTTTAAACATTACAATATTCTGTTATTTACATGGCATGAATGCTTTGATATTGAATGAATGATTGGACATTGCATGAATTATTTACCATTACCAAAAGTTCCTTCAGTACTATTTATATTTTGGTTGGCTTGTACTACAGCTATTGTTTAAAAGAAACTGAAGTAAATTAAATAGAAACTTTAATGTTGTTCTGAATAGAGTCGTACTATCATGTTTTTGGTCCTTGTATGATACAAAAATGTAACCACTTATTTGTAACGCTTATATCCCTGTCAATATTAAGCCTTATATTTTTGTCAATATTACCAGCAAGATGCAAGCAACGGGACATGAGATACTTGATATAAAAATGCATGAAAACTCCAAACATACAAGGAACACATGAATACAATAGTAATAGTTTCAGCAATAATGTATTGAATTTCAGAAAACACATAGAGTCACTGTCCCGCTCAGAGAGCTTTTCGCAGGAATTTCCATCCGCGAGATTCCTTAATAAACATTTCCCGGGACCGGGAAAAGCATCAGCATTATTGATAAACTTTAATAATGGAGCGCGGCGAACGACCCAAAATATTCGCATCTCATAAACCATCCATCTCCGGAAAATAAACCGCACTTTTTCATCTACAACAACAACGTCGCTCCACGAGAAACGCCATTAAATTTGAATCGAACCGAAAAATTCGAGCCTATCGGTTTGTTTCCAGCGGAAAGATGGCCTTGCTGAAAACTTTTAAAGCTTGCTCTTGTAAGCAGAAAGAAGATCGAATTGTTTTATAACTGAAGTTTCTGTATAATAAATTAATGGTAGTAAACGTGAAATTATTGTAGTAGTTGTTGTAGAGAAGACATTTTCCATTTTTCAGAGGAAATTTGAATTATTATCAAATTGACTTTTCAGTTTTACGGAAACTTTATATGTTGTTAGAATATTTCTTTGAAGTTGCATGCTATTTTTGTGTGTTGCATGTTATACCTCATGCTATATATTATGTTCATGTTATTATGCACCATGTATATATGTACCATATTTACATGCTATAAATTATTTGCACCATGTTATATGTAATCTTATATATTATTTGTATGTTATGCCTTGCTATATATCATGTTATATACCATCTGTACGTTATACCTCATGCTATATATCGTGTTATACCTCATTTGAACTTGTTTTTAGGACGTCTATTAATATGATATTTTAGGAAAGATCAATTCAATCATTGCAACATTCTACTATATGGAATTGCCAGTAATAATACAACTTCTAAGCAAATACTACGGACTACAACTGTTATGGAGTGTTGTTATCCATGGCAACATTTTTATAGTTTGGGAATATGCATCAAGTGCTTAAGTGGCCATTAGTTAGATGAATTGACATCTTGATATCAAAAAATTGCCAGCAGTTATAGCTTTATCATTTATTAACTTCATTATTATTTACTTTCGTAAACCATAATTGTTACTTTAGTTTACTGTTCAAAACAAAATTACCAAAAACAGTGGCCCAATTCAGCAGTTGATATATACACTCATATTATAGAAATGTTTTTCCTTTCATAAAACATTCTATAAATGTTTATATGGAAATTATATGATTCCATGCATTAGTAAATAACTAAAGGTTATGCATTAGCATGCAAAGCCCATGTGGATTTTTTAAGGACATTTATCTGCTAGTTCTGCAACGATTGAGCGGAAGTCATATTTTACTAAGCATTAGCATACAACAGAATGTTGTATGCTAATTCACGAGAAAATACAACTTCAATATAAACACATAACAGGTGGGCTGAAAAGTTCCTAGGCTGACACCTAGATGGCACTACTAGTATTAAATCCATATGATTTTTAGTTAGCCCTAACCTTCAAAAGACACGTGTATAAATTTAACAACTGTTGCAGTATTAGTATGTGAGTTATAGCATTTTTTGTGTTCATCACGTGCAGTCCACTCGGCTGACTGTCGACTGGACTCCGTGTGAAATGATGAAGCCATGTTTCATCCCTTATCACATATCGACGCAAAAATTCGGGTTTATTACGATTGAACAGCTCCAAACACTGCTTAGAATCATCAATTCGTTGTTGTTTTGGGTCGATTGTGAGCTCACGCGGCACCCACTTTGAACAGAGCTTTCGCATATCCAAATATTCATTCACGATATGTCCAACACATTCTTTTGATATCTTTAGGGTCTCATCTATCTCAATCAACTTCACTTTACGGTTATCAAAAATTATTTTGTGGACTTTTTTGATGTTTTCGTCAGTAACAGCCTCTTTTAGGCGTCCACTGCGTGCATCGTCCTCGGTGCTCATTTCGCCTCGTTTAAATTTAGCAAACCACTTCGCTACGGTTGATTTTCCTGGAGCAAAGTCCGAATAATGTTTATCAAGTCAAGCCTTGGCTTCAATAGTATTTTTTTTCGCCAAAAAGCAATGCTTTCTAAAACACACGAAATTCCTTTTTATCCATTTTTTCAAACTAACAAAAGTTGCTTGAATAAAAATACTATAACTCACATACTAACAGTTCAGCAGCTGTAACAGCTAAATTTAAACGAGGCGAAATGAGCACAGAGGACGAAAAAAATGCTATAACTCACTAAAAATGCTATATCTCACATACTAATAGTGCAACAGCTGTTAAATTTATACACGTGTCTTTTGAAGGTTAGGGCTAACTAAAAATCATATGGATTTAATACTAGTAGCGCCATCTTTGTGTCCGCCTATGAACTTTTCAGTCCACCAGTTAATTTAGAATAATCCCGTAAATCAAATCAGATTGCATCTGTAATCTTCTGTGACTTATCTTGTATGGGGTAAATATCAAATTATATAAAAATGTTGCAGTGGATTATAGCTTTCCATAAGTGTTTACATTGAAGGTTTCCATAAGTGTTTCCATATGTTACAGCTCCATGCATTAACATACAACTGAATGTTGACTAAATTGACACCTCCATATCAAAAAGTCCAACAGTTATCTTTTTACCATTTATCCACAGCGTTATCGTTTACCGCCATCCACCATAGTTGTTACTTTAGTTTACTATTCAACATTAAACTACCAAGAAAAATCGACTCGATTCAGCACTTGATATATCGTACAGATGGATGTCCTTAAAACAAATTCTTATGGATTTTATATTCTAATGCAATATATATGTTGGATGCTAATTCATGTAATCATGCAGATTTGGTGTAAATATATGTATAATGCTGTGATAAAGTGCAAAATTATTATAACGCGGGGTGTGTATCAAGTATTGGAGTGGGCCTTTTGGTTAAGTGAATTAACACCTGCTGTTAAAAAGGTTACGTGCAGTGTTACCTTAATCGTCAAATTCACATGAACAAAAAAGCTCACTCTTATACTTGAATTACGCCTCATACATTATTAAGAAAAGTGCAGTGGACTATGGCTTTCCATAAGTATTTACTTCGAAGTTGTACAATTATATTGCAATTTTAAATTCATGGCTTTAAAGTTTACGATCTAACTCCAACTATGCCTTTTGAACTGTGATGGACATATAACATTTGATAAATATGGGCCAGGAACGCGTCTAATGGACAGTGCATCTTTTTCTTAAATGAGTGAACTTAGTTTGAAATCCCACGAAAGAAGTAAAGGCAAATGCTCCCTTTCCATATTATGTAGGCCACAAAAAATCTATACCGATAAGTCCTTCCACTCGACATGAGAAAGAGGACTCACTTGAAATTGTTATAAACTATGATGCGTAATATCTCTGGCACTCAGTACCACAGGTTTCGGGTTCGAATCCCGGCGGTGCCATGGATGTTTGTAGTGGTTCGGAATCCACTTTAAACCGTAGATCCCGGCTCTAATAGGATCGTAGAGCGTTGCGGGGGCATTGTTACTCAGCGTCCGTGGCTTATCTTCAAGTTACATGCCCCCCTGGGTAATGCAAAGTGAGTAACGTCTGTGCAGCGCTTGCCTTAAGGCATCCAAGATCAAGTGTCTAAGTGTTTGCCAGCTGCATTAGAAAAAAAATTATGCGTAATATAGACCAAGTTCAGTAGTGATGCGGTATTTACCACGTATGAGACACACTAATGACAAATGATCTCATGTCCCACTGCACTAAGAAATCGCAACAGCTTAGGAATTACCAGTAAAAATCTTAAATCTAAATAAACTTTGTTGTTTCTTATCCCACTTGGTGGATATCTAAACCAAGCCGTACGGACTCATGGTTGAAGGGAAAGGGGACAGCTACTGTTGTGATGGAGCACTCGTAGGTAGAAGTCTGACTTGACTCTGTGACGATCTACAGTCAAATGAGACCGGGACCGGGGGCCTGATGGCCGAGTGGCTAGCGCTCTGGTGCTCCGTACCACAGGTATCGGGTTCAAATCCCGGCGGTGCCATGGGTGTTTGTAGTGGTTCGGAATCCACTTTAAAAAGTAGGTCCCGGTCCTAATGGGATCGTAGAGCGGGGGCATTGTTACTCCTCGGCTGTGGCTTATCTTCAAGTGACACGCGCCTCCTGGGGAGTGCAAATTGAATAAAGTCAGTGTAGCCCTTATGGCATAAAAGATCACGGTCTATTTGCCAGCTGCATTAGAAAAAAAAATGAGACCGGGACCTACAACTTAAAGTGGATTCCGAACCACTACAAACATCCATAGCACCACCGAGATTCGAACCCGAAACATGTGGCACCTAGCTCCAGAGAGCTAGACACTCTCCTATTCAGGCCTCAATGTTCATTACTAAATTCTGTGCCATACTGCGTATGTAATGGTTCTTCTCGTCTTGCCTCTGGCACCTCGATCATTCTAGAGGGTTGAATGACTTCAGCTAGAAGACAACATTCGAAGAGAACTTTATTCATTATTTTAATATACTGGATATTCTTCAATGGCTTTGTTAATTCATCTGCCTTCACTTTTTTTAATTCCCCTCTATTGTTCAAAACAAGTAATATATATATATAAATATTTTAAAGTCAATTCCTACTTTTTTTTCACTATAATCGAGAAAGTCCTTTATGAATAATTTTCATTCATTTTTTTAGTAATCTGGCGCCATCTATTGGTAGATACATGCAACTTAAATCTAAAAAAAAACTAAAATTAATGAATTAATATTTGAAAAAACTGTATTAACATCCAGTGTCATCCACTAGAAGTTCAAAAAAAATGTATTTGAACTTGAGTGGAGGAATAAAAAGTATTTTATGAACGATTGGAAATTTGAACAAGATATATATAGGGAGAGTGTGAGCTAATAGAAGAAATTGAAAAAGCATTACATAAAAGTACTTTGCAACTGATAATGTGTACCCCTTTTTGCGCTATGACACCAATAATGACTGCTAACAAAGTAAACGACCTCTTCCCATAATTTGCTCTCAACTGAACAAGCACTCGACGAATTTATCTCTGCTCGCGACACTGCTCCTTATAGCAATAAAGAATAAGACTTTTTGCCATTAATCCTGTCGGCGACTCATCAATAAACTTCGTGGAACAGGACGATGTTTTTCTCATACTATAGAGAAAAAAAAAAACTACCCGAAAAAGGTCCGACACAACTTCATGAAATATTCACGAAAAACTTTTCGAAGAGGCAAAAAAATAAAAAACAAATTAAAGTAGAGCACTAAAAAATAAATTGTGTTTGCGCAGACCTACTTATCGAGCCTCGAGCTCCAAAATCGTTTGGCATCGTCGGAATGGGTCGTTTGGTGTATCGAGATTAGAGGTACCCCGGAGGGGTGTGTTCGACGATACGAGAACTCGATGAATATGGACGAAGGGCAGAATGGAGGCTTTTAATTTGCGCCCCGCATCAAAATTCAAAATTAAAATCGATTGGCCTGTTTCTCGGACGGAGTTGTTACCGGTTGTGTGTGGATGTCACCGGAGTTGGTTCATTTCAATGACATCCAATGAATGTATCGCTGATTAGATATGGAAAGAGGTTAAGGGAGAACAGTGATTGGTGTTTGGGATTTAAATATATAAATAAAATTTACACTAGACTTATGTATTCATAAATGTTGTTTTAATGTCAGGCAGTTTGATTTGAAATCTTTCGTTTATGGAATGGGAAAAATATAACAGATTGTGCGTTACACTGGAAACACTTTAATTTTTGTCACCAAGTTATGTATATTTTCGGTAACGAAATCTACGTGGTTTTCAAGCATTTTTTATTCTTCCAGTTTATTCAAATGGTCTAAGTTTATTTAGGAGATTGAATGGCGGAGTGTTTAGCGCTTTGGAGCTCGGTGCCACAGGTTTCGGGTTCAAGTTCCAGTGGTGTTTGTATTGGTTCGGAATCCACTTTACGCCGTAGATCCCGGTCTCATATGACTGCAGAGCCCAATCAGACTTCTCACCCATATCATTTCCATCTACATATTCTACGTAACACAGCACTAGACACAGTGATGTGGTGTAGTATTAGTAGTAGTAACGGACGTTCACAATGTTGACTCTGTTGGATTGACACCCTTCTTGAGTGGAATAGACGGACATTGCAGTTTACAGATTTATCATGCAAAGACGCGAACCTGTTAGATAAGTATCGTTTGTAAAGTTTTGAACCAAACACCGTTCGGGGAAAACTAACGGCTTATCTGCCAGGCCGATTCGGCAATACAAGAGTAAACATAATATGTTTAAAAACTGGTATTTAACTTGATAAATAAGCTTATCCTTTCATTTGTTTTTTGAATAAGTACTTTGAAACTGATAATGTATACCCCGTTTTGCGCTATGACCCCGGTAATGACTGCTAATAAAGTAAACGATATCTTCCTATAATTTGCTCTCAACTGAACAAGCCCGCAACGAATTTATCTCTGTTCGCGGCACCACTTCTTCAGGCAATGAAGAAAAAGACTTTTTGCCATTTATCCTGTCGGCGATACATCAGTAAACTTCGTGGAACCGGACGATACTTTTCCTCATACTATAGAGAGAAAAAAAACTACCTGAAAAAGGCCCCGGTGCAACTTCATGAAATATTCACGAAAAACTTTTCGTAGAGGCAAAAAAATAAAAAAACACAATAAAGTAGAGAACTAAAAAAAAAAACTGTGTTTGCGCTGAGCCACGAAAATGTAGATTTATGGTTATTTACCGAGCCTCGAGCCCCAAAATCGTTTGGCATCGTCGGAATGGGTCGTTTGGTGTATCGAGATTAGAGGTACCTCGAGGGGTGTGTTCGAACGATACGCGGATTCGATGAATATGGACGAAGGTCAGAATGAAGGCTTTTAATTTGTGCCTCGCATCAAAATTCAAAATTAAAATCGATCGGCCCCTGTTTCTCCGAGTTGTTTCCTGTTCCTACCGCCTGTGTGTGGATGTCACCGGAGTTGGTTCATTTCAATGACATCCAATGAATGTGTCGCTGATTAGATATGGAAAGAGGTTAAGGGAGATCAGTGATTGGGGTTTGGGATTTAAGTATATAAATAAAATTTACGCTAAACTTATGTATTCATAAATGTTGTTTTAATGCCATGCAGTTTGATTTGATGTCTTTCGTTTTTGGAACGATAAAAATATAACAGATTGAGCGTTACACTGGAAACACTTTTATTTTTGTCACCAAATTAAAAGCATTATAATATCCTCGGAATCTGTGTGTACCATATAATCTAATTTGTGCGGTTTGGAGGAATTTTTCTTCTTTCAGTTTACTCAAAAGTTCTAAATTTTTCATTTAGATTTAAAATTAATTTTTTTACTGGTAATTACTAAACTGTTGTGGTTTCCAAATGCACTGTGACCAGAGATCATTTGTCACTAGTGTGACTCATATATGGCAAATACAGCACCACATACGGGCCTGATGGCCCAGTAGCTAGCACTCTAGCGATCAGTACCACAGGTTTCGAGTTCGAATCCCGGCGGTGCCATGGATGTTTGTTGTGGAATCCACTTTAAAACCGTAGGTCCCGGGCTCATATGACTGCAGAGCGTCACAGGGCCCATTCAGTTCCCCCCCCCATCATTCCCAAACTGCAAAGGGGCAACTCAACTCTAGGCACAGTGGCGATGAGTACTAATAGTAGTAGTAGTAAAACATTATGGGCGGATTGAATGACTTCAGCTAGTAGACAGCATTTGGAGACCAAATTTAAAGTTGATTATTTTACCACACTGGATTGTCTTCAACGCCTTTGTTAAATCATCTGTATTTACGTTTGTTACTTCACCTCTACTGTTAAAAAAAAGCATTACATAAAAGTACTTTGCAACTGATAATGTGTACCCCGTTTTGAGCTATGACACCAGTAATGAGTGCTAACAAAGTAAACGATCTCTTCCCATAATTTGCTCTCAACTGAACAAGCACTCGACGAATTTATCTCTGTTCGCTCCTTCAAGCAATGAAGAATAAGATTTTTTGCCATTAATACTGTCGGCGACTCATCAATAAACTTCGTGGAACAGAACGATGCTTTTCTCATACTGTAGAGAAAAAAAAAAAACTACCGGAAAAAGGTCCGACACAACTTCATGAAATATTCACGGAAAACTTTTCGTAGAGGCAAAAAAATAAAAAAAATAAAAAATAAAGTAGAGCACTAAAAAATAAACCGTGTTTGCGCTGAGCCACGAAAATGTAGATTTAGGGTTACTTACCGTCGGAATGGGTCGTTTGATTATGGTCGTTAGATTAGAGGTACCCCTAGGGGTGTGTTCGACGATACGCGGATTCGATGAATATGGACGAAGGGCAGAATGGAGGCTTTTAATTTGGTTCCTCTCATCAAAATTCAGAATTAAAATCGATCGGCCCTGTTTATCGGACGGAGTTGTTTCCTGTTCCTACCGGCTGTGTGTGGATGTCGGCGAAGTTGGTTCATTTCAATGACATCCAATGAATGTATCGCTGATTAGATATGGAAAGAGGTTAAGGGAGAACAGTAGTGATCGGGGTTAGGGAATTTAAATATATAAATAAAATTTACACTAGACTTATGTATTCATAAATGTTGTTTTAATGTCAGGCAGTTTGATTTGAAGTCTTTCGTTTTTGGAACGGTAAAAATATAACAGATTTAGCGTTACACTGGAAACTACTCTATTTTTATCACCAAAATATATATTCTCGGTAAAATATGATATTCTCGGTAATGAAACCTGAGTGTTTTGGAAGAATTTTACCTTATTCCAGTTTCATGTCCGGATGGCCAAAGGGCTAATTCTCCGATAATTGGTACCACATGCTCCAGGTTCGAATCCAGGCAATGTCATGGATATTTGTTAGTGGTTTGGAATCAGGGCCTGAATGGCGGAGTTGCACTAGGTGTCACAGGTTTCCGATTCGAATAACGACAGTGCCCTGGATGTTTGTAGGGGTTCGGAATTAACTTAGGGCCGTATTCACTTAAGGCCTGTCTCATATAACTGTAGAGCATCACAGAGGCTGGATTTCTTCTGACCCAAATCATTCCCAAACTGTAATGGGGAAACTCAGCTCTAGGCACAGTATTGTGGTGTGGTGTATTAGTAGTTCACTTTAAACAGTAAATACCGGTCTAAAAAGCTGTAATTGTGCACAAAATGTCCGCAGCGCGACAAACCCAACCAAACCTATTGTTCAAAACGGATTGCATAAAATTACTTTGAAACTTATAATGTATACCCTTTTTTGCGCTCTGACACCAGTAATGATTGCTAACAAAGTAAACCACCTCTTCCCATAATTTGCTCACGACTGAACAAGCACTCAACGAATTCATATCTGTTCGCGACACCCCTCCTTCAAGTAATGAAGAATAAGACTTTTTGCCATTAATCCTGTCGGCGACTCATCAGTAAACTTCGTGGAACAGGACGATGCTTTCCTCATACTATAGAAAGAAAAAAAAAACTACCCGAAAAGGTCCGACTTCATGAAATATTCACGAAACACTTTTCGTAGAAGCTAAAAAAAATAAAAATAAAAAAAATAAAAAAATAAAGTAGAGCACTAAAAAATAAACTGTGCTTGCGCATAGCCATGAAAATGTAGATTAAGGACCTTGAATGCAGACCGAGCCTCGACAACCAAAATCGTTTGGCATCGTCGGAATGGGTCGTTTGGTGTATCGAGATTAGAGGTACCCCTAGGGGTGTGTTCGAACGATACGAGGATTCGATGAATATGGACGAAGGGCAGAATGAAGGCTTTTAATTTGTGCCCCGCATCAAAATTCAAAATTAAAATCGATCGGCCCTGTTTCTCCGAGTTGTTTTCTGTTCCTACCGGCTGTGTGTGGATGTCGCCGGTGTTGGTTCAATTCAATGACATCCAATGAATGTATCGCTGATTAGATATGGAAAGAGGTTAAGGGAGAACGGTGATTGGGGTTTGGGAATTTAAATATATAAATAAAATTTACACTAGACTTCTGTATTCATAAATGTTGTTTTAATGTCAGGCTGTTTGATTTGAAGTCTCCCGTTTTTGGAACGGTAAAAATATAACAGATTCAGCGTTATACTGGAAACATTTTTATTTTTGTCACCTAGTTATGTATGATATTCTCGGTAATGGACTCTGCGTGGTTTTGAAGCATTTTTCCTTCTTCCAGTTTTCTCAAATGTACTAAGTTTATTTAGGGGCCTGAATGGCCGAGTGTTTAGCGCTTTTTCGCACGGTACCACATGTTTCGGGTTCCAGTCCCTTCGGTGCCATGGATGTTTTTAGAGGTTCGGAATCCACTTTAAACCGTAGGTCTCGATCTATAGGATCGTAGAGCTTTGCGGTGGTATTGTTACTCCACTTCCGTGGTTTATTTTCATATTACACGCGCCGCCTGAGTAATGCAAAGTGAGTAACGTCTATGCAGCGCTTGCCTTAATTCATTCAAGACAGCTGTCTAAGTATTTGCCACTGTCCCTGCTTTGCCATGGTTGTTTGTAGTGGTTCGAATCCACTTTAAGCCATAGGTCCAGGTCTAATAGGATCGTAGAGCCCAGTCAGACTTCTCACACACATCATTCCCAACTACATATAGAGGTAACTCAGCTCTAGGCACAGTGATGTGATGTGGTGTGATATAATATGATGTGGTGTAGGAGTAATGAACGTTCCCAAGGTTGACTCTGGTGGATTGGTACCCTCCTTGACTGGAACAGACGGACATTACAGTTTACAGATTTATCATGTACAGACGCGGAAGCTGTTAGATCATCGTTTGTGAAGTTTTGAACCAAACACCTTTGGTGGATAACTAACGGCCTATCTGCCAGGCCACTTCGGCAATACATGAATAAATATAATATATTTAAAAAAATGGTATTTAACTTGATAAATAAGCTGATTATTTCATTTGTTTTTGAATAAGCTATTTTTATTTCTAAAATAGTGAATTTAAATTACCCGAATTTGATATAATTTTTTACTAGACATCATTGTTGTCTAATATTTAATCTGATAATTAAGTTCACTGCAAATGATTAATCAATTTTTCACTAGAAAGGAAAAAAGTAATTTGATTTTAAATACCAAGGGAATAAAAAAAGTAATTTTTATATATCAAAGGATGTATTACACTGAAGTGACAAAAGTCATGGGATAGCAATATGCAAATTTTCAGATGGCAGTAGCATCGCGTAGAACAGGTATAAATGCGCAGTGCTTTCGCAGATCTTTCATTTCTGTTCAAGTTATTCATGTGAAGAAGTTTTGACGTGATGATGACCGCACGACGGGAATTAACAGACTTTGAAAGCGGAATGTTAGTTGGAGCTAGACGCATGGGTCATGCCATTTCGGAAATCGTTAGGGAATTCAACATTCCCAGATCCACTGTGTCAAGAGTGTGCCGAGAGTATGAAATTTCAGGCATAACATCCCACCATGGACAGCGCAGTGGTCGACCGCCTGCACTTAACGACCGAGACCGGCGACGTCTGCAAAGAGTCGGAAATTCTAACAGACATGCAACACTGCGTCAAATTACCGCAGAAATCAATGTGGGACGTACAAGGGACTTGTCTGTTAGAACTGTGCGGAGAAATTTGGCTTTCTTGGGCTATTCCAGCAGAAGACCGACTCGAGTGCCTTCACTGACAGAACGACATCGCTTGCAGCGGCTCTCGTGGGCACGTGAGCATATAGATTGGTCCCTAGATGAATGGAAAACCGTGGCCTGGTCCGATGAGTCACGATTTCAGTTGGTAAGAACTGATGGTAGGGTTCGAGTGTGGCGCAGACCCCACGAAGCCATGGACCCAAACTGTCAGCAAGGCACTGTTCAAGCTGGTGGTGGCTCCGTAATGGTGTGGGCTGTTTTTTCATGGCATGGATTTGGTCCTCTGGTGCGACTGGACCGAACATTGACTGGAAATGCTTATGTTCAGCTACTTGGAGATCACTTGCAGCCATTCATGGACTTCATGTACCCAAACAACGATGGGATTTTTATGGATGACAATGCGCCATGTCACCGGGCCACAACTGCTCGCGATTGGTTTGACGAACATTCTGGACAATTCCAACGAATGATCTGGCCACCTAGATCGCCCAACATGAATCCCATCGAGCATTTATGGGACATCATCGAGAGGTCTGTTCGTGCCCAAAATCCTGCACCATCAACGCTTTCACAATTATGGACGTCTATCGAGACAGCATGGCTCAATATTCATGCAGAAGACTTCCAACGACTTGTTGAGTCCATGCCACGTCGAGTTGCTGCACTTCGCCGAGCGAAAGGAGGGCCGACATGATATTAAGAGGTATCCCATGACTTTTGTCGCTTCAGTGTATAATAAATCTAGCTTTAGATATATATTTTTTTAAAAACAAAATGAAAAACAACAATATCGGAACTCATTCAAGATAACTAATAAAAGTGATTTGGAACATGAAACTATTAAGGAAATATGAAAATTTTTAAATAAAAATGCTTATAAGTATGAAACACAAGCATTAATCATTGAATGTTATCGAGCATTTATTTCAGTACTATTTCAAACATTGCCTCTGAGACATTGTCTTTGAGCTTTTTGTATAATGTATGACCATTGAAAAGTTTCTAAATAAATTATTATATTAAATTATTATATATAATAGTATTATATATAAATTATTATTATATTCGTACTCTTTTCCTAAAATTCCATTTATGGAATTTTTGACGTATGGATTTATCGTCCTAATCATAGACATGGGAATTTCCAGTTCGGCTAATGTATCATATCTATCTCCACTAATTTGGAAACTAAATGCATTAGCGAATGCCAATCCTTTCATTCTTAGTGTAAAAATAGAGCTTAACATTTTTTGAAAAAGGCTACTTTTTATTCATTAATCTTCTAATGAGTATTTTTTTAAATAGAATTTTGTTTCAGGACAATTTTTTAATAAAATTAAAATTATCATTGTTAGAAACGTGATCAATAATTTTTATAATTCTATTTCATTTGTTTCTTACTATAGAAATTCAAGTATAGAAAATTAATCCGAATCCGGATAGAAATTGGATACGGATTAAAATCAGAGCTATAATTCTCAGAACCAGAACATTCGATATCACCATACGATACATTGCTGCTATTATCATTAAAAATATCACCACTTTTACAATTTGGAAAAAAAAAATAGAAAGTAAATACAAATGGGCTTAAGCAACAAATAACTTATAGCTTTTGCCCATCTTACGAGTACTGAAGACCATCTCTAAAACTACATAAAATACCAATAGAACGACGGTTGCTAAATGTATGATATCACAAGTGAATTCGTATTTACCTAAAATAGTACAAGGTAGCCCAAAATTCTCGTTTTAATCCAAAATTAAAAAATAATTTTCGTATGGTTTAACTCGTGGTGTCATAAAAATACAAATATGAGTCACAAGTACATTGGGTATAATTCATTAAAGGGGGATATGAATTTTCAATTTAGCTATTATTAATGTTCAATTGATATTAACAGAAATAAATTTTAATTTTTGGTAATATCACGTGCAAGCAGTAAGTGTCTAAGACTAGCTAAACATCATTGATGGTGTCAAATGCGTTATTGTAGTGTCCCCCAATTTTGTTAGGTGTCCTTATAATCTCTTTTGGTACTAATATCACGTGCATGTATAAGTACCAAAGATCAGCCAAACATCATTGATGGTGTCAATTGAATCCTTGTAGTGTCCTTCACTTTTGCTGCGGGTTCACATAATCTCTTTTGATAATATATATCGCGTGCATGTATAAGTACTAAAGATCGGCCAAACATCATGGATGGTGTCAAATGAGTCCTTGTAGTGTCCTTCACTTTTGCTGGGTGTCCACATAATCTCTTTTGGTAATAATATCACGTGCATTTAGTAAGTATCAAATATCTGCAAACATCATTGATGGTACCAAATTAGTCATTGTGTTGTCCTCCATTTTTATTAGGTATCCACATAATCTCGATAAGTCAGCTAGCAAAGAAGATGGAATGGGCGTTCTACTTACCCTCAATCTTTCCCTCCCCGTCCGGCTGGGGGCACTCCGGCACTCCGTAGTGGGTGGCACCGAATGCAGCCGAATAGATGACGATCCGGAGGTTTCGGTGACACCTTAGGCGGAGGCGGTCGCCCTCGCAAACCACTTTGTTGGAGAACACATCTGCGGAAGAAAAACAGAACAAATTAATAATCTGTTAACCTTAAATGTTAAAATAAAGATTTTAAGTTCTGAAGGCCTTGAAAACTCGAATTATATATGAAAATTCATTTGCACCCTTAAATTACAAGGTATGCAACTTTTAATATTTGATAGCAGCAATATTTTAGAAATTACAAGGTATGCAACTTTTAATATTTGATAGCAGCAATATTTTAGAAATTACAAGGTGTGCAACTTTAATATATGGTAGCAGCAATATTTCAGAAATATAATGACATGAAATTTAAATAAAGCCATTCATGTTACAAAAATTTCCTATAAAAATATAAATAGTTGCCTAATTTTATTTAGTTGACAATTTTTAGTCATTGTTAAAATTTAATTGACTTGATGGACCATGATAAAGCCATTTTGGTTTTGTAAGAATATCCAAATGTATATTCTAAGTATAGATGATGACTTGGTGGTTGGAATGCTGACTTGGTGTCGATATATTGACTGGTGAGATATTTGGCTTAAATAGAGAAAGATTTAGTAAAAATACAGAAAAAATATAAATGGTAGTCTAATTTTATATAGTTGGAAGTTTTTATTCATTGTTAAAATTTGATTGATTTCATGTATTTTGTAAGACCAAATGTATATTCTAAATAAGGAATGCTGAGTTGATGGTAAATGTATCGATATATTTACTGGTGATATATTAGGTTTAAGTAGAGAGATAGTTAGTAAAATTACAGGAATTTACAAAGTGTTAAATACTAGAACAGTATTGAAAACCGAAATACTCTTTTATAAAGAATACATTAATTACATATTAATTATATAGAATACATATTAATTACACTCTTTTTTTTTTTTTCTCTCTACAAAATTCAGTGTGCTATATGAAATGCTTCCTCAATTATAGTCGGAATTGAGAAGTTACTGCATCTATGAAGTAAAATTGGTATTTTTATCTTTGCGATTTTTGAGAAAGATTTCTGTTCACCCCACTTGAGTTTGCCAAGTTGTTTGAGTTGTACTAAATACACTTTTTTTAAGTAGACTATGTTTTCTTCTATAAAAAATTCTTTCCAAAAAGAAATTAACGAACAAGAATTTGGGGGGGCTGAATGGTCGAGTGTCTAAAGCTCAGTGCCACAGGTTAGGTTTCGGATTCCCGTCACGGCAGTGCCATGATGTTTGTAGTGGTTCAGAATCCACTTTAAATCGTAGGTCCTGGATCTGGTATCCGTAGATTCTGGTCTAATGGGATCGTAAAGCGTTGTCTTGAGGTTTAGTCAATTTTCAGCCTTAGTGGTTCCTTGCTAAATTGAAGTTGCATATTACCTTTAGCCATAGACCAGTCGCCTGCGACGGTTTCTATTGGACCTGGTGTAAGCTTTCCTGCACCAAAGGGATTAGTAACAACAACAGAAATTAATGACCCCGTGTATACTACAATATTATGCAAATAACTTATTCTATGCTCTGAGAAATTATTTATATATGTTTTACTCATATGTATAAAAACGAAAAGAACCACACATAATAAATAATGTTAGCTGACGAAGATATCAATTTTCATAGGATGTCGTCGAAAAGGCTATTAGAATTATATACAGGTTAAAAGCTAGAATCGCGATAATTCTCAAAGTCTCCAAGAGATATCAAATGAATTAAAGGAATTCATCAGGCAAATGTCAACAGACCATTCTATTCGGACACTCAGCACATTAAAAGATGTTAAAAATATCATATAGTTTCCTGATTAAACTTATATACTCAAGACTGATGACTTCTTTAATTTAAATTAACTTGCATTTATTAATGTAGTAAAGAAGTACGCACCGCTTGTAATAGTTAAGTACGCACTGCATGCAGTAAATAAGTGTGTATTGCATGTTGAAAATAAATATGTATTGCATGTAGAAAAGCTGCCAGTTCCACTCTCTGTTTAAGAACCGAGTAAGGGGAAAAAAAAGAATTACTTAATGAATCATAAATAATTATGAGATATAAAAATGATTTATGTTATAATGTATATTTCAAAAAAAGTACTGAATACCTAACAAATTCAAATCATAATGAAAAATATGCTGTATCAAAATTAAGAATATTTCTTTCTCTGCCGTTTTTACACCACATTATAATAATCACCAAAAAAATTAGATCCAAATCAGTCTCATACAAACAAGTATCATATCAATAAACTTAATTTAGCTGAACGGAATTTAATACCTTTAAAACAAGTTTTGTTCTTTACAACAATCCATTACCTTAAGAGATATAAAGCCGACTCATAAAAGATCGTTGGAGGAAAAGTCAGGAAACCAGAAGGGGAGAAAGAATTTGATTATCCGTATCATCATCGAGACAAAAGGGAGGAGGGTGAAAAAGAACAACCCCCCAACAAAGGAAACAGAAACGTCAATCGGATCAAGAAAGAGAAGGAGATGAGAAGTTCTTTTCCTACTAAACGAAACTTAATCAGCAGCAAATGAGGACACAAAATAGATACAAAGTTTCCTTAAACCAAATGGCATTAATTGTGCTTCATGTTTCCAAGGCAAAGACACACACTTATTGTGTTATTAGGGGTATGTTTTTGATACGAATCAGTATATACTAATCTTAACAATGACTTAGTGAATGCAAAAAATAAAGTTATTTTTATAAAGTATCGTTCCTTAACAGTTGTTGAGGCAAAGAGTTGACAATTACTGATGCTATGATTAACTATTTTAACGATTTTGTTGTAATTTTCGATAACTTTCATTAATTTGTAGCATTTTTTCCATTGGAAGAGATTTATCATTTCGTTCCCAGGATGGAAGAATGTATATTCGTTAATAAGTACATAATAACAACCTATCACTGAAATTTGTCAAGCAGTGTTGTGGATAATTATATTACATGCAATTAGTGTTTTGTACTAATGAGAACAACCCGCCTCTCAAATCTGACTATCACGTATAAATGAGAGTCAGGAAATTAGCGAATGTATGTGCGACCTTCACAAGTCGAAACAACTACTGATTGAATATGAACTATACCATGAGTTGATCCATCGTGATGGGTGATAGACCACGAGCTGACTGACGACTTCTTCAATTTAAATTTAAAACATGTATTTCGTGCCTATAGTAAATTAAAAGATTTATTTACGATTTGAAAAACTCAAGCAAAAAAAGAATTATTTAAAGAAATTATAAGACTAATAATGATAAGACATAAAAATGATTTATTTTACAATGTATGCTCCAAAAGAAAGGCATTAATATGTAACAAATTCATATCTTCATGAAGAACGTACTGTATCAAAATTAAAAACATTTCTTTCTCAGGCGTTTATACACCACATTATAATAATCGTAAACAAATCAGATCCAATTTAGTCTCATACGAAAAAGTAAAATATCAATAAACTTAATTTAGCTGAATGGAATTTAATACCTTTAAAACAAGTTTTTTTCTTTACAGCAATCCATTACCTTAAGAGATATAAAGCCGACTCATAAAAGATCGCTGGTGGAAAAGTCAGGAAACCAGAAGGGGAGAAAGAATTTGATTATCCACATCATCATCGAGACAAAAGGGAGGAGGATGAAAAAGAACAACCCCCCAACAAAGGAAACAGAAACGTCAATCGGATCAAGAAAGAGAAGGAGATGAGATGTTCTTTTCCTGCTAAACGAAACTTGATCAGCAGTAAATGAGGACACAAAACTTCCTTAAACCAATTAGCATGTGGTTCATTTTGCCAAAGCTTAGATATACACTTATGTTATGCTTTTGATACGAATCAGTATATATTTATCTTAAAAAAAAACTTTATTTTTACATTAATTAAATAATTGTTAAGTATTGTTCTGTAATAATTATTGAGGCAAGGAATTGGCAATTACTGAACCTTCGATTAACTTTAATATTTTGTCGTAATTTTCGATAACTTTCTTTAATTTGCAGAATTTTCCACACGGGAATATATGTAGCATTTCGTTACCAGGAATGAGGAATGTATATTTTTTAGCAAGCACATAATAACAACCTATCACTCAAATTTTACATCAGATAAGCAGTGTCGTGGATACTTATATTACTTGTAATTAGTGAGTTCTGCTAATGTGAACAGCCTGTCACTCAAATCTGATGACAGATAATCAGCGTCATAGATAAGGAGATTCATGAAGTTAATCTAACAGTGAATGTCTGTTAGACCTTTACAGGTCGAAACAGATAAAATATGGATTACACGAGGAGTTGTTTCATCGTCATTCGTGATAGACCATGGGCTGAAGAAGTGTCGACTCCAAAGATGAGTGAGGGAAACTGGCACCCCTCTTGACGGTTTTTCTTAAAGGGAAGTTTTTGGAGAAGAAGAAAGCAGAGTTCCGAGATGAGTTGACGTGAAGCGTTGTCTTTTTCTCTGAAGTGACTGAACAGGCCGGAATTTCCGCCTGTTTTTAAAGTGAAGATGTAGTGATTTCGTGTATCACATGTGTGCGTGATATATAAGGTCTGTAACATACCAGTTATTTAGATTCGTCGTAGAAAAAAAAATGAATATCTCCGTCCTTGAAGTGAACTGCTCTTCTATATCTAATTTATATCCGCAATTTTTATTTTTTGTATATATATATATATATATATATATATATAATTCAAAGTGTTCCCATGAACCTGAAAGTGGTCCTCTTCTTGAAACCGTTATAGGTCTAGTACAGGCCCACACGTTACAAATTGATCGAAGAGTTTAACAAAATTCTATTTTTATTTATTAATCATGGCTTTAATTTGTTAGCAAATATTTACATAAAGAAATTACAGAAGGCAATTTGGAATATAATTGATCAAGTAGCGACATTTTGCCAAGAATTTTACAAAATACCGAAAAATTTATTTTTATAATTTAAAACGAATTTCAAAAATGAGAAGCATATTTCAAAATACTATAAATTAGTTTTGTTACATGAAAATAAAGAAAAAAATATAATTAAATTTTAAGACAATAACTTATTGCTTTAGTCTGTATAATATTAACATGCAACTTTTTGTATAATTTTACTTACTAACGTTTAAATAAAATGAATATCTAATGGTAAAAAAAAACTATTTATTCACGTAAAATTCATAAGAATGAACGCAAATAAGTAATAAAAAAACTAAGATGAAAAGATTATTTTAAGAAGAATGAATGGAAGATAAGTGCCAGATAATGAAATAAGAAGAATGGTAGATGGTTCTTAAAAAGGAAGATAAGACTCCGTACCATAAAATCTTTAAAAAAGTGGTTTATGTTACTTAAGAATAACATAAGTGGATTATGGAACTATAGCGAATTGCATCAGCTCTAAGAATTATAATGCTTTTGTTCTGAAATCCCATTACTATGCAATGGACAAATATATTTACAAATAAATAAACTAATGTTATTTGCAATCTTAATATCCCCTTATTGAAACATTCACAAGTAAGCCAATTAATTTTAGTTTGTAAAGCTTTTAAAGGCGTTAGTATATGAAATTTTCCAAAACACAGAACATACTTTCAACATTATAATTATAATGACAGTTTCCATAAAGCAATATAATTTTTTAAAAACTGAAATCTGCTCCTCAAATTTCAACTTATCACGTATGAACATTCGAGAACGAACGGATGGATAAATTGAGGAATATGCCCATGTTTAATAATGAGCGAGATATATGAAGCAATTGATAGGAATATTACAAGAATAGCCAAATTCAATAGCCACAGGACTATACCAATGTTGAATAGATGAAGAGCTTCATGAAGAATGAATTTTCAAGAATCTCTAAAAGAATATACAAAAGTAAGATAAATGTCGTCGAAAATGAAGAATGAAGTATTCCAAATTCTACAAGAAACGTTTTCACATTCAATAGCCAAAAGAATATATCAAAGTTTGAAGATATTAGTCGTAAATGAAGAATACGCATTCTAGGCATAAATGAAAGAAAAAAGCATTCCAAATACAATAAGAAGCACTATACAGTCCAATAGGCATGAAAAAATGGCAAAAGTGATAAATGTGAAACTCCAAGAAGAAGGAATTGATCAACGCACTACTAGTAGTTATAGCTATTGGATATACAAATGCGCTTCAAAACCATACTACAAAACACTTCAAACAAAAACCACATTCTCCAGAAAACTCCTTAAGACTAACGTTATTCATAAAGTATTTCAAGAGTTAAGGGGCCCAAAGCACCATTTTTCGCCAAAATCAGAAATTGAATTTTATTTGCTTGGCCCTCATTTTCGGATAGCACCACGGACCCCTAACCAGGACAACATTATGTTCACGCATAATAATAATTTAGGAATCAACTTTTGAAATAAAACTATAACTAAGTAACTTCCTTTACTTCGTAAAATATATTTCTAAGAAGAGGTTTTTTTTAATACGTAGAAAACTCTAACATGGCTTCATTTATAAGAATTTTGTAGTTTCCAGAGAAATATTTAAGGGATAGGCCAGCTGCACTAAAGTAAACAGAAATATTCCAGCAATAGATATCCTGGTCGAAATGCAAACGGACCTCCTCGTCCTTTTCGAGTAATCCCGAAATATTACTGGTGGGCTTTCTTTTCTTACTTTGCTGTTCTTCTTTCATCCCACTCACTGCATACATTCCGAGATTAGCTGAAGTGGATTTACTGTACCATGTTCTCAATAAGAAAATAGAAATATTCTATGATGACCCATCTTTTCAAACTCCAAGAAATATTTAAGGAATATAAAATCATATTTGTACTACCTGTTTCCATGTAGTGCAATGTAACCACACATATATAAGAAGCGGATGGAATTTCGTTTTGCTAATTTGCACATAAATGCATTTTTTTTACCAACGTAAGAACCCAATGCTTATATTTTGCTATATAAACATTAGTCATATTTTGTGGATGGGGAATATTTTCAATACGGAACAGAATATGTTAAAAAAAGTCCGAAAATATATATCTATTTTAAAATTCTGAGATAGCATTTGGAAGATTTTATATGAAAATTTTTTTAACTCAATATAATAAACTATTATATTGATACTGAAATACTGTTTCGTTCAGTATAACTTGTGCTGTTTGATACCTTTGTTTCATGTTCAGCGTAGTTTTGGTGTTGTTATTCTTGTTTATGCCCTCAGCAAAAAAATATTTTTATTAAACTGATTATATATATGTAATAAATCTTGCTTAATAATGGGATGACAAACTATTTGCACCAAAAAGAATTTATTTTAGATAATTTTAATCATATCTGTAAAATTAATATCAGCATTAAAAAGATGATCAAAAATAAAATAAATGAAATAATTAAATATGTAATATTAATAAAATAACAAAAAATAATTCATCGTATGAAATTACCAAACCATAGAAACTATTTTCAACACTAAGCACCTATAATTATAATGACAGTTTCCATAAAGCAATATAATATAATTTAGGAATCAACTTTTAGAATAAAATTATTACTAAATAGTTTCCTTTACTTCGCAAAAATATATATTACTCTTACTTCTTCTGTGCTTTTTTTTTACGAAGAAAACTCCAACATGTCTCCTTTTATAAAAAATTTGTAGTTTCCAGAGAAATATTTAAGGGACAGACCAGCTGCACTAAAGTAAACAGAAATATTCCTGGAATAGATACCCTGGTCGAAAAGCAAACGGACCTCTTCGTCCTTTTCGAGTAATCCAAAAATATTACTGATTGGTTTTCTTTTTTTACTTTGCTGTTCTTTGATCCCACTCACTGCATACATTCCGAAATTAGTTGAAGTGGATTTACTGTACCATGTTCTCAATAACAAAAAAAAAATATTCTATGCTGACCTATCTTTTCAAAACTCCAAGAAATATTCAAGGAATATAAAATCATAGTTGAAATACCTGTTTGAAGGTAGTGTGATGTAACCACACATGTATAAGAAGTGGGTGGAATTTCGTTTTGTTAATTTGCACATAAAGACAATTTTTTGGCCAACTTGAGAACCTAATGCTTCGATTTTGCTTTATAAATATTAATCTTGCTTTGTAGATGGTAATATTTTCAATACAGAACATATGTTAAAAAAGTCCAAATATATGTACTTATTTTAAAATTCTGAGATAGCATTTGGAAGATTTTATATGGAAAAATTCTTTAGTCTATATATCATACTAATATATTGATACTGGAATACTGTCCCGTTCAATACAACTTGTACTATATGATAGCTTTTGTTTCGCTAAGATTTGTTCCGTGTGTTTTTGGTTTTGTTTATTTCATGTGCAAAAATTTTTTTTATAAAACTGGTTAAACATGAAATAAATCTTTTAAAATCAGTTTATTTTAACTATTTTTTGCTTAGTCAAGAGATGACAAACTATTTGCACCAAAAAGAATTTATTTTAGATGCTTTTAATCATATCTGTAAAATTAATATCAGCATTAAAAAATAGATCAAAAATCAAATAAATGAAATCATTAAATATGTAATATTAATAAAATAACAAAAAATAATTCATCGTATGAAATTACCAAACCATAGAAACTACTTTCAACACTAAGCACCTATAATTATAATGACAGTTTCCATAAAGCAATATAATATAATTTAGGATTCGACTTTTGGAATAAAAGTATTACTAAATAGTTTCCTTTACTTCGCACAAATATATATTACTCTTACTTCTTCTGAGTACTTTTTTTACGAAGAAAACTCCAACATGTCTCCTTTTATAAAAAATTTGTAGTTTCCAGAGAAATATTTAAGGAATAGGCCAGCTGCACTAAAGTAAACAGAAATATTCCTGGAATAGATACCCTGGTCGAAAAGCAAACGGACCTCTTCGTCCTTTTCGAGTAATCCCAAAATATTACTGATTGGTTTTCTTTTTTTACTTTGCTGTTCTTTGATCCCACTCACTGCATACATTCCGAAATTAGTTGAAGTGGATTTACTGTACCATGTTCTCAATAGGAAAATGGAAGTATTCGTTGACCTATCTTTTCAAAACTCCAAGAAATATTCAAGGAATATAAAATCATATTTGAAATACCTGTTTGAAGGTAGTGTGATGTAACCACACATGTATAAGAAGTGGGTGGAATTTCGTCTTGCTAATTTGCACATAAATGCATTTTTTTTTTACCAATGTAAGAATCCAATGCTTAGATTTCGCAGTATAAAAGCTTCGTAGATGGGCAATATTTTCAATATAGAACAGAATATGTAAAAAAATGTCTAAAAATATATAGCTATTTTAAAATTCTGACATAGAATTTGGAAGATTTTACATGGAAAAATTCTTAAATCTATATATCAAACTAATATGTTGATACTGAAATACTGTTTCGTTCCGTACAACTTGCACTGTGTGATATTTTTCTTTCCGCTATATTTTGCTATATAAATAACTCATCATATGTTGTGGATGGTAATATTTTCAATACAGAACAGAATTTGGTAAAATAGTCCAGAATGTATGCCTATTTTAAAATTTTGAGATAGCATTAGAAAGATATTAAATGGAAAAATTCCTTATGTCTATATATCAAACTAATATATTGATATTGGAATACTATTTCGTTCAATACGACTTGAACTGACACCTTTTGTTTCATATGGTGTTTTATATTCCCTGGGGTTTTGCGCTTGTAGTTTTCGCTTATTTCCACAGCAAAATATATTCTTATATAACTTGTTATACATGAAATAAATCTTTTGGAATTGGTTTATTTTAATTACTTCTTGCTTAGTAAAGAAACTACAAACTATTTGTACCAAAACGAATTTATGTTCTGTGATTAGTTTAATCGTATCCGTAAAATTATTCTAAAATTTTTTTTTATTTATTTAATTTTTAATTTTTTTAAATTCATTTTTAAAAATTATTTTTTAAACATTTTTTAAAAATTCATATCCGTTATCAGCATTAAAAAAATCGATCAGAAATCAAATAAATGAATTTATTAAATATGAAATATTAAAAAAAATAGTATCTATCAACACTCATTATAAGTAGATTTTCAATATTTTGTCGCTCATTGCATACATAATGTTGATCTCAGCAAAAGTATCTTTCCTTTCAAAATTAGGGAATTTCGTCTTCAAATATAATTTCGTAAATACATATATTCCATCATCATCAGTGGCGCAATAGCAACATGTTGGGCCAAGGTCGTCTGCCTACTGGCAGATTTGAGATAGGAGACGTTTTTTTTTTTTCAGAATAGGATTGTCAGCATACGCCCAACTCTCTACAGTCATATTAGACCTGAACCTAAGATTTAAAGAGGATTCCGAACCACTGCAAACATCCATGACACTACTGGAACTCATATCCGAAATTTGTGACACCGAGCGCTAGTCACTCGGTCCGCAGACCCCATGTATATTTCGCTTTGTCAAAATTTCCTAATTTCTTGATTTTATTATGTAACTTTTAATATAGAGGTAAGATGAAACGTAACTAAATATTGATTAATATTTCATTTCTTTCATTGCTACAAAAGTTTTCAATGTAGGGCTGTAGTTACATTAAATAGGGTACAACTATAATGCATTAATATGGACAATTTATGATAATTCTAACTACAACTACTAACTATAACTACAATTTATTCAGATTAAATGCTTGTGACTAGAATTTCAATTTCAAATCATTATTCCTAGTTTCCTTGATCTTTCTTTTAAATTAAAAAATATTTTTATTCCTAAAGTGTTTGTTTGTTTAATGCGTTTAATCCTTCTTTAAATCCTTATTTCCTGAAAAATTACTAAAAAAAGTATTCATTTTTATTATATGTCTATGCAGAAAACAATTGGTATTAAAATAGCCAAGTTTGGTCAGAACTGCCAAACATAAAAATCATCGACTTGTATTACAAGAAGCATCCACCAAAAATCGAATGTATGTAACCCAAAATATTTCCTAATAATAGAACATGTTGATATAATAGTCTGGCAGAAATGGATTATCCAACCATTCCAATTATTAAGTGATTGCTAAACGGATCGGTTCTTGCGGGAGATTCTTGGTTGCAATGTAGTCTCCTTACAGGGATGAGAAAAGGGATTTCCTTCCCCTAATCCCAACGATCAGCGGACCCAATTATGGTTCCCGGGAAGACTGCCCTTTACTATCATGCTTAGTTTGCGATAAAACATTGCTCTCGAGAGGTTTCTAGTCACAATCATGGATCCACTACAATCATGGATCTTGATAGATTTTTGTATTCGTTTATAGGTGAAATGACTTAAAAAATTTGATTTGTAGAAAGACAAGTGCATTATTTTATACCGCTCGTATACATTATATTTCAGAGTATAACAGCATCAAGAGTACAAATTTATACGAAGAATAGGGTACACGTGGATGGTACGGAAGTACATAGCAAAGAGTCAGAAATGCTTTTCAAGAGCAGTAGATGGCATTGTAAGGGTGCGAGAGTTAAGGATATTCTGGTCTAGACTCAATTATGGTTCCCTGGAAGGTTGCCCTATCATGTTTAGTTTACAGTAAAACATTGCTCTCCAGAGGTTTCCGGTCATGGGTCTTGACAGACTAAAGAAATCAGATGTGATTTGTAGAAAGATATGTACATTATTTTATACTGCTCTTATACATTATATTCAAGGTATATTAGCACCAAGGGTACAAACTTCTACGAAGAATATGGTACATCTTCATGGTTCGGAACCACACTGACTGAGTTGGAAATGCTTGTCAGAGCTGCAGATTGCGTTTCACGGGTTTGAGAGTTAAGGAAATTGTGGTCTCGATCTATTTATAGTTCCCTGGAAGGTTGCTCTATCCTATAAAGGATCTTGATAGATTTTTGTATTCGTTTATCGGTGAAAAGACTTAAAAAACTGGTTGGATTTGTAGAAAGATATGTGCATTATTTTATACTGCTCTTTTATATTATATATCAGTATCTAAGAGTACAAACTTCTTCGAAGAATAGGGTACACTTTGATGGTAAGGAATCACATAGCAATACTAAGTATGAAATGCTTTTCAGACGTGGCAGATGTACGGGTTCGAGAATTAAGGTCGTTCTGGCAGAGACTCTTCATTTCTCACATTGATGTACTGCTAGTGTAAAGGTTTACCACTACTACTACACCACACCACATCACTGCGCCTAGAGCTTAGTTGCATCTTTATAGTTTGGGATGATGTGGGTGAGACGAAGTCTGATTGGGCTCTATGACTCTCTACGTTCTTGGAAGACCAGGACCTACGGTTTAAAGTGCATTCCGAACCCCTGCAATTCTCCATCGTGCCGTGAACTTAATAATCTCTAGGATAGAACATTTTGATTAATTTTCTTCAGTTATTTATTATTTATAATAATTACTTTCTTTTCATATTTCTGAAGGATTCAGACGCATATACGACTATATCCAAAAAGTAATACCAGTTATCAATTTAAAGTTCCCGGGGATTATGGAATTTCAATTTGTTTTTGCTTTTTTAGCTTGTTGCCACTGTCCTTGTCATCTGTGTGAAATTTGACGACAAAATATTCATTATCGTTTGAGTTACGCTTGGTTTTGCGAGACGCTAAAACTCATTCCGGCGATTTCTGAAATGTCTGAATTAATTGAACAAAGAACTTGCATTAAATTTTGTTTGCGGTGCATTCGGTGAATGAAATATTTAGAAGTGGTAAAAACAGTTCAAAGAAGGCGGAGAACGCGTTGAAGACAAAGAGCCCTCAACCTCAACCGACGAAGCTCACGCCTAAACAATTAAAGATTTGGTGCTTGCAAACTGTCGATTTGCAATTAGAGACCTTGCTGATGATATTGAAATTTCAAAATTCCATTTTAAAACATGTTTTGGGCCTCAAACGCGTCAAATTTCGATTGGTCCCGAAAGCACAGAATGCGCCAGCTCACAGTGCATTGATTCTTCGCGACTTTTTCGCCAAAAATGAAACCCATATAATTCCACAACCCCGTCAAGCTATTCTCTAAACTCAAAAGACCAAATTTCAGGGACAGATGCCGAGGACAGTGCTAGCAACCTAAAAAAGGAAAATAATTGAAATACCATATGCCAGGGAAATTTAAATTGAAAACTGGTTTTACTTTATGGACACATTAGTTTTAAAAATAAAATTAACATTAAGCAATGACATTGATTGTAAAATTTCTTTAAATTTATTCGATATTCATTCAAGAAATCAGTGCATCCGTTGTCTTTGTCCACAAGAATAAACAATAAAATTGAATTTGGTGGGGAGAGTGGTGGACTATGTTTGGTATTCTTGTCGCATCACTTTCTGTTCGAAGTTCTTCCAGGAATGTTCACCAATCGAATTCTTCTGCTTTTAGAGAGTGGCGTGGTTTTTCCGCGAATCAAAAATCGAATTTTACACTCAGCGACCCCGCTGTCATGAAGGGGAGTAACAAGGTGTGACAGCGACCCTCTTCTTCCCCACCACCCCAACCAAATTAAATAATTCTAAATAAAAATGACTGGGGTAGAGGGGGGATCTCCGAATATCGTTCACACCTCTGGATGTCCACAAACTCAATGCGTGTTTTCTTTGTAAAGAACACGACGTGACATCTTGTTCCTCCAATATATCCTTATGCGTGTTTTATCATGAACAGTGATTTATTGAACTGATTTACCTTTGATAATGCCTGCATGACATTCGATTTTTTTTTTCAGAAGAAGTACATTTTTATAAATGAGTTTTCTAATTTATTTTTGTAAGGGACAAAAAAAAGTTTTGTAAGATAAATCAATATCTTGTAAACCAATATATTTTCATCTTGATTATGCGAGATCCATTGATTTTAAAATAAATGCGAATTTTCACTAGATGAATATTTCTTTTTCAATTCCTACTATTAGTTCACACTCTCCCTGTATATATCTTGTTCAAATTTTCAATCGTTCATAAAATACTTTTTATTCATCCACTCAAGTTCAAATACATTTTTTGAAACTTGCAGTGGATGACACTGGATGTAAATACAGTTTTTTCAAATGTTAATAATTAAATTTAATTAATAATTTTTAGGTTTTTTTTTAGATTTAAGTTGCATGTATTTAATAATAGATGGCGCTAGATGTAAGAGGAAAATTTCAACTATTTTTGTAAAGGAGTTTTCTGCAATATAGTGAAAAAAAAGTAGGAATTGTCTTTAATTTTTTTTTTATATTACTTGATACCCTGAAAATAACCAAAGTATCAAAAAATTCGTTTTTAATATTGGATTCTTCATAACAAAATAATAATAAATCCAAATGTCAGTTGTTAATTCCATAAATAATTCAATCAATTCCTTCTCTCTGGATGGCCTTTTTTTTTTTGCTGCAATTTAAATTTTTCCTTTGAAGTTGCATTTATTAAGGGCCTGATGGCCGAGTGGCTAGCGCTCGGTGCCACAGGTCTCGGGTTCAAGTGCTGGCGTTTCCATGGTTTCTTTTAGTGATTCGGAATCCTTTTTAAGTCGTATTTTCTTGTATAATATGACTGTAGAGCGTTGGGCGCCAAGCTGACAACCCTACCCCATAAAAAAGTCAGCTATATGGAGCCAAGTCAGACTTCTACCTACAGATGAGACAGAAGCTGCTCCTTTCCCTTCAAACATGAGACCACACATATTCGTGGGCTTGTTCTAGATGTAACCATCGTATTCACCTGATTTAGCACCGTGCGACTTCTGGCTATTCCCTAAACTCAAAAGACCACTCCGGGAACACCGTTTTCAGTCGATTGAAGAGATTCAACGTGAATCGGCCCGCGTTTTGAAAGCCATCCCGACCAATGACTTTTTAGCATGCACTGAGGACTGGAAAAAGAGTTGGCATAAGTGCATTGTGTCCGGAGGGGACTACTTTGAAAGTGATGAAATAAATTTAGAAGAATGAATAGTGTAAAAAAAATGAAAAAACAAAATGGTCTTACTTTTTGGGCACAGTAGTATTAAAGCAGCATTATTATGAAGCTAGATTATTTTAAACTTCTGATTTTAAACATTATATAGATTTCATTACCATTATTATTCCATACGTCTCGGTATGGTCCCCAAAGCTCGCGTACATGAACACGGATTTTTAATTTATTTAATTACATTTTTTTTTCAAATGCAGCACAGTCTCATTAATGTTTGGGCGACTTGATGGTCAATTGGTTAGCGCTCTTATCTTTGGTACTATAGACACTACAGCTCCCGGTCTGATATGACCATCGAGCGTCACAGAACCCAATCAGACTTCTCACCCACATCATTCCCAAACTGTAAAGAAGCAACTCAATTCTAGATACAGTGATGTGGTGGGGTGTAGTAGTAGTAATCACCATTAAACTGCAGATCCAGGTCTTATTAGACTAAAACGTGCCAAAAATGACCGTAGAGCGACAAACCAAATCCTGGTTTTGTATTTCATTCAAATACTTGATGATGTGTCAAACATGCATTATCCTACTATGTTTTCATTCCATAATAAATTCCAATACACGTTTATCAAAAATCTAGCAACATAAAGATTTATAGACACTCATATCTTCATATGTTGATGGGTTGCCAAATAATCTTACTGTGCAGCTGACGATCACCAGCTGCAAAGTATGGAAAAAATTCCGATAAATCATGAAAAATGTTGTATCAAGTTTCATTTTTATGTCATTGTGAAGATCTTGCACAGTAGAGTTTTATGTCATTCGCTTTATGATTTTACAGGCTCATTTTTTTAGCTCAAGTTATGAAAATTTTGAATTATTTCAGGTTGTATTTCGCTTATTTTTTAAAAGACACTTAATGTACTTAAACATAAATATTATTAATTAGGTTGTGAAGTTTAAACAACATAAGATTTTTTTTTCTTCTAGCCGACATTGTATTTTGCAAAATTTCTGTGGTCATTTTAATAAGCTTCGTTAACCGTAAGCTATCAAAATTCAATTCTAGGTATTCAGTAAGCTAGCATCTTTTCAATAATAAGATTTATTAAAAAAAAAAAGATCGATATATGAGTAAATGAGTTTTATGAGCATCGTTTATAATGAAGTAGAAAAGTAAATAGATAAAAGTTTCTTGTTCAAGTCATTTCTGCCGACGTACATAGATTAATAAAATTTACAGCTCAGACATTATTGATTTTTTTTTTTTGCTGCTTCTGCAAGAAATATAGGTTGTGTGTTAAAAAAATGAAATTATTTTACCGAAAAATTAAAAAACCGGAAAGTTACTTTTATATTGAATATGGTACAAATGCTTAAAGTTTTTTTTAAAAAATAGAAGGCTTCCAAGAATGTTCAATATAACTAAATTGGATATTAATATTGAATATTAATATTATGTTGAATATAAATATATGGGCTTGATGGCCGAATGACTTGAGCTCAGACACTCGGTGCCATAGGTTTTGGGCTCAAATCCACTACACACCGTAGTGGATAGCATACCACTTCGGACCGTAAGTATGTCCCGGTCTAATATGACTGTTGGGCATAGTTCTGACCACGATATCCCGTAAAAAGAACACATCTTCTGTCTAGAAATCTACGAGTAGGCCTTGGCCGCCATGGGGCTGTTGCGCCACTGATGATTATGATATTCAATATAACTAGTTGCCCACAGAAAAGATTAAGAATGATCATATGACATGTAAGTTTGACCTTTTTATGATTATGACATGTTCATTTTGCTCATCCTATATCGTACAATGCATTTTTTAATATGGAGGAATATATGCCAGTTGATACCAACTTTGTTAAATGCATAGTAGAATATTGAAATGCTATGTTTACGGTGGTCAATGATTTTTATATAGTCGAGAGGCCTGAGGAGGCCTATATTTCGAGATGCCTGAGGGCTAATAGGCTAGAGCTCTAGCCTTTAGAACCTCAGCCTTCAGGTTCGAATCCTGGTGATGGCTTGAATGTTTGTGAGTGGTACGGAATCCACTTTAAAATGTAGGTTCCGGTCTGTTTAGTCCTAGCGTACAAAAAATGACCGTAGACATTGGGACCTTGCACCATAGGCTTCAGGTTCAAAACTTGGCGATAGCATGGACATTTGTTAGTGATTCGAAACCATGTTAAACTGTAGGTACCAGTCTAATTAGCCCAAAGTGTGCAGAAAAAAAAAATGACCGTAGAGTGACAAACCAAACCTCATATTTGGGATTTAATGTTTTTTTATTATATTTTTACTTCTTTTATTTGAATTTTCAGTACATACTATTTTAATAAGCCCAACAGAAACGTATTATATCTATGCAGGAATTGACTACAATAAATCTTTAAAATTGGAAGTATTTTCATTAGATTCAAAGGACATTGGATTCAAGGTGTATTCGTTTCGTTCGTTCTTCTTTTACCACATTCTAGTAAACGCTGAATTGTCACACACTTCGAGTAATAAGTAAAATCCATATAGAAGCGGAAAAGTATTGAGTACCGCATGAAAAATACTTTGAAAAAGAAAAATCTTTATATGATACAAATACATGAAAATTCGTTGATTGATTCAAATACATCAAAATTCGTTGATATCTGGGTGAAACTCAAAAGACATGATGTCTCAGTTATATTGAATCTTATGAATTACTGGTAAATGATGGCCGATTGTTTGCTCGCAGGGGTTGTTTTTTCACGTTCAAGATCAAACACTGGGTAACAGGTAAACGGTAGCTCAACGTTGTAGTTCAAACAAATAATAGCTAAACGAAAAAGAGACGTTGTGTTGTGACTAATTATCAGTGTCCTGCAGTGGGATACGGATATCCCATAAGTAGTTTGTGGTCTGATGGCCAATTGGCTAGAGCTCTAACCTTTGGTACCACAGGCTTCAGGTTCGAATCCTGTCGATGGCAATGATGTGTGTGAGTGGTTCAAAATCCACATTAAAGCGTAGGTCCCGGTCTATTTAACCTAAAGTGTGCACAAGACTACTGCTGCTGTAGAGCGACAAGCCAAACCCATGAGTAGTTTACTCATGGATGGAGAGAAATTGAGCAGCTTCTGTTGTGATGGAGCCCCCGTAGGTAGAAGTCTGACTTGGTTCCGGGATTCTCTCACAGTCATATTAGACCGGGACCTACGGTTTAAAGTGGATTCCAAACCACTACCATGGCATCGCCGGGACTCGAATCCGAAACCTATGGCACCGAGTGCTAGACGGTCATTCAGGCCCCTCATAAGAGACGTGAACTACAAATACACGAAACTATTGAAGTAAAAATTATTTAGAGAGGCATGCAAAAAATGTGTACTCACTGGGCCTGCACTTGTAAGCGACCTCAGCGTACTTGCGCACTCCGGGGCAGGGGTCGTGTCCGAAGGCCTGGGGGGAAGTCTTCACAGTGCAGATCCTCTGGTCGCGGCACGACTCCTCCACAGTCTGCAACAGAGAGTACTGCAAAGCATCATCGAACACGCTCACGTCAAACAACATATACACACAGCACAACACATACCTGTACACTTCGCGGTACTTTAAAGTCATTTCATCAATAAAAGTAAGATTTTTTTTAAACAAGTAATATAAAAAAAATTTTTAAGTCAATTCCTATTTTTTTTCCCATTATATTGCAGAGAGTCCTTTATAAATAATTTTCATTCGTTTTTTTAAGTTTATGTGGCGCCATCTATGGGTAGATAAATGCAACTTAAATCTAAAAAAAACTAAAATTAATTAAATTTAATGAATGAATTGATATTTGAAAAAACTGCATTAACATCCTGTGTCATCCACTACAAGTTTTAAAAATATACATTTGAACTTGAGTGAATGAATAAAAAGTTTTTTTTTATGAACGATTGAAAATTTGAACAAGATATACACTGAAGTGACAAAAGTCATGGGATACCTCTTAATATCGTGTCGGCCCTCCTTTCGCCCGGCGAAGTGCAGCAACTCGACGTGGCATGGACTCAACAAGTCGTTGGAAGTCTTCTGCAGGAATATTGAGCCATGCTGTCTCGATAGACGTCCATAATTGTGAAAGCGTTGATGGTGCAGGATTTTGGGCACGAACAGACCTCTCGATGATGTCCCATAAATGCTCGATGGGATTCATGTCGGGCGATCTAGGTGGCCAGATCATTCGTTGGAATTGTCCAGAATGTTCTTCAAACCAATCGCGAACAGTTGTGGCCCGGTGACATGGCGCATTGTCATCCATAAAAATCCCATCGTTGTTTGGGTACAGGAAGTCCATGAATGGCTGCAAGTGATCTCCAAGTAGCTGGACATAAGCATTTCCAGTCAATGTTCGGTCCAGTCGCACCAGAGGACCAAGTCCATGCCATGAAAAAACAGCCCACACCATTACGGAGCCACCACCAGCTTGAACAGTGCCTTGCTGACAGTTTGGGTCCATGGCTTCGTGGGGTCTGCGCCACACTCGAACCCTACCATCAGCTCTCACCAACTGAAATCGTGACTCATCGGACCAGGCCACGGTTTTCCATTCATCTAGGGACCAACCGATATGCTCACGTGCCCACGAGAGTCGCTGCAAGCGATGTCGTTCTGTCAGTAAAGGCACTCGAGTCGGTCTTCTGCTGGAATAGCCCAAGAAAGCCAAATTTCTCCGCACAGTTCTAACAGACAAGTCCCTTGTACGTCCCACATTGATTTCTGCTGTTATTTGACGCAGTGTTGCTTGTCTGTTAGAATTTACGACTCTTTGCAGACGTCGCCGGTCTCGGTCGTTAAGTGCAGGCGGTCGACCACTGCGCTGTCGCTGGTGGGATGTTATGCCTGAAATTTCATACTCTCGGCACACTCTTGACACAGTGGATCTGGGAATGTTGAATTCCCTAACGATTTCCGAAATGGCATGACCCATGCGTCTAGCTCCAACTAACATTCCGCGTTCAAAGTCTGTTAATTCCCGTCGTGCGGTCATCATCACGTCAAAACCTCTTCACATGAATAACTTGAACAGAAATGAAAGCTCTGCGAAAGCACTGCGCATTTATACCTGTTCTACGCGATGCTACTGCCATCTGAAAATTTGCATATTGCTATCCCATGACTTTTGTCACTTCAGTGTATATAGGGAGAGTGTGAGCTAATAGAAGGAATTAAAAAAATCCTACTTCTTATGAAAACACGCATAATAATTACTCATATACATGTAATAAACATCGTTTCTTCATTCTTCCTAATTCTACTTAAATACTATTATTCAATTCCTCCTATTAGCTCACACTCTCCCTATATATATCTTGTTCAAATTTTCAATCGTTCATAGAATACTTTTTATTCATCCACTCCAGTTCAAATACATTTTTTTTGAACTTGTAGGGGATGACACTGAATGTTAATACAGTTTTTTCAAATATTAGTTCAGTAATTAAATTTAATTCATTAATTTTAGGTTTTTTTTAGATTTAAATTGCATATATCTACCAATAGATAGCGCCAGATAAACTTAAAAAAAATGAATGAAAATTATTTATAAAGGACTTTCTGCAATAGAGTGGAAAAGAAGTAGTAATTTTTTATATTACTTGTTTTGATATATTAAGCACTAAAATAAAATTATAATTTTGTCATAAAAGTTTCAAATTTTTTAATAATTAAATTGTGTCGATTATTTAGAACGACTTTTTAATTTATTGAGTTACTTTTTAGTTTATTTATACTTCAATTTTAATCGTTAGGCGTTTATTTCATACTATTATTTTACCATTTTCATTCTAGTTAGCGTTTATATTGCATATTGAGCTTTCACATTTTATTATTGAGTTTCGAATGAATGGATGATAAGATTAGAAGTGGAAGATTAAAATTGCAATAAATGCAGCTTTTTTTAATCAATATATTTATAAGCATAAATAGTTTAGAAAGAAAATTAACACACAAAAAATAACGATTACTACTCATAACATATAACTCATTCAGCTGCATGAACGAGACGATTATTTTACAATTACAATTTTCAATGCGTAAAAGCTGGTTTACGCTGGGTACTAAAAACACTCGTAAAACGTCAGCCAATCAAAAGTTTTAATATTCAGAAGACCATGCTACCGATTCGCTGGCTTCTTCTATGTGAGATTTTAGTATATGGTGGAAACCGACTGTCTCCGAGCTTTTACTTATTTTTATTAGAAATGACTTGACCATAAATTAATTGATGTGGAATGGGGGTTCTGGCAGAGAAAATAAATTTCAATACGAGATGATTTTTTTTTTATTATTACTTTTTATTTTAAGAAAACAAAAAACTCTAGTAACTCCATTAGTTTAGTTATAATTTTTATAAACCTTAATACTTATATTTGCCTATTTTTCATGTTTTGATGTGATAGATGTCAGAGACAGAAATAAATTTGAAAAGCAAACCTAAGAACAGAGTTATTTCCATGCATAATTGGAAAACTTTATTTTCACTAAACAGGTTAACAGTAAATATATTTTTGGGATCGGTAACCACATAGCAATCAAAATGGCCCAGAAGAATCAAGCTTTCACTCCTTTTTAATAGAAATGACTTGAACACAAATGAATCAACGTGGAATGGGGTGTCTGATAGAGAAAGTAAGTTTCAATGTGAGAGTTTTATTTTTTTTATCGTGGGGATACCAGTTTAGTTATAATTTTTAGAAAATTAAAAACTTATATTTTAATATTTTACATTTTTTTAACCTGATAGATTTTAAAGACCGGAATAAGGTAGAAAGACAAACCCAAGAACATATTTATTTCAATGCATAATTAGAAAACATTGTTTTCACGAAATGGGTTAAAGGTAAATATCTTTTTGGGGTAGGTATATTATATACATAATACTAATAATATAATATAGTAGGTATATATTTAGAATATTAAATCATAGAAATAAAAATAAAAATATTTCATATCCTATGAACTTCAGGATCTTACGAGAGCAGTAAGTGCTTCATTGGTAACGCTGGAACTGCTACATATTTCTATTTCATTTGCCACAAAAAATGAGATAAATAGAACTTAAAATCAAAGTATTTGGCATTTGGAAATAAAATTTTGCAAATATTCTTCTTTTTGATGCTCTCACATCTTTTTATAAAAATAATTTACAATCTTCAAAAAGATACAAAATAAAAAGTTAAATTAAGTTTTAAGTTTATCTGCTAAAAAATACATTAATGTTTATTTTTAATCAATAAAACATTCTAAGCTTATTTTTTTGTTTGTAAAATAATTATCTTAGAATATTTAATAAATTAATAATTTATCGATTATTTTATTTACTTGATTTCATCAAATTATGTACGCATTTAAACTCCTTTGAAAAATGTACAAAATACATTTAATACACTAAATTAGATTTTTGGGAACATAAATTTAAATATTTAAAAATATTTCAGCATTTGAACATTATTCTTAGTAAAGCTAATGAATAAATATTTGAGTTCAATTTATTACTGAATTAGTAACGCAATATTTTGTATATTTTATTCATGAAAAGAAATTCCCTGAAATAAATTTTCTGAGTGAGTTAGTGCATTATTGTAAATATAAAATTTTTATTCATCAAGTAATAAAAATTTTCAATCGTATTTATTTTATATCTCATATTTCCTATGAATTTATTTTCATATGCCATTAATGCACAAAATTTACATATAGAATAAATATTTTCACAAAGTTTCTAATATTTAAAAGAATTTTTTATTACTAACTTATTTTTAATAATTTATTAACTTATTCCGGTATTTAGTAACTATTCAAATTTTATTTGAAATTTAAATATCTTATTTATCAATGAAATAGACAGCAAACATTTCAAATAACGAAATGAAAAAAAAAAAACATAATAAATAAATAAAATAAAATAAAATAAAACATATTTATAATAACAACATAAACCTACTACTGTGTCCAAAAAATAACTACAATTTTTAATTAAAATTTCCCGGGGCTTATGAAATTTCAATTTTTTTTCTGTTTTAGGTTCCTGGCACTGTCCTTGACATCTGCGGGAAATTTCACTTCGAAATATTCATTAGTGTTTGAGTTACGCTTGGCTTTGTGAGACGCTATAACTGATTCCTGCGATTTTGAAATGTCTGAATGAATTGAGCAAAGAACTCGCATTCAATTTTGTTTGCGGAAACGTATAAAATTCTGTAGAAGGCATTCGATGAGCATTCCTATGTCGGAAAGAGATATTTAGAAATGGTGAAAACAGTTAGAAAGAAGAAGACGTCGAAGACGAAGAACCCTCTGGTCGATTATCCACCTCAACCGACGAAGCTCACGTCCAAAAAATTAAAGATTGGATGCTTGCTAACCATCGATTTACAATTAGAGACCTTGCTGCTGATGTTAGAATTTCAAAAGGATCGGTCAATTCCATTTTTGGGCTTCAAACGCGTCAAAACTCGATTGGTACCGAAAACACTGCATTGATTCTTCGTGATTTTTTCGACAAAAATGAAACCCATGCCGTTCCACAATACCCGTATTCTCACCGTGCGACTTCTGGCTATTCCCTAAACTTAAAAGACCACTCCGGGGACATCGTTTTCAGTCTATTGAAGACATTCAACGTGAATCGTCGCGCACTTTGAAGGCCATCCCTGTCTATGACATTGAGGATTGGAAACAAAATTAGCATAAGTGCATTGTGTCCGGAGGTAATTACTTTGAAGGTGATGAACTAAATTTGGGAGAATAAAAAAAAAGTTTTTGAAAAAAAAAATAATTGGTCTTACTTTTTTGGCACGGTTGTACATGGAGACGCGCATAATAATTACCCGTATACTATAACTCATTTAGCTGCATGAAAGAGACGTTGCAATTTCTAATACGTAAAAGCGGGTTCTCGCTGGACACTAAAACCACTCGTAAAACTTCAGCCAATCAGAAGCCTGAATGGTCAGAAGATCATGCTACCGATTCGCCGGCTTCTTCTATGTGATATTTTAGTATCTGGTGGAAATCCACTTTAAGGTGTTTTTATCGAACACGAAAATTACTGCATGGTCAGAATTGCGCTTTCACACTTTTTTTAATTAGAAATTACTTGACCATAAATAAATCGACGTGGAACGGGGAGGGAGGGGGACGTCTAACAGAGAAAGTAAGTCTCAAATCCGATAGTTCTTTTGGTTTTAATTTTTTCTGAGATATTGTTTTAGTTATCATTTTTAGAAATCTTAAAACTTATATTTGCATATTTTACATTTTTTTAACGTAATAAATTTGAGATTGACTTATTTTCATGCATAATTCAAAAACTTCGTTTTCACGAAATGCATTAAAGCTAAATATATTTTTGGGATCGGTAACCTCCTAGAAATCAAAATGAAAATATTCCATATCCTAAGGACTTCAGGGTCTTAAGAGCTTAGTAAGTGCTTCGTGGATAACGCTGGAAATGCTACATATTTCTATTCAGTTTGCAACTTAAAAGGAGATAAATAGAACTTCAAATCAAAGTATCTGACATTCAAAAACAGAATTTTGCAAATATTTTTCTTTTTGATGATTTCTGTCACATCTTTTTATAGAAATAATTTACAGTCTCCAAACGATATATTTAAAGCTTATTTTATCTGCTAAAATATGCATTATTGAGGTTTATTTTTAATCAATAAAACATCCTATTCTTAATTTTTTAGTTTGCAAAATAATCATCTTAGAATATTTAATAAATTAATAAATAATAAATTATCAATTAATTTATTTTTTTGATTTTATCAAATTATGTACGCATTTGCATTCCTTTGAAAATACATTTAATATATACATTTAATGCACTAAATTAGATTCTTAAGAACATAAATTTAAATATTAAAAAATATTTTAACATTTGTTTAATATTCTTAAGTAAAGCTAATGAATAAATATTTGAGTTGAATTTATTACTGACTTTAGTAACAAAATATTTTGTATATTTTATTCATAAACATTACTCCCTTGAATTAAATTTTCAGTATGAGTTAGTGCATCATTATAAATATAAAAATTTTGTTCATCAAATTAAAAAAAATATCAAATATATTTATTTTTATGTTTTATATTTCCTATAAATTTATTTTCATATGCATTTAATTTACAAAATTTATATATAAAATAAATATTTTCATGAAGTTTCCAGCATTTAAAAGAATTTTTGATTACTGATTTATTTTTAATAATTTATTAACCTTATTTTGGCATTCAGTAACTATTCAAATTTTATTTGACATTTAATAAATCGTATTTATCAATGAAATAGACAGCAAATATTTCCACTAATGAAATTTAAAAAAAATAAATACATATTTATAGTAACCAAATAAAACATATATATATTATAAAAGCAGAAATTTTAGTAACGTAAGTTAATTAATCCCAGAAGTCTGTATTTCATTAATTATAATAAATTTAAATTTTATTAATAGCATCTATAATATTGCATTAGAAATAATATTGCATTGCTTATAAAAAAGCTTTATGAAGAATTGCTTATAAACTATAAAGTAAGCATATTTAAAAATAACGATAAGGATTAAAATTGTAATACCACGAGAATTAGTACAAACATTTTTAAAATATACAAGAGCACAAAATTAATAATTTAAATTGGATATGACAAAAGTTGCATTTAGAAATTTTAAATCTAGTTATACATCAATTTGGCATTTTCGAATGTCTTTTGATGTCATATTATTTTGATGTCCTTATTACTTTGAAATGATTCACCAATTTTTCAAAAACCACTGAGGTATTTTACCAAATTTTAAAAACTAATTAATAAATTAATTCATTTTTAACAAAATATGACATACAGAAGTTTTGAGAGCTAACATTCTGAATAAATAATAATAGAAATTCTGAAACCTAAAGGATTAATAATTTAAAAACTTAACCAAACATGCTTAGCTGAATGCACCGGAAATTTAACGTTCTATGTTTAATTTGTTAGAGAATTAAGTCCTTATTCGTAGTACTTCGTGTAATCCTTTTATTCTTCTGTAATTCTTTCTTATCTTTTAAAACACGAATATTATTGCAACGTCAGATTGCTTTTATAAGATTATTTTTGAAGGGATTTACAAGTTTAGCAAACCAAGTAAATCTTTTAGAAAATGAAATTAATCTTTTTTCAAATCAAATTAACCCTTTTTAAAATTAGTATTTTATTTAAATGTTATTGTACATATGAGTGTTTATAAAGACATATATGCATATAAGTCTATAAAAACATACATGTAATATGCATTTTATCTATGAGTAGTGATGTATGTAACCCGTATTTCTCTACGAATAGTGATGTATGTAATGTGTATTTCTCTATGAGTAGTGATGTATGTCATGTGCCTTTCTCTATGAGTAGTGATGTATACAATGTGCATTTCTGTATGAGTAGTGATGTATGTAATGTGCATTTCTCTATGAGTAGTGATGTATGTCCTGTGCCTTTCTCTATGAGTAGTGATGTATGCAATGTGCATTTCTGTATGAGTAGTGATGTATGCAATGTGCATTTCTGTATGAGTAGTGACGTATGTAATGTGCATTTCTCTATGAGTAGTGATATAAATTCGTATTTCTCTATGAATAGTAATGTAGTGTAGTGGTATGATTAAATATGCATATGTTAATCTGTATTTTTTCAATAAGCCTGATTAAATGAGCAACTTGAGCAATAAGTTCATATATACTTACGCAAGTATAAAAATTCAAATATATGCAAGCATGCGCCTATCTCTGTGTGTATATATGCGAATGAATGTTTATATGTATATGTTTGTGTGCACATATGTGCACGTTTACGCTCATATATAAGAATGCCAATGTATATGTTTGTTTGTGTGAATTTGTGTATATATATGCGTATGTATATTTATTTTCGAGTATGTATGCACGTAGGTTTGTTTATGTGTATTTGCGCGGCTTATATGTCTATGTATACGCATAAATTTGTGCGTGTGATTGTATGCGGATATGTATACTTGTATGTTAGTGCGAATACATGTTCGTGTGCATGTATGTATGTTTGTATTTTGAAAATATCATATATCGGTATCAAGTAGTGTATCAGTATAGTAAGTATATTTGAAACTATTTTGAACAAGTAAACATGAAAATGCTTTCTGATTCTTTAAATGTAAAGCAAGATGATTAGATGTTGCTTCTTCAATGTCACATCCCAAAATGTATCTGGAGGCACACAGTGCCACAAAATGTGAAGTAATGTGCAATCTCATTCTACAATTTACTTACTGTGGCATTAAGATAATTATTTTTAGCAAGAATTGCAATTAAACGATTTTATTTAACAGGTAAAGGAAAGCATTTTGAACAAGTAAATATGAAAAAGTTTTTTCATACTTTAAATGTAAAATAAAAGTTTTCAATGAGAAGTTCCAAAAGGTGTCTATGTTCTGGAGACATACAGTGCAACAATAGGTCAAATGAAGTGCAATCTCCTTCTAGACTTAATTTATTGTGGCATTAAGGTAATTATTTTTAACAAGAATTGCAATGAAAGATTTTATTAAAGAGGAAAAGGAAAGCATTTTCAACAAGACAAATACATGAAAATGCTTTGTGATTCTTTAAATGTAAAATAACCTTTTTCAATGTGTCGTTCCAAAATGTGTCTGGATCTGGAGGCAGCGCAACAATAAGGTAAAGTGGCGTCTGACGTGCAATCTCATTCTAGATTTAACGTATTGTGGCGTTAAGCTACTTATTTTTAATAAGAATCGCAATTAAACGATTCTATTTAACAAAGAAAGGAAAGCATTTTGAACAAGTAAAAATGAAAAAGTTTTTTGATCCTTTAAGCGTAAAATAACCTTTTTCAATGTGAAGTTCCAAAAGGTGTCTGGATATGGAGGTATACAGTGCAACAACAGATAAAGTGAAGTACAATCTCATTCTAGATTTAACGTATTGTGGCATTAAGCTACTTATTTTCAATAAGAATCGCAATTAAACGATTTTATTTAACAGGTAAAGAAAAGCATTTTGAGCAAGTAAATATGAAAAAGTTTTTTCATACTTTAAATGTAAAATATAAGTTTTCAATGAGAAGTTTCAAAAGGTGTCTGTGTTCTGGATGCATACAGTGCAGCGAAAGGTGATGTGAAGTGCCAGCTTATTCTAAAATTAACGTACATTGTGGCGTTCTTTTTAACAATAATTGCAATTCAACTATTTTATTTATTTAACAAGGAAATGAAAGCATTTTGAATAAGAAAGCATGAAAATGATTTTTGATTCTTTGTTTTAAATGTAAAACAACATTTATCAATGAGAGGTTCCAAAAGTTGTCTGGATCTGAAGGCACACAGTGCAACAATAGGTAAAATGAAGTGCAGTCTCATTCTAGACTTAACGTATTGTGGCCCTTAAGCTAATTATTTTTTACAAGAATTGCAATCAAACGATTTTATTTAACAGGAAAAGGAAAGTATTTTGAACAAGAAAATGTCAAGAAATTACTTCTATTAGCTCTCGCTCTCCCTATATATATCTTGTTCAAATTTGCAATAGTTCATAAAATACTTTTGCTTCATCCACTCAAGTTCAAATACACTTTTTTTGAACTTGTAGTGGATGACATTGGATGTTAATACAGTTTTTTCAAATATTAATTCAGTAATAAAATTTAATTAATTAATTTAAATTTTTTTTAGAGTTAAGTTGCATTTATCTATCAATAGATGGCACCAGATAAATTTAAAAAAAATGAATGAAAATTATTTTTAAATGACTTTTTGCAATAGAGTGAAAAAAAAAGTAGGAATTGACTTAAAATTTTTTTTTATATTACTTGTTAATTCTTTAAATGTAAAATCTGGATCTCGAGACGCACAGTGCAACAAAAGGTGAAGTGAAGTGAAGCAGAATCTTATTCTAGAATTCACATGTTGTAACAATAAGGCTAGTAATTTTAATTTAACAACTTTATTTAACAAGAGAAGAAAAGCAACATGAAAATGTTATTTGATCTCAAATGTAAACATAATCATGTTCAATGTGACGTTCCGAAAGGTGTTGGGATCTCGTGACAATGCAACAAAGGGCGAAATTAAGTGCAATTTCATTCTGAATTCAGGTACTATTGCATTAAGTTAATTATATTTGGCAAGAATTTCGATTAAAAGATTTTATTTGACAAGGGAAGGAGAGTTAATGTAAACGGTATATCCTGTTTCAACATTGCGTCAAGAAATAAGCACTGTCATTCCTTGACATGCCTTGGGGCTGGCAGCTTCAATGCAAAAATGTAGACTGGAGTTTGGGGATGAATTCTGGCTAAAGATGGATCTGTTTTAAACATATTTATTTAGCAGTTTCTGGTTTGGGATTTCTAATACCCTAGTAATAACATATGGAATTTATCTTTTTATTAATATTGAAGAAAAATGTATAATTTGCATCATTGTTTCATCTGAATAAAATTTCAAAGACTCATACTTTTATTTTACCAAAAGATGTAACCAAATGGTATTTGATAATTGTTTTTTGAATCATTTATTATTTAATATGTGTTTTGATGATAAAAGTGAATGATGATTAATGTGGTCTTGGCTGATGATGAATGTAACATTTGAAATGATATGAATCTTGATGAAATGATCTATGATGAAAAATGTGATTATTGCTGATGATGAATGTGATTATTGCTGATGATGAATGTGTTCTTCGCTGATGATGAATGTGATCTTTGCTGACGATGAATGTGATCTTTGCTGACGATGAATGTGATCTTTGCTGACGATGAATGTGTTATTTGCTGATGATGAATGTGTTATTTGCTGATGATGAATGTGATATTTGCTGATGATGAATATGGTTTTTGAAATGATCTTGAATGATGAAGAATGTGATCTTTGCTGATGATGAATATGATCTTTGAAATGAAAATGAATGTGATCTTAGAAATGACAATGAATGTGATCTTTGAAATGACAATGAATGTGATCTTTGAAAATACAATGAATGTGATCTTGAATGATGAAGAATGTGATCTTTGAATTGATTATAATCTTTATGAAATGATTTTGAATGATGAAGAATGTGATCTTTGAAATGATGACGAATCTTGATTAAATGATCTTGAATGATGAAGAAAGTGATGATGAAGAAAGTGAATGATGAAGAAAGTGATGATGAAGAAAGTGAATGATGAAGAAAGTGATCTCGTGACAGAATTAAAAAGAGTCTATTAATATTTTTCATTTTTATAAAATAAAATTATGTCAGTTGAAAAAATAATTTTCTAAAAGTTTATTGTTTTGCATACATTAAAATTAAAAAAAAAAATACCATAATTACTGTAAAAATTCTTCAATTATTTAAAGTACAAATGTTTAAATAATTTCAAAAATCTTACAAAAAGAAAAAAAGACTTTACAGTGTACTACTACATTGACAGCGACTGTTAATCAGTACGTAGGATTGAAAAAAATATATAATAACTATTCAAAACTATACTTATTATAATAGTAAATATCAGTTAAAAAACATACTGGAAAAAGCGTTTTTTTTCTTGTTTACTATTTTTTGATATTTAATTTTGGAATTCGAAACTTCACAAACTAGCATAAAAAATGATCTCATTTTTTCTCGTTTTAAATAATTATCAAAACAATTTTTATCATTAATGAATCGTAAAAACAATTTAAATACCAGAAATATTTCAAGTCGAAATAACTTTGAAAAAAAAAAAGATGAAAATATTTACTCGGCCATTTTTTTATTCTTTTTAAAAAATGAATACATAAAAAGATAACCAGAGAGTATTCAAATACTATCACCATTTAGTTGAGTCATTTTTATTTATTTTTTTATTATCTGAAACGACATTTTCAAAAATGTTCTACCAAAATACTACAATTAACTTAAAGCAAGGTCGCAAAAAAAAAAATGGCGCTTACCTTTTACTTTCCATCCTAACTAGGAAGCATTATTTATAATTTTTCTTCGAATTGCAAAAGATTGAGAAAAAAAGGGGGATACTTAACCGTTCATTTAAAGTGATCATTTACATTAAAAATTCATAGGGGAGAGTGGGGAAGTAGGGGTGAAGTCATGGCGACCGAAATAATGGTAATTACCAAAAACTTCTTTCGTTCCTAAAAAGACATATTAAAAAAAAAGAATGCTGGAGAAGTTGAATTTTTGAAGAGTAATTATTATTAATTTTCATCCTGTTGTCACATGAGCGAACTAAAAAAATCAATAGAAAAGAGGCTCACTAAAAAGTGGAAAATTGTTTTTTTCTTTTTTTATCCAGTATTTCTCCACCATGAATGGCAACTCCACAAACCTCGGAATTTAGATAAAGCGTCTCGTTTCATTAGGACTTTCGGAGTAATTAAATCCTTTAAAATAAGGAGGTGCAGAAAAGAGCAATTGATTTTCGAGGAGTTTTTGAAAATGCGTTTAAGTTTTCATTAGAAGCAAAATGGATATAAGTTGTGCAAGAAATGAATTATCTTTTTGAAAAATGTTCTTTTTTTTTATTTTAAAGCTTCTTGGCATTGCAAAATGCTTCTTCAGCTTCATTGCTGCAACAAAAAAGATTTTGTGGAAACGAATGAATGGTAGGCTGTTTTCTTTTTACTTCTTTTAAATCGTAAAGGAAATAAAGTTGACTTCAAAATGTACCGCTGAGAAATAAATAACTAAATGGTATTTGAGAATAGTTTTTTGAATTATTTATTATTTAATATGTGTTTTGATGATAAATGTAATTAAAAATCTTTGATGATGATGATTGTGAATGTCATCTTTGAAATGTTGATGAATGTGATCTTTGAAATCATGATGAATCTCGATGAAATGATCTTGAATGATGAAGAATGTGATATTTGAAATGATGATGACTCTCGATGAAATGATCTTGAATGATGAAGAATGTGATATTTGAAATGTTGATGTATCTTGATGAAAGGATCTTGAATGACAAAGAATGTGATCTTTAAAATGATGATGAATCTCGATGAAATGATCTTGAATGATGAAGAATGTGATATTTGAAATGATGATGACTCTCGATGAAATGGTTTTGAATGATGAAGGATGTGATCTTTGAAATGATTATTCATGGTGAAATGATGATTAATCATGGTGAAATGATGATGAATCTTGATGAAATGATCATCAAGCATATGATCATATTTCATGATTTGATGAAGAATATGATCTTTAAAAGCATTCATGACCGTGAATTACAAAAAAAAGATCTATTAATATTATTCATTTTTATAAAAAAAAATAAAATTTTGTCTTAAATCGTCTCGTTTTATTAGACTTTCGGAGTAATTAAATCCTTTAAAATAAGGAGGTGCAGAAAAGAGCAATTGATTTTCGAGGAGTTTTTGAAAACGCGTTTAAGTTTTCATTAGAGGCAAAATGGATATAGTTTCGCCACATTGCAAAATTCTACCATTTTGTTTCTTCTGCTCGATTACTGGAACAAAAAAGAATTTGTTGGAACGAATGGATGGTAGGCTGTTTTTCTTCTTTTAAATCGTAAGGAAATAAAGTTGACTTCAAAAATGTTCCGCTGAGAAATAAATAACCAAATGGTATTTCAGAATTGTTTTTGGAATTATTTATTATTTAATATGTGTTTTGATGATAAATGTAATTAAAAATCTTTGATGATGAGGATGATGAATGTGATCTTTGAAATGATGATGAATCTCGATGAAATGATCTTGAATAATGAAGAATGTGATCTTTGAAATGATGATGAATCTCGATAAAAAGATCTTGAATGATGTATAATGTAATCTTTGAAATGATGATGACTCTCGATGAAATGATCTTGAAGGATGAAGAATGTGATTATTGAAATATTGATGTATCTCGATGAAATGATCTTGAATGATGAAGAATGTGATCTGTGAAATGATGATGAATCTCGATGAAATGATCTTGAATGATGAAGAATGTGATCTTTGAAATGATGATGAATCTTGATGAAATGATTTTTCATCATTTTTCATCAAAGAATGAGATCTTTGAAATGATGATGAATATTGAGGAAATGGTCTTGAATGATGAAGAATGTGATCTTTGAAATGATGATGATTCATCGTGAAATGATGATGAATCTTGATGAAATGACGATAAATCTTGATGAAATGATCTTGAAGCATATGATCATCAAGCATATTTCATGATTTGATGAAGAATATGATCTTTAAAAGCATTCAGGACCGTGAATTACAAAAAAAAGATCTATTAATATTATTCATTTTTATAAAAAAAAATAAAATTTTGTCTTAAATCTTCTTGTTTTATTAGACTTTCGGAGTAATTAAATCCTTTAAAATAAGGAGGTGCAGAAAAGAGCAATTGATTTTCGAGGAGTTTTTGAAAACGCGTTTAAGTTTTCATTAGAGGCAAAATGGATATAAGTTGTGCAAGAAATGAAATATCTTTTTTGGAAAACATTCTTTTTTTTAAAGTTTCGCCACATTGCAAAATGCTACCATTTTGTTTCTTCTGCTCGATTACTGGAACAAAAAAGAATTTATTGGAGAGAAAGGATGGTAGGCTGTTTTTTTTTCTTCTTTTATTCTTCTTTTAAATCGTAACGGAAATAAAGTTGACTTCCAAAATATTCCGCTGAGAAATAAATAACCAAATGGTATTTGAGAATAGTTTTTGGAATTATTTATTATTTAATATGTATTTTCATGATAAATGTAAATCATAAATATGATCTTTGATGATGACGAATGTGATCTTTGAAATGATGATGAATCTTGATGAAATGACCTCGAATAATGAAGAATGTGATCTTTGAAAACATTCATGACCGTGAATTACAAAAAAAATCTATTAATATTATTCATTTCTAAAAAAAAATAAATAAAATGTTATCTTAAAGCATCTCGTTTTATTTGGGACTTTCGGAGTAATTAAATCCTTTAAAATAAGAAACTCCAAAAAAAAACAATTGATTTTCGAGGAGGTTTTTAAAAACGCGTTTAAGTTTTCATTAGTGGCAAAATGGATATTACATTAGTGGCAAATTTGTGCAAGAAATGAATTGTCTTTTGGGAAAAAAGTTTTTTTTTTTTTTTTTTAAAGTTTCTTGACATTGCACATTTTCTGCACGATTGCTGCAACAAAAAAGAATTTGTTGAAACGAATGAAATGTAGGCTGCTTTTTCTTCTTCTTTTAAATCGTAAAGGAAATAAAGTTGACTTCAGAAATGTTTCGCGGAGAAATAAATAAAACTGTGTTTTATTATAATTGATGGCATTGCTTTGTTTTGCGGTCGCTGGAAGATGAAAGTCAATGTTAAAGCAAAGAAGAAAAATCCGAATGGTTCAGCAATAACTATGATGGTTAAATGGAATTTTTTTTCTAAGCCTTATATTTATATAAGTAACTTATATTTATTGAACTTTCTTTAGTCCAATAAATGCAGGGTATATTTATAAATATTAATATAATATATTCATGATTAAATTTTTATCAAAATGGCAGAAAAAATTGAAAAAGAATATTATATTATATCCTTATAAATTTATGTTTTGAAATTTATATATATATATATATACATATATAAATATATTTATATTTCATTTGTACATGTGTTTGTCACTGAACTCCTCCTAAACGTCTGGACAATTTTGATGAAATTTTTGGTATGTGTTTGACGAAACATGGAGAATGTTTTTTGTTGTATGTCGCCACCTATACCTATAAATATATCAACTTCTATACCGTTCAACCAATCACTATCAAAATTGGTAATAATATGTATTCGAGTATCTACACTATGTGGAAGAAAGTGACGGGACACGACACTATAACGACATAAACCCATATTTATTAAAATTAATAGGAGGTAGGGCCTCCTTTGGCTGCGATCACAGCTGCAACCCTTCTGGTCCTGCTTTCCACTAAATTAGCCATAGCGGCAAGAGGAATTTCCTTCCAAATGTTTAACAGGAAGTTCCATAGTTCAGGCTTGCTTTTGGGGAGTGGGGTGCAGGCCCTCAACCGACGGTCCAATATGTCCCAGAGATGTACAATTGGGTTAAGATCAGGGCTCTGCGCCGGCCACTCCATGCGTTTAACGTTGTTGTTCACATACCAATCAAGAGTCCTCCTTGCAACATGGCATGTTGCGTTGTAGTCTTGATACCAGCAATCATCCATACCGTACGTTGCCCACAAGGTAGGACGGGCATGATTGTCGAGAATATCACAGTATCTATCGGCATTCATCGCACCATCAACCTTCACCAGTGGGCCAGTCCCATACCAGGAGAAACAGGCCCATACCATCAATCCCCCTCCACCAAACTTTACAGTTGGGACGACACACTCGGGCAAAAGGCGTTCTCCTGGTAAACGCCATACGCAAACACGTCCATCGGAACGGAAAAGGGTAAATCGTGACTCGTCACTCCAAAGGACGCGTTTCCAGTCATCCAGAGTCCAAGTACGGTGGTCTTTGGGCCATCGAAGGCGCGCTTTCTTGTTGGTTTTCGTAATCAAAGGCTTATGGGCGCCGAACGTCCAGTGTAACCTAACTTATGGGCCTCGATACGAAGAGTCTTGGTCGAAACGGCCACACCTGTGGCTTGTCTAAACTCATTAGCGATGCTATCCATGGATGTTTGACGGTTACTTCGAATCTCCCTGCCGAGCAGCCGCCGGTCCCTGCTGGTAAGAACTGTGGGTCGTCCACCTCGGGGTTTGTTCTGACAGTGTCCCTCAGTCTTGTAGCGACATACAACACGTGCTACAGTTGATTTTGAGCAGTTACGAAGACGGGATATCTCCCTAATTGACACCTTGGCAAGATGCAATCCAACCAACACACCTTTCTCGAACTCAGACAACTCTTCCCGTGGCGGCATCTTGACAAAAAACAAGTCTAGTCGACTCCTCACAGTATTTATAGGATATGGCTGGCACGTGACACCTATTATTGCGCATGTGTCAGCTGTATTGTCGACTTTTCTACTTTTCGAGGGGTGTCCCGTCACTTTCTTCCAGATAGTGTAAAATAGATTCACGCTACCTACTTTATTGTTACTTGCCACCAGAGGGTGCTACAGCATTTCATCTTATAGACCGTTCAAATGATATCCATGAAAATTGGTATGCACATTAATTGGAACATAAAGAATATACTGGCAATATGTAATTTTTTTAACAATGCGTATTTTTTTTTTTTTTTTTTGCAAGACAACACAGGCCGTGTTCTGCTAGTATATATGTAGACCAGAATGGAATATTTGAGACAGGTTTAGCCATATCAGAAAAATATAGTCTTATTAACAAATTCATCAAATTATTATTTCATATATCGTAAAGATTTATATCTGAACTATCATTTCGTTAGTAACTATTTCAGCCCCATAGACAAAAAAATATCAAAGTAGACAATAATAAGTGAAACAATCATTATTTTTTGAATATGAACTTTTGAATAATACTATCCAGCTATTATTTAATTTAATAATCTGGTCTTTGTATAATGATGAAAACGATTAATTGAAAATATTCAATACAGATAATTTTACTATGCACACCTTATTTGTTGACTGGTTTTCATCTATACGGGAGTGAAAGCGAGTTCATCACTCAATAATGGAAAAAAGTTATAAATTTATTCCCGTCTGTTCACAAAAAGGAGATTAATTGTCTGGTTTTATTCGGGTAATCAATAATTCAGTAACATTCAGAGTAATTTCTAGCAATTGAACAGATCAATTGTTCGGTTTAAAAAGAAAGCTTGTTTCCTACATTCTTCATAAAAGAAAAGTTCACAAACTTTTTCTATTTGTGATACTCAAGTTAGTACGACAAATTACAATAACTTGCATAATTATAGCTAATATTTAACATTGACTATTTTTAAAGGTTTGGTATTTGTGGCAAATCTAATATGATATTACTATAGTAGGACCGGAGACGTCTGCTTGAAGTAATAAATATTAGAGATACATTTGCTTACAACGATAGATATTTATTATACACCTATATGTATTATACACTTATATATATATATATATATAAGTATATATATATATATATAGTTAGAGAATATTATCCAGCTATAATATAATTCGATAATCTGATCTTTGTGCAATGATGACACATAATTATTGAAAATATTTAATATAGATAATTTTATTATGTATACATTATTTGCTGACTGGTTTTCTTCAATTGCGGAATGAAAGCGAGTTGAATCATCGCTCTATAGTGTAAAAAATGTGATTCCCGTTTATTTAACTCTATTCATAAAAAGAAGATTGTTTATCTGGTTTTATTCGGGTAATCAGTAATTCAATAACATTCAGAGAAAATTTCTAGCAAATGACCAGATCAGTTGTTCAGCCTAAAAGAAAATTGTTTCCTGCATTGTTCTGAACAGAACAGTTCACAATCTTTCTCTTTTTGTGATACTCAAGTTGTGAGGTATTTGGGAGGTGATTGGGTACAATATCCATTTGCCTTATTCTAATAAAAGTAAAATGTGGGAAATTAAAATGACTTGCATAATTACAGTTAATGTTTAACATTTGGTTATTTTTAAGAGTTTGGTAGTTGAAATAGGAACTAGGATTTGCCTTACTCTAGTGAGAGCAGAATGAGAGAAATTAAAATAACTGGTTTAATAAACAGCTGATGTATAACATTTGTTTATTTTAAGTCTGATAGTTTTGTCAGATCTAATATATGGATCGGAAACATCTATTTGAAGCAATAAATACTACTTATACGTTTGCTTGGGACGATAGATGTCTACAGAGATGGAGATTTTGAGATCAATAGAGATTGAGTTGGATTTCATATATTCCTAACCATTTGATCATTTTTACAAGGAATAACATTACTCCATCAATTCGTAGCAAAGTTTTTTAGGGGAATCCAAATTAACTACTTGAAGTATATGAAGAGATTTAAAGTGTTTCGTAAGGGTGTGGGGTATAAAGGAGTAGGGCGGTCTTACCCTGAGCGCATGCGTGGAGAGGCAGTCTGTGGTGTCGTTGAGCATAGCGAGGTCCCCCTCGGTGACCCCTTCCGGGGGGCAGAGCTGGTGGGAGGGCACCTGCCGGCCGTACTGCGCCAGATAGATGTTGATGACGGTTTCGGGCCAGCACTCGATGCGCAAGTCGTTGCCGTCGCACGCGTGCACCTGGAACGTGCGCAAGGTGCCTGTCAGCAGGGCTGCAAAGAGAAAAAGATTGCACATAAGTTCGCATGAATACACAATTCAACACTATTTCAACACCTATTTGATTTACGGGCAGTTATTTATTATTATATCTTGATATATGTAGAATATCAATGGCAATATACACTATGAATCAAAACGATAACCTTGATTATAAAAGACAACAGTGATGTTTTTTATGCCTTCTTTACCCACAATATTTTTTTCCTTCTAATGCAGCTAGCAATCACTTAGACAGTTGTCTTGGATGCCTTAAAGCAAGCACTGCATTGACGTTACTTACTCCCTTAGCACTACCCAGGAGTGCGTGTAACTTGAAGATAAGCTACGGATGCGGAGTAACAAGTCCTACGACCCTGTTAGACTGGGACCTACGGTTTAAAGTGGATTCCGAACTATTACAAACATCCATGGCACTGCCGGGTCTCGAACCCGAAACCTGTGGTACCGAGTGCCAGAGCGCTAGCCCCGCGGCCACTCAGGCCTTTTGCCAACAATATTGAAAAAATTGAAGGTGGATATAGAGAATACACTGGCTTTAATGACTAAGGACATCTTTTACAATATTTAGCATGAAATTGAATACTGTTTGGTTATTCGTGTAATAAAAGGGAATCATATAAAACTGTTATGTTGTTGTTTCTTATCCCACTTAGTCTACATGAACATCTAGACCAAGTCCATGAACCCATGACGAGTCATGCTAAAGAATAAAAAATGCAGCTTCTTTTTGTCCTTGATCTTACGGCACAGAGACATGGGGCACCCAAAAAGAAAAGTCTGACTTTACCTCATCCGGTTACAACCCCAGCCATTGGGTACTCATTTTAGGCGCCTGTTACGACATAGATGGGCTATTCTAACCCGTACCTACAAGGTATAAAACAGTTATAAAGTATGAAAACAAACCTTTGCCTTTTTTTTTATACTACAAGAGGCGATCAAAAAGTTTCAATTTGAGGTTCTGGCTGCAGCGTACATGGAAATTACTACATCGCTAATACTAGTTTATAAGCACCGACATCGAGTCATTGGATTATTGTGTCATTTATTTATTTTCAAAGTATATGTGGGAAATGATGAAACATTAACAATGACGACATTATGACCGACCCAATGCATCCAAACAGGACAAACCTGCTTAGTGATTTCAAGGATATGCGAATCACTAGGGAACGGTATTGCGAAGAGATTACGACACGCAATTAAGACAAAACATCCAGGAAAAAGGCGAAATGGGGGTGCTTCTGTTTCATGATAACGCACGTCACTTCATGATAATTGCTCTCACTTAAAAATGGGAGAAAAACGAACACCTAATTTACAGTTCTGACTCCTCCCATGCGATTTTCATGCCTCCAGAATCTTGAAAAAGTCCTTGAAAGGTCGATGGTTCATGTCGGAATATCAGAAAGACATTTATTTACTAAATCTTTTGAAATTACACAGAATTTATACATCAGAAAAAAAAAAAAAACTTTCCAAATCTCTAAATTTATCAAATAATTGTATTGTTTTTATTTTTTTATAATTTTAGAGTAATATTCGTTCGTGCAATTGTATGAATTTTATACTTTTTGACACTAAAAATTATGGTGAATTATATATACCATGCCCTTCCTAAATCATTAAATTTATTTACATATTTTCAAAGTCCAAACGTTTTTGTCAGGTAAAAAATTATTTATTTAAAATAAATCTAATATTTTATTTAAATATTTTTAATTTACTCTTCCTTTCCCAGATTTTTAATGTATGTTTATTTTCCGACTCGTGTCCCAAGCAGAAGGGCTGACATTCGAATCTGCTGGCGGCATCGTTGTAACCACTGCTGTCATGAATGAAGAGACTCGATGGAGATTGTGACAATATGCGTAAAAGAGCCTCGCATTGTAAGTAAGGCTGCCTGGTGGGAGTTTTCCGAGCTTTCACCGATGCGACAAACAAATGTGATGCAATTACCCTTAAAATCGCTCCCATCATCAACATTTGTAATTTGATGCACATGATACTCACTGATAACAACAAAGAACAAGAAGAATATATGTGTGAAAACATTTAAGAAATTCATTTATAATCATTGATACAAACTATCAAATGAAAAGAATAACAAACGAAAGAATTTGGAAATCTAAATAAACATTGGAAAGAAACTGTCACATTTCTAAACGTATTTTCATAGTCTGGGATTTGTTTACATTCTGTATCATTGTCAGGTATTAACAAAAAAAGTAATAAATAAAATCAATAAAAAGACAAATATCTAAGAAAAGTAATATAATCCGAGTTGTTTTCAATACATAAAATATCAACTTGCATTGAGATATTTTTTTTCATTCGAACATTGAATATTGTGTTTGCTATAAATTGTAGCAATCATTTCAAATAAATACCATAAAGATATGAACAAAACGTATTGTTTTAACATGAAAAAAGTATTATTTTCTCTATAAATACATTGATACAGACAAATTGAAACATAGAAAATGAAAAGAATAATAAACAAAACCACATACATTTATGAAAAATCATTATCTTATACTAAATAATTTTTTTAAAAAAAAGCTTCAAAGGAATAAATAAATTATAAATGTAAATTTTTAAAAAATGTATATAATTATAATGCCAAAGATATTGTATGCATCTGTCTGTATTTCTTAAAACATAAAAAACTATAACAGCTCCTTTTTTCTATTTTATTATTTTTTGTCTGGGTCTTATTCAAAAATTTATAAATAAATAAAAACTTTTTTTATTAGATTGTAATTTAAATTTATGTGTTTGAAAAATTGCCTGCAAAACAATAACAAAGGAGGAATAGCGTCGTAGATTTTTACGCTTTCATGTCTGTGATCTATAATTCGCATTTAATGAAATTTTATAATTCTTTATTCACTAGTAAAATATTTTTAAACATTCGAATGAACATAATTTAGAATAGTTTTTAATTCATTTTTAAAAAATTTTATTGAAATCTAAAGGGTATATGTTTAAACTTTTTATGAATGTGTTGTACATTTTTTCTTTTAAATGTTCCTTCATAAAGGCTTAACAATTTTATTTTTTGCGCTCTAAATACTTTTGTTTACTTTCTTATTTTGTTTTATTTTATCTTAACATTTATTTTTTTACGTGGCTAATTATTTCATACATATTCGATCAATAAATCACAAAATAATCAATATTTAAGGTTGGATACAAAAAGCATTTTTTTGCTTAAATGCTTATAAAAATACAAATGCCATTTGTGATAATGGTTCGCATTAATATGTTATCTTTAGAGTAAAATTTATTTCAAGATAGTTATTATTTAGAAATAATATTGATTATTTTGTGATTTATTAATATCAAAAATTCCACTTTAAACTGTAAGTCCTGATTTAATTAGCCTAAAGAGTGCTACAAATAAACCAAACACATTTATTTAGTTTTCTAACTAACTAACAACCTGGCACTACACTCTATGGTGGGCAAAGTCCGTCTGCCTACTGGCAGATTTCGAGACAGGAGATGGTTTCTTTTTACGGGGTAGGTTCATGGCTTTTTATATTAGTTTGGCTTTCTTGGGACCTGAATGGCCGAGTGTCTAGCGCTCTGGCGCTCGGTGCCACAGGTTTCGGGTTCGAATCCCGGCGGTGCCATGGATGTTTGTAGTGGTTCGGAATCCACTTAAAGCCGTAGGTCCCGGTCTTCTATGACTGTAAGAGCGTCACGGAGCAAAAGTCAGGCTTCTACCTACGGGTGCTCCATCACAACAGAAGCTGCTTCCTTCCCCTTCAATCATGAGTCCATATGGGCTCGTGGGCTTGGCCAGCCAAGTGGGATAAGAAACAACAACAACAGTGTCGCTATAGAAACCATCTTGTAATTTAATTAATTTATCCATTCTATAAGAACATAATCATTAAAAGGAAATTTTAACTTACAATTAGTATATCTTATTTCTTAATTTTTAGCCACTTCTCTGAATATTTCTTTTTTTTTTTTTTTTTTTTTAACTAATAATGTTTTTACTAATCGTCTGATTTTTTTCAATTCCTTCTATTAGCTCACACTCTCTCTATATATATATCTTGTACAAATTTTCAATCATTCATAAAATATTTTTTATTCATCCACTCAAGCTCAAATAAATTTTAATTTTAACTTGTAGTGGATGACACTGGATGTTAATACAGTTTTTTAATAAATTTAATTCATTTATTTTACGTTTTTTTTTTTAGATTTAAGTTGCATATATCTACCAATAGATGGCCCAGATAAACTTAAAATAATGAATGAAAATTATTTATAAAGGACTTTCTGCAATAGAGAGGGAAAAAAAGTAGGAATTGACTTAATTTTTTTTATTTTTTATATTACTTGTTTTTACTAATAATGTTTTTACTAATAGTCTGCTTTTTTTTTTAATTTGGCTTATAATTTTTTTCTATCCTAATGTGTTTTTTTTTACGAAAAATTTTCAACGTAAAATATTATTATTATTTTTTTTGCATTGATTGCATCTTTTTCCCAATTGAGAATTTTTTACGAGGGTAGAAATCAGGGGCGAATTCGACTTGAGTGATCTTTCTTTAACCCTTCTATCACATAATTAGGGGCTACTAATGTATAGTTTTTTCAATGGAATAATGAATATAGTAAAGCAATTTTAATATTCAAAATAATTTAATCGTTTTTGCTTTATATTATTATAACCATCCTCATCATCATCAATGGTGCAACAGCCCCCAGTTGGGCCAAGGCCGTCTGCCTGCTGACAGACTTCGAGACGAGAGAAGTTTTTCTTTCTACGAGTAGGGTTCTCAGTCCTACGGCGAACGCTCTACAGCCATATTAGACTGGGATCTACGGTTTAAAGGGGATTCTGAACCGCTACAAATATCCCTGGCACCTCTGGGACACGAACTCGAAACCTGAGTCATCATTATTTTAACCAATGTGAATAATTAAATTGAAGTCAATGATAAATTCTTTAATTCTTTTAGTGCTAATTCAGAAGCAAGGCTTTATTTAAAAAATCTGTAGACATTTAAATACGAAATTGCAATTGAAATGGCAAAATACCCTTTTTATAATAAAAAATATATATATTAATTAAACGTGATTTTTATATGCTTCAAACTATATAAAAACGTTTAATTAATCTTCAAAGTAATTAAAAAAACCCTCACACTAACCATTAAAGATTATTAGAAAAACATATTCCAGTATTAAAAAAAAGAATTTCTTCAATAAGTAATCATTAAGAAATTTTTTTAAAACTGATCATCTTCTTTCATGGTTTACCAAACTACTTAAATTTGATATTTAAATTTTGAAGAAAAAAAAAAAATACTTGCTAATGAGTCAGATTTTTTTTTTTTTTTTTTTTGTAAAATGAGATGCACATATATTTTAGTAGAATTTTTTTGTACCATTGCACTCCCCTTCACCCATAAAAAACGTTATTCAGTTTTTTTTTCATTCTCTTTTATTTTTTTTAATTCCTCCGTGCTTACAAGAAACTGCATTAAATACATTGTTAGAATGTATATTAGCTGTAAAATGGTAATTACCTTTAAGAAGTAAAAATTTGTCATGCAAGCCATCGTTGCCTTTCTTCCTCCCTTCCTAAGTATTTTTATTTTTTTTTTGTTTTTGTTTTTGTTTTCACGTTATTAATATCCATGCCGACACCCACCTAACACATATTAGCATAACTTGTAGCTACCATTAATGAGCAATGAGCCGCGAAATGCACTGTTTTTTATCAATTGATAACAACGCTCGGATTCTTTCTTATCATAAATTATCAGTAATTCCTGCAGCATTCAGATTTGTGCCATCGATCTGCTAACAGAGTATTGCTATTTTGACTTTTTTTTTCCTTGTTTAACTTCTCCAGGTACATCGACACGCGCTTTTTTTTTTTTTTTCAATTCCTTCTATTAGTTCACACTTTCACTATATATGTATTGTTGTGAGATTGTATTGTCGTAATGTTATGAGATTGTTTTGACTTATTGCTGTGAGATTGTAATGACGTATTGTTACGATATTGTACACACAAAATAAAAGTAAATTATGAATAAAAAATAAAATTATGAGAATCAAAAGTATTTCTTACTATTTCAAATAAAAGGCTCATTTTATGAAATATTTCATAATCACTTTTTCAATTCCTTCTATTAGCTCACACTCTCCCTATGTATATCTTGTTCAAATTTTTAATGAGCAATGAGCCGCGAAATGCACTGTTTTTTATCAATTGATAACAACGCTCGGATTCTTTCTTATCATAAATTATCAGTAATTCCTGCAGCATTCAGATTTGTGCCATCGATCTGCTAACAGAGTATTGCTATTTTGACTTTTTTTTTCCTTGTTTAACTTCTCCAGGTACATCGACACGCGCTTTTTTAGTTTTTTTTTTTTTTTTTTTTTTTTTTTTTTTCAATTCCTTCTATTAGTTCACACTTTCACTATATATGTATTGTTGTGAGATTGTATTGTCGTAATGTTATGAGATTGTTTTGACTTATTGCTGTGAGATTGTAATGACGTATTGTTACGATATTGTACACACAAAATAAAAGTAAATTATGAATAAAAAATAAAATTATGAGAATCAAAAGTATTTCTTACTATTTCAAATAAAAGGCTCATTTTATGAAATATTTCATAATCACTTTTTCAATTCCTTCTATTAGCTCACACTCTCCCTATATATATCTTGTTCAAATTTTCAATCGTTCATAAAATACTTTTTATTCATCCACTCGAGTTTAAAAAAATGTATTTGAACTTGTAGTGGATGACACTAGATGTTAATACAGTTTTTTCAAATATTAATTCAGTAATTAAATTTAATTAATTAATTTTTGTTTTTTGTTTAGATTTAAGTTGCATAGATCAACCAATAGATGGGCCCCGGATAAACTTAAAAAAGTGAATGAAAATTATTTATAAAGGACTTTCTGCAATAGAGTGAAAAAAAAGTAGGAATTGACTTAAAAAATTTTTTTTTTCATATTACTTGTTTTCAATTAAAATTATTCCAAGGGTAACAGAAGATTCTATCTAGATAGAAAAACATATATTTGTGTATAGTTATCGCTTCAGATTATACTTTTATCAGAATCGTTTCGACTAATACTTTTTGCAGAATCGTGTTTTTGAACTAGCAATCAACTTTCAACTAGAATTGCTTTTCAAGGCCTCATGGCCGAGTTACTTGCGCTCTGGAGCTCGGTGCCATGGATGTTTGTAGTGGTTTGGAATCCACTTTAAACCGTAGCTCCCCGTCTAATATGACTGTAGAGCTTCGCGTGCAAGGCTATAATTACAGAAATTTGTAAAAATTAAGAAAACAGATATACTATTGTAAGTTAAAATTTCTTTTTAACGATTCTGTTCTTATAAAATGGATAAATTAATTACAAAATGGTTTCTATAGTGACACTATTCTAATTAAGAAAGCCAAACTAATATAAAAAGCCATAAACAAAACCCACTACAATAAATACAAAATTATAAGCAAAATTTCAAAAAAAAATCAGAGGATTAGTAAAAAAAATTATTTAAAAAGAAGAAATTATTAGAGAAGTGGTTAAAAATTTTAAAAATCAGGTATACTAACTGTAAATTAAAATTTTTTTTTAATGATTCTGTTCTTATAGAATAGATGAATTAATTAAATTACAAAATGGTTTCTATAATGACAAAATTCTGATCATGAAAGCCAAACTAATAGCAGAAAATTTCTAAAATAATGAAACACTGAAATAAATGAAATATTGAAGAAAGTAGACGGCACTATTGCCAAGCGAAAAAAATTAGCAAGTGCTAACTCTCAGTTCGCGTGGGTTAGTATTATATATTACTGTAAGTATATCAAAAATAAGATTATAAAACTCTAAAAAGTCTAATGGTAACTGTAAAGAACAAATTACCATCAATTTTATCAAATAAATAAATCTGCTAAATTTGATTTTTTTACTGCGTACATGGAAAACATATCCATTGTCTAAAATTATTATTGAGTGAATTGACTATTGATGATTTTGATTAAATAAATTTGACTATTGATGATGGCTATTGATTAAATAAGTTTCCTAAATCTGATTTTGATATTGCGTACATGGAAAACATTTTCATTGTCTAAAATTACAATAGAATGAATTGACTATTGATTATTGATTAAAAAACTTCGACTATTGATGATGACTATTGATAAGATAAATTTGACTATTGATTAAATAAATTTCACTATTGATGATTACTATTGATTAAATAAATTTGCTAAATATGATTTTGTTATTGCATACATGGAAAACATTTTCGTTGTCTAAAATTACTGAGTGAATTGACTATTGACTAAATCTAATAATAAATAATAATTAATATTAACTAATAATCATAATAAATTAATAGTAATTAAATAATAATCTAGTAGTAAATAATAATGTTTCATTAGCAATTTAAAAAGTTAAAATTAACTTTTTATTTAATTTTTTAATAAAATACAATTTTAATAGGATACATTTCAAATTTTATATTTTTCATTAATGAGAAATATGCACCGTTGCCAAAGTAGTTATTTTTCTGAAAAATACATTCACACGTATCTTGTATTTTATCAATTAAAATATGAACAGTAATTTTCAAGTTTGATTCCGATAAATTTAACACAATCCGCGACTGTATTTGAAAGTTCCAATTCCTAAAAGCAAGATCTGTTCAAAACACGTGATCTTCTTATTCCTACCGATTTACTGATTTATTCATATTTTGTTTTCCCCAGGCGGGACAAAGGCAGGATCTGTTCATTCACTTCTGATTTGCTGTCAGAGGCACCCTCTCTTAATTAATTGAATTCAAACCAGAAATTCGTCGAATAAGAAAAAAAGGAAGAAGTAGTAGTGAACGCGTGAAAGTCAACAACCCCCTTTCCTCCCCCCATCCCCTACTGCATCCGGGTCTCGTGCAAGAAACGTAAACAAATTCTCTCTCCCTTGGAAATGTACCAAGTCGAAGGCAGCGGTTCGCTAAGGTTTTGCATAATGTATGAATAATTGATTTCCTCGTGAAAGCAGAGCCGACGACACGTAATACAGCGATGCAATTTTTTTCTTCTTTTCCTTGCCTCTCTTAACTGTACCCGCAACGGTGCGGGTTTGTGAATGGAGTCACTGCTTTGAATCCGAGGAGATTTGCATCTTCGAAACTGGGGTTGTTTTTGAGATTTGATGCAAGGAGGATTTTTTTTTTCTCCCTTCCTGGTATAAATTTAGACGAGATCAGCGTTGAAGTTGTTGATAAATATTTTTAAAGTGTTTTGAAAAAAGAATGGATTATGGGAAATGCCTTCTTTTTTTGCGGCCGTATCACTAGGATCAGTTAATTTTTTTATTTTTTCTTATGTCATATGTTTATCGAACTAAAGTAAACCAAAGCACTTTTTGCTTATTGTCCATGAAATAATTATATCAATAACATTATATTGTCAAAATCCCGTTCAGTCGAGATCCTTCTTCATGAAGGTTTCGAAGTAAAGGATCTCAGTTCGAAACCCTATCAGCAAATTCTAAATAGAGTTTCTTTGCCTATGGCTGACATTGGCATGATACTTTATTTGTGAAATCTTCATTTCCTTTGTGCTCGAATCCTCCATATTTTACTACTGAAAGTGTTAGTTCCAAATTATGGTAGTCAAAATTTTTTTTCTAATGCAGCTGGTAAATACTTAGACAGTTAATCTTTATGCCGTAAATTAGGGCTGCACCACTGTCACTCCTTTAGCACTACCCAGGTGCACGTGTAGCTTGAAGATAGGGGACTGACGCGAACAACACTACCCCCACAATGCTTATATTAGACTGGGACCTACGATTTTAAATGGATTCCGAACCACTACAAACATCCATGGCACCACTGGGACTCGAATCCGAAGCCTGTGGTACCGAGCGCCATAGCGCTAGTCACTCGGCCATCAGGTCCCTTTATCGAACTAAATAAACCAAAACATTTTTTACTTATGTAGAGTTTTTACATAAATATTCATTTCTATATAAAGTTTCTATTTTAAATCTATATAGAGTTTCTTTGTCTGGCACGATAATTTATTGCTGAAGTTCGAAACCGTGCCAGCAAAATCTGTATAGAGTTTCTTTGTCTATGACTGACATTGACACGATAATTTATTGTTGAAATCTTCATTTTCATTCTGCTCGAATCCTCTAGATATTTGCTGTCTGATGGCCAATTGGATAGCTCTCTGGCCTTTGGTTCCACAGGCCTCAAGTTGAAATTCTGGCGGCAGGCATGGAAGTTTGTTAATGGTTCGGAAACTACGTTAAGCTGTAGGTCCCTGTCTAATTAGCCCAAAGGGTGACCGTGGAGCGACAAACTAAACCTCCATATATCGCCGCAGAAGATGTTAGTTCCAAATTATGGTAGCAAAAGTGTGAATGCATTATAGCAAATTTAACAGGGTTGCTCTCTGGTAAAAACTAAATCTACTTTATATCTACTATTTCAATGGTAAAGACCTAATATCACATTATTTGTTATTCTACTAAACGTAAAATGCCTGAAATTAATAGATAGATATCACCAGAATAGCAATCCTATTTGAAAATCACAGCAATAATCTCTCACTTAACATTTATTTAAAGTTTTAATAATACATTTTAATTTATTTGTATTAATATTTAATATTTTTAACGTTTTTTTTAATAATTTATAATGTTTAAGTGGGTGTCTTAATTTTAAAATTAAGATTAAACATTTTTTCCAAATAAGTACATAAGTTAGTACTTTTTTACTATCACATTATATTTCATTCTTCTAAAATTAATAGGTGGTTATCTATTTAACGCCAACAATATTTGTCTTGAAAATGGAAATTTGAAAGGTTGGAGGCCTTCAGACGTGTCGTTTCCAAAGCGAAGTGAAATAAATAGAGATTGACGAGCGGAAACATTTCAGATCAAACAAAGTTTGCTCTGGGCCTGAATGGCCGAGTGGCTAGCGCTCTGGCGCTCGGTAACACAGGTTTCGGGTTCGAGTCCCGGCGGTGCCATGGATGTTTGTAGTGTTTCGGAATCCACTTTAAAACCGTAGGTTCCGGTCCAACACAATCGTAGAGCGTTGTGGAGAATGACATATTAAAAATAAAAAATATTAAAAAAATAACTGTTCATATATATAGTGCTTAGGGGATTATAGTCCTTGTTGCTTCACATCCCCATATACCACTTCATCCACTCATTATCAAGTTTGCTCTGATCAATAAAATGCATTATTATCAATCTATGTGAAAGAACTGTAATATTTGAACGATATCAATCTTACTGAAATATTGGAAGTTATTTAAGCTTAGAAAAATTTAAAAATTGGAAACCATATATTCTTCGAATTACATAATTAAGTACATCAAAACAAAGTTAACGATTTTATGAAAAAAAAATTAAAATAAATAGCAAAATTATCCATTTTATGGTAGCAAACAATCTCTTAATCTTTCTTGGACGCATAATAATTCGAATTATACTCGGCGATATTTTATCATTTACGAGCCGAATCTGGCATACCTTGTCCTGCCAAAATAAAAAATAAAAATGCATTGTAGAAAATTACACATCGCGAATATATTCTCTATGTTTCAATATATGTGTATACTCATTTTGATGGATATCGTTTGAACGGCATACAAGATGGAATGATGCAGCCAATATGGTGGCAAGTAACTATAAAATGGATAACGGCAACATATTTTCTATAGTCGAATACATATTATTACCAATTTTGATAGCGATAGGTTGAACGATCATAGAAGTTGGTATACTGCAGCACCCTCTGGTGGTGACTTACAACAAAATGGATAGCACAAAAACAATCTCCATGTTTTTTCAAACACGCACAAAATATTTCATCAAAATCTGTCCAACCGTTTAGGAAGAGTTCAATGACAAACACACGTACAAAAGAATTATATATATAAAGATACAGATACATAATCCTTATTATTTAGCAATAAATAAGAAATTATAATTTGGTTGCGACTCTTTTGGTTATGAGGACAACCATCTAAAATGCAATTCATTTCAAGAATGGATGATAATGTTCGATGCTGCCATGATGATAATGTTCGAAATAAATACAATGTTGTTACACATCAGACAATACGCCATAGTTGTAACAACCACCACTAGAATGCAAATTTAGTAATTAAAACTCATTGACCTTGGTGATTATGAGCACACTTGCAATTGCATAACATGTGCTACTGCTTAAATGTTATTCACTTAAATTAGGAGACTTGAATATAGTTAGAAAATAGCAGTAATAGAGGAAATTAGTAGTAGTGAATAGATAATTATCTTTTCTTAAATAAATGTGAATTCCTTTTATTAATTAAAGTATTATTTAATTTATTGTTTTTGATTATAATTCAATCAATCATTTTGAATTAATCTTTATATACATTATATTTACTATTAGTATGATGAAATAATATAGATCCTTTTGCAATGCATACTGGAAATTATCACATTTAAGCTTTTTTTTATACTGCTGAAAATTTGAATTATTTTACCCATAATTGTTAATTAGATAATTATTAACAAATTGTTACATATAAAATTCTAAACGAATTGTTATTTATTAAATTCTAAACACGGGTATACTTGTAAAAAAAATTAAAAATTATCAGCTGTGGAAAAATTAAACGATTATTAAATTAATTTTCTGGACTTTATGAATAACTATATCTGAATTTTCGTGATTTTTAAATAGCTTTTTGTGATCATTTTATAGATTTTCACAAAAAAATCCCAAAGAAATTACAAGTATATTTGTAAAAAATATTGCAGTTGTAACAAACGGCTAATTTTTCATCTTGCCAGGTGTGTTTCAACAGGGGATCATGAGATGGCAGAAGACCATTCTGTGATCCAATGAGCTGCCTCTCATTGGCAGAAGGCGTCCCTAACAGCCAATCGTAGAGCTATCAGTAGAGAAAACGTTTTCAAGAAATACTGTATAAAGCAATCATGTGAGTTAATCTTTGACGCCAATTCCTTCTTTTAATTACTAAAAAGTGAATATAAATTATTTAAAAATTTTCTGCAAATGATTCAATCACATTTTACCACGTAAGAATCTGTATGTATACCACAGTGTAACTGATATTTAACTTTCAATATAGTCAGAGACTTTGCAAGCCACACTAAAAAGTCTTCCGAAATTCGTTCCGCTGAAGAAAACCAGCCCTTCCCTCACCACCGGAAACCGACTTCTAATCCAATCGAACACCCCTGAAAATAAAATGCCTGAAAGGGAGCAGGGCGCACTTCCCGGAGAGCAATCCGGCACACGGAATTCAATTCGACTTTAGATTTTCGACCGGATACGTGCGCGCCCGAATATCCGGAACACCCTTTTCCCCATTGGAAGGGAAAGGGATTTCGGATGATGTAGGAGAATCGGTTGGAAATTTATGATGTGATGAGGGGTATTTCGAATGGGTAACGAAAGAGCTGCTCAGCAATTCTGAAAATGGTTGTGTACCATGCAGCTCTTTACAGTGTGCATAAAAGAGGTTGTAAGGAATAGTCTTGTTTGTCATTGGGAAACGGTAAGACGTGGTACTGTCTTATTATTACTAGCATCAAAATTGTTTATACGCTTTTGTAACTGACGAATGAGTCAGTGACGTCTTCTTTAGTACATACTGCCTAATGGCTAGTGCTCTGGCCTTTAGTATCACAGGCTTTATGTTCAAATCCTGGCGGTGGCATGGATGTTTGTGAATGTTTCGGAAACCACGTTAAACTATAAGCCCTGGTCTAATTTGCACAAAGTGTGCACAAAATTACCGTAGAGCGACAAAAAAAACAAACTTTTAGTGAAAACAAAACATGCATCTGATGATATGCTGGTTTTCCCAATTGCACAAATTCGGTTCGAAACCTCAAAAAAAAAAAAAAAAAAAAAAAAATCCTAACCTAAAGTTGTATGATGGAAATGGTACGCGAATTCAGCAAACAAGAAGGCACTTCTGTTGGAATAGAGGAGGAGAATACCAACCTTCTAGATTTCATCCGCTGCCTGTCTTTATTACCACAGGCTTCAGATTCGAATTCTGTCGGTGGCATGGATGTTTGTGAGTGATTCGGAATTCACGGTAAGCCGTAGGTCCGGGTCTAATTAGCCCAAAGTCTGCACAAAATGACCGTAGTGTGACAAACGAAATCTAGATCTCATCCATGAGGTGGACTGTTTCCAAATTGTTGGGGACAAATTACTAGTGAAATATACAGCAATAAGCATGGTCCCTTTAGAATCCTGGATAACGTTGAATCTACTATATATCTAACTTTTTGCAGGCGAATATCCAAAAATAAAAGTGTCTGTATTAAAAAAAAAAAAAACTTTTTAAGTATATGAGTTTTATTCTTTCTGTCGATGAAAATTGCAGTTATCCATTTGAAAAAAAATTAATATACATGACAGCAATTGCGAAGCATAAAATCAGACTGACCTATGGAAGTTTTCGCTATTTTTTCCATAAAAATAGTTGTTACGGAAAGATTTCACCTTCATCCTTAAGTTTTCCGTGACGATGACAATAAACTATAGAGAAGCTTTAGAGCAATGCTAGTGAAACTAATCAACATGAGCTCCGTATGTTGAATCTTTATAGCAGTGCAGTTTCCCTGAATCTAATTAATTTGATCCAAAGAGATACGTATTTATATCCATATCCATATATCCAATCCATATCCATAGTTCAAAATATGTTGTTGTTCTAATGTGGCTGGAGACGGTTAATCTTTATACCAAAAGCAAGGGCTGCACCGCTGTTACTCATTTAGCACTACGCAGGGGGCATGTGTAGCTTGACGATATGCTACAGACGCGGAGTAACACTACTCCGACGCTTTATGATCATCTTAGATCGGTACTTACGGTTTAAAGTGGATTCCGAACCACTATAAATTTCCAGGGCCCCCTCCGAGAATCGAACTCGAAACCTGTGGTACCGAGAGCTAACCACTCGGCCATCAGGCCCCTAAGTTCTAAATATAAGTTAAATAACTAACTCCCTGACACTACGTCCCACAGTGGACCAAGGCTGCCCGCCTACTGGCAGGGTTTGAGACAGAAGGAATTTTTTTTTTTTACAGGATAAGGTTTTCAGCCCTACGCCCAATTCTATATATACAGAAACATACTGTCTAAAGCGAAATTCGTATAACTACATTCATCCATAGAACCACCGGGACTCGAGCCCGAGGCATCCAGCGCCAGAGCGCTAGCCACCCGGCCATCAGGACATCCAAGTCCAACATAATTAAATATTAATTTGGCATATTTGGTGTCGATTTTAAACAGAATATAGAAAAACAACTGTACTGTATAAAAAAATTTTAAACCAACAAATTTATGAATCCAAAGGATATTAGAGTTGAAATCTTAATTCAAATTTGGATATAGTTTATAAATTTTAATATGATCTTAGTTGATCTGAATTTTTCTGATCTGAATCTTAGAGAAGGAAAGTAAGTATCACACAGTAAAAAATGAGCCGTAAGAAAAAAACACATCTCTCATTTATTGAATATTATCATAAAGTTCACCTCCTAAAGTTTAATTCTTTCGTATGATATTTTGAAATAACCAATTTATAAAATCCTTACGATCCAGATATTACACTACGGCACATAATTCGCATTTCATTAGACACAGGTTTCTGTAATATTTTCTCGACAATCTCTGTGCACAGATTTTGCTTTGACAAAATTGGGCTTCTAAAGCACCTTTATTTAGCCATTTCACATCCACCGGAGCGATTTCAGAAGGGGGGAAGTACTCAATCCGAAAACATATTTTTGCGATATTTACTTTAAAAGGAACGAAAAGCCGAACGAAGTAAATAAGATCTCGTAATCCCCACATAAATCGTTTTTTCCCCTAAAAAACGGGGGAAAAAGTGCCAGATCGGTGGAACTTTTTTTTTCTTGTCACAGGATAAAAAAAAGACACTTTTCTTGGATAGAAAGAGGGGTGGAGGCTTCATTAGCCCCACCACCCCCTCTCGTGGGAGGGGGTGGAGTCTCCGTTGAAACACAGGAATCGTTTGGCACTAAAGCGCGGTCTGGAAACAACTGGAAAAACTGTAGGAAAACAACTGTAGGTCGTGAATGGCCGAGTGTCTGGCTCTCGGGGCCACAGGTTTCGGATTCGAATTCCGGCGGGGTCATGAATGTTTTTAGTGGTTTGAAATCCACTTTAAGATTAGTTCTCGATCTCATATGGTTGTAAAATTGATTTGTCGCTCTACGGTCATCTTGTGCACTCTTTAGGCTAAACAGATCGAGACCTGCAGTTTAACGTGGATTCCGAGCCATTAACAAACATTCATACTACTGCCAGGATTCGAACCTGAAGCCTTCGGTACCAACGGCCAGAGTGATAGTCAGTTGTCCATGAGGCCGCCATATGGTGTTTAAATTGTTTTTCCCCAAAAGAAGGGGGGGGGAAAGTCACTGATCGGTGGGACTTTTTTTTTCTTGTCACAGGATAAAAAAAAAGACACTTTTCTTGGATAGAAAGAGGGGTTTAGGCTTCATTAGCCCCCCCACCCCCTCATGAGGGAGGGGGGGGGGTTGAGTCTCCGTTGAAACACAGGGATCGTTTGGCAGGAAAGCACGGTTGTGGAGGACAACTGAAAAAACTGTAGGAAAAACAACTTTAGGAAAACAAGGAAAACTACTGTTTGTCGTGAATGGTCGAGTGTCTGCCACTCGGTGACACATGTTTCGGCTTCGATTCCAGGCGTTGCCATGAATGTTTTTAGTGGTTTGAAATACATTTTAAGCGTAGGTCTCGATCTCATATGGTTGTAAGTTTGGTTTGTCGCACTACGGTGATCTTGTGCACACTTTAGGCTAAACAGATTGGGACCTACAGTTTCAAGTGGATTCTGAGCCACTAACAAACATCCATGCCCCTTCCAGGATTCGAGCCTGAAGCCTTCGGTACCAACGGCCAGAGAGATAGCCAGTTGGCCATCAGGCCACCATATGGCGTTTAAATCGTTTTTCTCCAAAAAAAAAAAAAAAAAAAAAAAAGGGGGAAAAAAGTCCCAGATTGGAGAGACTTTTTTCTCTTGTCACAGGGTTAAAAAAAAAAGACACTTTTCTTGGATAGAAAGTTCACTAGCCCCAAACCACCCCCGCTCGTGGGAGGAGGGTGGAGTCTCCGTTGACAAACAGGGATCGTTTGGCAGGAAACAACTGGAAAAACTGTAGAAAAACAGGGAAAACAACTGTAGGTCGTGAATGGCCAAGTATCTGGCACTTGGTGACACAGGTTTCGGGTTCGAGTCCCGGCGGTGAAATGAATGTTTTTAGTGGTTTGGAATCCACTTTAAGAGTAGGTCTCGATCTCATATGGTTGTAAGTTTGGTTTGTCGCTCTACGGTGGATTCCGAGCCACTAACGGACATCCATGCCACTGCCAGGATTCGAATATGAAGCCTTCGGTACCAACGGCCAGAGAGCTAGACAGTTGGCCATCAGGATGCCCTAAAATGCCGTTTAAATTGTTTTTCTTCAGGGAAAAAAAAAAAGTCCCAGATCGTTGGGACTTTTTTTTTTTTTTGTCACAGGGTAAAAAAAAAATACACTTTTCTTGGATAGAAAGAGGAGTGGAGGGTTCATTAGCCCCCACCCCCGCTCGTGGGAGGGGGGGGACTCTCCGTTTGAAACACAGGGATCGTTTGGCAGGAAAGCACGGTCTGTTACAAGACAGTTATGGAAATTTTTTTGGGAGAAGGAGAAGTGAGGAGGAGTCTTAGGAGAAGTGAGGTGAGGTTTAAAAATATCGTCGTATAAAAGAAGCTTAACTTTTGAAGTTCTGTGAGGCGTTTTCCCTGGGGCAGTGCAGCGACCGAACGAGATTTCCAAAGCGTTTGATAAAATTTCAGGAAAAAGAAAAGAAAATTTAAATGCACCTCAAGAGAGACTGGCTCTTTTTTTTTTACCCTGAATCTTTCATGGAAAGACAGAAAAAAAAAATAGCGATATATCTGCTCTCAAAATATATTTTTAAAAGCGAATATATTTTTCCTTTTATCAAATACATTGCTGAAATTTGCATTACTATCAGTTGGCGCTGTTTTTAGACTTAATTTTGTTACTTTCCAAGTTGGTTTTAATGGGATTTTTTTTGTAATAAAAAAAACGTTATCAGTAGTTAACTGAATAGTTAAACCTTTTTTTTAATATAGTATAGTGTCTGAGTTAAGGAATGATATGCGAAGGTTAAGCATTATATAAAAATTTATAATAGTAAACTTTGCATGCCTTTAAACTAGTTAAGCACTATTTTTAACTTTCTCTTCGCAATATTTATAATATTTTCGCAATAAATTTATTAAAAACATCAAGATGATTAATGATTGCATTTAATTTTTGACCAGTATAATTATTATACCTATCCAACCAAAGCTTTAAGTATTTATGAAGAAAAATTATTCTTCTGGTATTTTATAATTCTTGGAGCATAAATTGTTGTAAGTAATTCTTCTAAATAATTCTAAAGAATTTTTTTAATATTTTGAAGAAATTTCGAGAAAGAAATTATATTCAAAGCACAATTAAAATTTATTTTACATTTAATTTTTAACTAGCGTAGTTATTATACCTATCCAACCAAAACTTTAAGTATTTATAAAGAAAAATAGTTCTGTATATTTTACAATTGTTGGAGCATAAACTACTATAAATGTAAATAAATCTTAAAATATTTTGAAGAAATTACTGAAAAGAATTTACATTCGAAGCTCAATCAAAATTTTTATGGTAAACATAAAATAAGGAATTACAAATATATTTATAAAAGCGATATATATTTTTCTTTATCAAACACATTGCGGAAATTTGCATTACTATCAGTTGGTGCTTTTAGACTTAATTTTGTTACTTTAAAAGTTGGTTTTAGAGAGATTTTTTTTGTAACAAAAAAACGCTATCTGTAGTCAACTGAATAGTTAAACATATTTTTGGTATAATATAGTGTGTGAGTTGTACTTTTTAAGGAATAATATGTGAAGGTTAAGCATTATGTAAAAAATTATAATAGTAAACTTTGCATGCATTTAAACTAGTTAAGTAATATTTTTGACTTTCTCTTCACTATATTTTAAATTTATTCAAATCATCAAGATGAGTGCATTTAATTTTTAACTAGCATAATTATTATACCTATCCAACCAAAGCTTTAAGTATTTATGAATTAAAAATAGTTCTTCTGGTATTTTATAATTCTTGGAGCTTAAACGGCTATAAGTAATTCTAAATAATTGTAAAGAATTTTTAAAATATTTTGAAGAAATCACTAGAAAGAAATTATATTCAAAGCACAATTAAAATTTATTTAACAATTTATTTTTGACCAGCAAAGCTTTGACAAATACTTAAAGCTTTGGTTGGATAGGTTTATACCTATCCAACCAAAGCTTTAAGTATTTATGAATTAAAAATAGTTCTTCTGGGTATTTTAAAATTCTTGGAGCATAAACTATTATAAATGTAAACAAATCTTAAAGTATTTTGAAGAAATTACTGGAAAGAAATTATATTCAAAGCGCAGTTAAAACTTTTATGCTACATTTACTGAAAATATTTTAAGTAATAAAAATAATTTTTATAGCAAACATTAAATAAGAAATGACACATTTTTTTTCATAATGGTTATAATTTATGTAGTACAAAAATGTTATAGTTTCTAGGGTATGTCAACAAAATCAATAAATATTTTTAAATACTCGTCTGCATAGAAATACCACAAAAATAAGTTAACAAAATAAAATTTACATTTGATATTAAGTCTTTTTTTTTTTTAAATTTTACGTAGCATATAGAATTTACATGCCATAATATTTTAGCCATGTTTATAACATGGCTAAAATAATATTATATGATGATTTTTTTATACGAACAATTACAAAATGAACATTATAATAATACAAAATAATATTTTATAATAAGTTTTCAAAGTAATTTTTCGAAATAAGTACTGTAAGATAAAATTAATTATTAACTATCAATTTTATTACATGTTTACTAAAAAACTCTTTAAGATATAACAAAACAGTATTTGTTATTATATAATTTAGAATTGGACCTTTCAATGGGTATAAAATTCATGTTTTTTTTAAAAAGTATTAATTATTAATTCTTTAAAAAGTGTTCAACAAGAATAAATACTTTAAAAATAATTTTAATATATTTTTTATAATGAATACATGTTAAGAGTAAGGTTGAAATCATTCTTACACAATCTTAAAACAAAAAAATTCAATAATCTTTAAATTAACTATGCCTTACGACTTAAAATGATATTTAATTTTTTCCTAGAATTAAATTATTCATTTTTTTCACACTTTGGTATTAAATTTTTTAAAATAGTATCATATGAGTTGTCATGCATATCATGAAGAAATTAAATTTAAAATGTTATAAAATTCAAATAACTAGTATAATTAATTTTAGTAACAGTAATTTTATAACTAGTATTTGTAGTTGCTATTAATATTTTAAAAATATTGTCACTTGGATCTGTGATGAAAAATATCTTTGTTTAAGAGAAACATGAAGGAGTCATAGTGCATAAAAATAAACAGTTTATATAAAATTAAAAAACTTGGTAAGAAATTTGATGATAATCAGTAGGAGTTTTAAAAATTTATAAAAATTTTTATGGTTTATCCAGAGGGAACAATAAATTAATTAAATCAGTTAAGTTTTGTATTTTAGGGGTTTTCTCAGTAGCAGAGCAAAAATTCATTTTAAATATACAGTAAATTATAGATACTCTGGTAGTTGAGGAAGTTAAAGATGTTTTTGAGATAACGTAATTTTTTGAAAACCAGTATGGAAAAGCGATTCATTACATGTTATTGCAACAAAACTCTCTCGACAATATCGCAAAATTTTGTAATATTTTAGTCATGTTTATATTCAATCATTTTTATACGAACACTTACACACGCAGTGTACATAATCATAATACAAAACACTATTTCATAATAATTTTTCGAAATAAATACTGTAAAGATAAAACTAACTACCAATTTTATTACATGCGTAATAAAAAACTTAAATTAAAATAATTAATTTTTAAAAAACCGTATCATAAGAAGTGTCATAAATATCATTAAGAAATTAACTTAAAAATGTTATTTGAATTTTATAACTACATACAATTACTATTAAAAATTTAAAAGTATTTTCTCTTGGATCTATTATGAAAAATATATTTGTTTAAGATAAATATGAAATAGTTACAGTGCATAAAAATAAACAATTTGTTGAAAATTAAACAACTTGAAAAGAAATTTGGTAATGATGATAGGAGGTTATGGTTTATCAAGAGTTAACAGTAAATTAATTCCATTAGTTAAGTTTTGTATTTTAGAAGTTTTCTCAATAGAAGGGCAAAAATTCATTATACTTTGATAGCTGTTCAAATTGACGATGTTTTCACGATACTTGATTTCTTGAAAACTTGCAAGGAAAAGCGATTTTTTTTTATATATAATATTATTACAACAATATTCCAAAATTGTGTGATATTTTAAGTCATGCTTATATCAATGTCTTTTCATACGAGCAATTATAAAGTGTACAGTATTATAACACAAAATAATATTTCATAGTAATTTATCAAAACATGTACTTTAAGATAAAACTAATTACTAACTACCAATTTTATTACGTGTTTACTACAAAACTTTTTAAGATATAACAAAATAACCTTATATTTTAAAATTGTTAGTTATAATACATATGACTTTCTTTCAATATTACCAATATTACTAAGTCAATGTCATTAACTTTCTTTCAATATTATCAATATTTAACTTTTTTTCAATATTACCAATATTACTAAGTCAATTCCATTAACTTTCTTTCAATATTACTAAGTCAATGTTGTTATAACGAACTAGACTCTATGCTTCATTGCATAGAGTCTAGTTCGTTAACTTTATAGCAGGAAAGAAACTTTTACAGACAATATTTAATTAGGTAATAAATTATTTGTCGTAATTTAACAATCGCTATAATTGTTTAAAATTTTCATACATCTCTCTTTCATAAAACCTTAGTATTGATCTGTATTTTTACGAATGCGCTATTTTTATTTATTAAAAGAAATAATTTTAAAAATATAACTAAAATATTTTGATTTCTATCTAGTTGGTCAGAAATTTATCTTTAAAATATATTTGTATTTTATGAACATGAACATTTTATGACATCAGAAACTTTTATTTTGTCCTAAGATGATGGATTCTCTGTCATTTCTGAAGGGCACAGTCAATGTCAGTAATATTGGTAATATTGAAAGAAAGTTAACAAGTGAATGTCGTTAACTTTCTTTCAATATTACTAATATTACTAAGTCAATGTCTTTATAAAGAACTAGATACATTGCTTCACTGTTTAAGTTGTTTTATAACAGAAAAGAAACTTTTACAGACAATATTTAATAAGGTAACACATTATTTGTCATAGTTTAACAATCGTTGAAATTTTTATATTTCTTTTTTATAAAATATATGGATCCATATTTTTATAGATGAGCTATTTTTATCTATTAAAAGAAACAATTTTACAAATATAACTAAAATAATTTTGTTGGCCAAATCTAGTTGGTCAAAAATGTATCTTTAAAATGTATTTGTATTTTATGAACATTTTATGACATCAGAAACTTTTATTTTGTCCTAAGATGATGGATTCTCTGTCGTTTCTGAAGGGCACAGTCAATGTCAGTAAAATTGGTAATATTGAAAGAAAGTTAACAAGCGAATGTCGTTAACTTTCTTTCAATATTACTAATATTACTAAGTCAATGTCTTTATAAAGAACTAGATACATTGCTTCACTGCTTAAGCTGTTTTATAACAGAAAAGAAACTTTTACAGACAATATTTAATAAGGTAATACATTCTTTTTCATAACATTGTCATAACATTTGTCATTTTAACAATCGTTGAAATTTCAAATTTTTATATATCTTTTTTATAAAATATACGGATCCATATTTTTATAAATGCGCTATTTTTCTTTATTAAAGGAAACAATTTTACAAATATAACTAAAATAATTTTGTTGGTCAAATCTAGTTGGTCAAAAATGTATCTTTAAAATGTATTTGTATTTTCTGAACATTTTATGACACCAGAAACTTTTATTTTGTCCTAACATGATGGATTCTCTGTCGTTTCTGAAGGGCACAGTCAATGTCAGTAATATTCGTAATATTGAGAGAAAGTTAACGACATTCACTTGTTAACTTTATATCAATATTACCAATACAATATTTAATAAGGTAGTTTAACAATGGTTGAAATTTCAAATTTTTATATTTCTATTTTATAAAATATATGGATCCATATTTTTATAAATGGGCTATTTTTATTTAATAAAGGAAACAATTTTATAAATGTAACTAAAATAATTTTGTTGATTAGATACGATTGGTCAAAAATGTATCTTTAAAATTTATTTACAGTATTTGTATTTTATGAACATTTTATGACACCATAAACTTTTATTTTGTCCTAAGATGATGGATTCTCTGTCGTTTCTGAAGGGCATAGACAAGCAATTTATCAAGAAATAAATTTCTGTAAACACATCTCTCACATTAAAAGACAGCTCCAAATAGCTGGGAAAAATTCTTCTCGTCATGAATACAACAACACCTCAACTCAACGCAACGAAATTGGACGAAAAGTTTGACTTTTTCTCCAGTAATCGCTGGCAACGACGTGATTGAACTGACAAAACTACTCTGAAAAAATAAGAAAGAAAAAAAAAGAAGATTTTTGTCCAGTTTTTTGTTTCGTTTACCTCTTTTCTGCTTCCCTCCCCTTTCCTCAGAACACAAAAGGAATATTTTTTGTTGTTTATTTGTTTGTAAGAACCTTAAGGAAGAAAAAAAAATCCTTAATGGAAAAATTGTGATGTTTTACGAAATGCAATCGTGTCCGTTTTTTGGATCAGGGCAAATGTAATTATAACAGGATCTTGACTTGATTAATTTGAAATCGCTTTTACTCTAAAAAAAAAAAAAAAAAAAAGTACAGAAAATTGTCTTCCTTTTCTTCAAGTGAAGTAAAAAAAATAAAAATAAAAAAATTCCAAACACAGCAGTTAACAAAGATATTTTCTTTCTTTGAATATCTATTTCGAAAACCGGATTAGTTATTGGATTTTTCAAGTCTTTCTCCACTTCTTTAACTGTATTTTAGATTTCGAAACCTGTATTGTCGGTGTTTAGCCAGGTATAGTGACGTTTGTATGAAATTAACATCCAGCGGTTAAAATTGAAATATATTTCCTGTTAGTTAAAAATGTAATATATTTTTATATTTAATTATTTATTATTTTTAAATGTAATATATTTTTTATATTTAATTATTTATTATTTTTAAATGTAATATATTTATTATTTTTTGTTTGCTTTCTTATTAAGCGATTTATATTGATACATATTAAAAAAAAAGTTTGCATTTATTTCAAATTTAACCTTCATTTATGAAGCTTATCCATTATAACTCAATAAAAAAAAGGTAATGCTCAATATGCAATCTTATTGTTAACTAGAATGAGAATGGCAAATTAAATAATATGAAATTAACGTCCGACGATTAAAATTGAAGTCTAAATAAACTAAAAATTATTAACTCAATAAATTAAAAAGTTGTTCTAAATAATTGACCCAAATAATTTGATAATAAAAAATTTTGTTAACTTTTATGGCAAGATTAGAGTTTTACATCGGTTCTTATGATATAAAAATAATAGCATTCAACTTCAATTAAAAACAATGAAGAAATCCTATTTACATGCGAAAATATTCTTCCTACTTAACCTATTTCTGTTCATAAATGTCGATGAAATCCTGATACTCTGCAGAAAGTAAATGTAATTATAACAGGATCTTGAATTGATTAATTTGAAATTGCTTTTACTCAAAAAAAGAAATAAAAAAGTACAGAAAATTGTCTTCCTTTTCGTCAAGTAAAGTGAAAAAAAAAAAAAAAAATTCCAAACACAGCAGTAAACAAAGATTTCTTTCTTTCTTTGAATATCTATCTCGAAAACCGGATTAGTTATTGGGTTTTTCAGTCTCTCTCCACTTCTTTAACTCTGTATTTTAGATTTCGAAACCGGTATTGTCGGTGTTTAGCCAGGTACAGTGAAGTTTTCAGTTTGCTTTTCTGTAAAGTATCAGGATTTTATCGACATTTTACAGAAATAGTTAAAATAGGAATATTTCGCATGCAAATAAAGTTTCTTCATTCTTTCTAATTGAAGTTGAATGCTATTATTTTTATATCCTAAGCAATGAAGAAAAATTTTAATCTTTTGATAAAAGTTTGAAATTATTTAAAACGACTTTTTATTTTATCGAGTTATTTCCTTTTTTAGTTTATTTAGACATCAATTTTAATCTTTGAACGATAATTTCATACTATTTAGTTAGCAATTACATTACATACTGCGCTTTCACAGTTATTATTGCGTTACAATGGATGTTGTTGTTTCTTATCCCACTTGGCTGGCCAAGCCCACGAGCCCATATGGACTCATGATTGAAGGGGAAGGAAGCAGCTTCTGTTGTGATGGAGCACCCGTAGGTAGAAGCCTGACTTTTGCTCCGTGACGCTCTTACAGTCATAGGAAACCGGGACCTACGGCTTAAAGTGGATTCCGAACCACTACAAACATCCATGGCACCGCCGGGTTACAATGGATAAAAGTTATAAGTGAAAAATAATAATTGCAATAAATGCAGTTTTTTTAAAACAATATATTTATAAATAACTTAATAAGAAAGTAAACAAAAAAATATAATACATATATTACATTTAAAAAATAATATATATATTATATTTACATATTACATTTAAAAAATAATAAATATGTAAATACAAATACATTACACTTTTAACTAACAGGTATTATACTTCAATTTTAATCGTTAGGTGTTAATACTATTTTGTTTGTCAATTTGATTGCATATCGCGCTTTCACATTTTATTATTGAGTTATAAGTGGATGATTAAAATTGCAATAAATGTATATTTTTTAAATCAATATATTTCAAAACATAAATAGGTTAGATAGAAAATAAATACAAAAAAAATAATAATAACAATTATACAATAATACGATTTCAGCTTTTTAACTAAGAGGAACTAGACTTAAATTTTAATGCAGCAATACGGAGCAAAAGTCAGGCTTCTACCTACGGGTGCTCCATCACAACAGAAGCTGCTTCCTTCCCCTTCAATCATGAATCCATATGGGCTTGTGGGCTTGACCAGCCAAGTGGGATAAGAAACAACAACAAACAACAACGGAACTAGACTTAAATTTTAAACGTTGGGCGTTAATTTCATACTATTTAGTTTATCATTTTCATTCTAGTTAGTATTGCATTTGCACTTTCATATTTTATTATTATCAAGTTTACTATGTGTATAAAATAATTATATAAAATGAATTACCAGAATATCTGTAAGTTTAAAAACTGCAATAAATTATGAACAATTACGCATGCATTAATTATGTATAAGTTTAATTTTAGTATTTGCATTTGCCTTTTTTTTTTTTTTTTTTTTACTCTATAATAATCCTGAATATCACTTTTAAGACAAAATATGATGGACATAATTCAATCCGATTATATAATTTCATTTCACCCTTCTTTTGGTGAATAGTTTGACCTACATTTCTAACAAAAAAGTTCGATAGATAAATGCAGATAGTTTTAAATCAATACGTTTGTAAGCATAAATTTCTTAGAAAGAAAATAATCACAAAATAATAATATATATATTACAATTTCAGCTCCCTCCCATGTGGGCATCTACGGAAATGAAATTGCTGATCTGCTCGCTAGGGAAGGTTGCGAACTTCCCAAAGCTTCTTCTTCCAATCTGTTAGCTTCAGAGGTTCATTCCATGACTTTAGCCAGAGTGAATACCTCTTGGAGGTCGCCACCAATTCATGCATGGTACGCCGCTAAATATCCTGGTATGTCCATACAGTGCTCCTGTCCTAGACCTGCTCAGACGGTTTTAGCTAGACTAAGGACTGGCCACATTAAGAGTTTGACCTTCAATGGAGACGAGAAGACATATGCCCTTTGTCATTGTTCGACCATCGCATCTCCCTCTCATCTCATAGATTGTATTGGTGCCTCTGTGAGGCAACTGTTGAATGAGGGGAGGACAGTTTACGATCTATTGATGCAGCATGATCTACTGGACTTGGTTTAGGATTCTAAATCAAGGGGATAAGCAACAACAACAACAACACAATTTCAGCTTTTTAACTAAGAGAAAGTAGACATCAATTTTAATCGTTGGGCTTTAATTTCCCATAATTTAGTTCGCCATTTTCTTTCTAGTTAGCAATTATATTGCATATGGCGCTTTCACATTTTATTATTATTAAGGATATTATATATATAAAAGCATTATATAAAGTGATTTACCAGAATATCCGTTTGTAAGTTTAAAAAAGTACAATAAATTATGAACAAATATGAATGCATTAATTATATATAAATTAGTTATTTTTAGGATTTGTATTTGCATTTTTTTTTCCTATCCTACAACAATCCTGAATATCACGTTTAAGACAAAATATGAACATAATTCAATCCGATAATATAATTTCATTCCTCCCTTTTTTTTGGTGAATAGTCTGACCTACATTTCTAACAAAAAAAAAAAAAAAAAAAAAGTCCAATCCCTTCGAAGATCTGATTTCTCGCTACAACAGACTATTGGAAAGGAAACATAATAGATACTGGAGAATCAAAAAACTGGCTCACATTTTCGTCCCTGAAACGTCATAGAACTGGATGAATTGGTTCTGGCACGAATTCCCTTAACCCCCCAACCCCTCACGCGTCCCCCGATCGGTTGCTCGATTAGAATTCCGACGTCTTTAATCCAATCCTAAATGTTTTGACTGAATAAATCAGTCCAGTAACATAACGGTTACAGTTGCAGAAGAAAGTGGCTTAGTTCGTAATAGCATTAAATGCCCAGCTACTGGACTGCATTGGACTAGACGTATTGGCAGTAATTAATATGATTCAGCCTCCTGAGTTTCGAAAATGGCGTTTGATGTATGATTAAAACGTTGTTTGGAAATAAAAGGAAAATTCGAGCAATTATGTTAATTATGAATGAAGTCAAGCAGTGATGAAGTATGTCGTTTTAATTGGTGGGGAGTTTACTAATTTATGACTCACGATGGAAGTGATAAGAATCTTGAATGGCTGCAGTCAGAATGATGGCGAATGACAATTAATTGTTATGCTAATAACTTTCTGTATCTCCACGCCTATTTGTTAAAATACAATGTTGTGATTCTCAAAAGTAGGATAGTATTTTAATAAATGCAATGTTGTGAGATTGTATTGTTGTGAAATTGTTTTGATGAATTGTTGTGAGACTGTATTGACGTAAGGTTCTGAGATTCTTTTGACGTGTTGTTGTGAGATTGTTTTAGCGTATTGTTGTGAGATTGTTTTGACGCATTTCTGTGATATTGTATCGATGTATTGCTGTGAGATCATATAAGCATTGTATTGTAAGACATTGTATTATAAGAGATTGTATTCACGTAATGTTCAATTTTTATTAGTCTTTATATTTTTTTTCTTTTCAATTAGTCTTAAATTTAAAATATAAATAATATATATATAATGTTCTAGTTAGCTTAAAACAACATATTTCTGTGATATAGATTTATCTTAGGGTATATGCATGTGTAAAAAAATGGCGTCTTTTCTTAAGCTTTATCTTTTCTGTTGCAATGAGAAATCAGAACTTCGTTGGAATTGGATTTTTTTGTTAGAAATGTAGATCAAACTATTCACTTAAAAAAGGCTGAAATGAAATTATATTATCAGATTCAATTATTTTCATCATATTTTGTCTTAAATATGATATTCAAGATTATCGTAGAATACAAAAAAAAAAAGCAAATGCAAATACTAAAAATAACAAATTTATACATAATAAATGCATTCGTATTTTTCATAATTTATTGCAGTTTTTTAGACTTACACACAGATGATCTGAAGATTCACTTTATATAATGCTTTATACACATAATATCCTTAATAATAACGAAATGTGAAAGCGCAATATGCAATGTAATTGCTAACTAAAATAAAAATGGCAAACTATAAACTCATGTCCATAAATTAAGGATAATGAAGTTCAGGCAAAGAAAGAGACACAAATAAGTCAAATTTGTTTTGCTTCTAAAGTCTATTTATTAAACAAAAGGTAAAGAGCAAAAAAGATGCTATATGTTTGACATAATTAATAAAAATTGCGATTTTTACTCCCTGGAGCAAATTTCAAAAAAGAACCTATTGACAAAAAACAGTATAACATGGTTAGTATGATGGTTAATAAGGAGTATGTCTCCCGGACGATGCAATACAGGGCTTACAACGCCTAGGCATGCTGAGTATCAAATTATCAATTTGATCTTGGGGAATATCACACCACTCATCAAGCAATGCTCTCCGAAGTTCCGGTTGACAGGTGGGAGGGGGTTGACGGGCTGCAATTCGTCGGCCAAGCATATCCCACACATGCTCTATTGGATTCAAGTCCGGTGAGTATGCTGGCCAATCCATACGGGTGATATCCTCCAATTGAAGGCATTCCTCTACAATGTTTTCACGGTGAGGACGGGCGTTGTCATCCATAAACAGAAATTCAGCACCCATAGCGCCCCGAAACAAACGTACATGTTGTTCCAGAATGACATCCCGATAGATGTAGCCTGTCATCGTTACACTCTGAACATGCAGGTCAGTTCTGGAACCAAGAATAGTTCCTCCCCAAACGAGCCATCCTGCACCACCGTAACGATGTCGTTCAATGGTGTTCTCTTGGTGGTAACGGGTACTTGGCGCTCTCCATATGAAAGTCCGGCGAGAATCAGACTGCAAACTAAACCTGGACTCGTCGGAAAAATCACATCAGACCACTGTTGCGGTGTCCACAATGCATGCTCTCTACTCCAGGTTAATCGCAGGCGACAGTGAGTTGCGGTAAGGGGAACACATCTGACATCTCATCCCTAAGCGTCTGTACACGGTCTGCCCTGAAACTGTCGTACCGGTAGCTGCTGTTCTCTGTCTGTTTCTTTTGGCAGTAACTGCTAAATACCGGTCCTCATTCAGCGTTGTAACTCGGGGGCGACCTGTGCTGTAACATCTACTCACATTACCATCATCTTGGAATCGTTGCCATAGCCTGGAGATGGCACTCTGGGCGATTCCAAGTTCTTCGGATACTTCCAGCTGGGTACGTCCACATTCCAATCGTCCGATAATTCTACCACATAAAAAATCATCCAAATGCTTCCTTTGTGCCATAAGTATGCGGTTATTGCACTGAAAGGCTTTTAAAGCGCTTGTGAACAATTTTACTTCTTTGCCACCATTCGTAATATACCCCTCTCTTACACTCTCGTCATTGTGACGTACTATCCGCGCCATCTGGTGGTTTCCTGTAATTTGCATATTCTTCTTCAAGATGTGTGTGATAATTCTACAGATGAAATTTTTATTTTAGAGTTAAATTTCTGTGTGATTCTGAATTATCCTTAATTTATGGACATGAGTGCAGTATGAAATTAATGCTCAACGATTAAAATTGAAGTCCAGTTCCTGTTAAATAAGAAGCTGAAATTGTAATATATATCTCTATTATTTTTGTGTTTATTTTCTTTCTAAGTGATTTATGTTTATAAATATATTGATTTAAAAAAATCTCCATTTATTGCAATTTTACTAAGCTTTATGTTCTCAATTTTTACAATAAAATTTACAAATACAATAATTAAAATGGTTAAATGAGTATAATTCTTCAAAGATTTTTTATGAGAGCTTAAAGTCTTATTTCTCCACGGAGTGTCTAGTGAAAATGTTGCTACTTCTACAGGAAGAGGTACGTACAGGGGCACCTGGGACAGAAATCGATGGAAAGAGAGCTTCCTTCCATTGTGTCGTCCCAAAGGATTCTCTCATGGGACGAAAACCTCTACTGGAGTCATCCAGTCAATGGAAACTCGGAGAGTTCAAATGGTATTCAAAAATCTAACAACCTAAAGCAAAGCAGTTGTTTACCAAGAAAACAAAAAGTAGGATTTGGGAGAAAATTAATTAATATTATACAATCGTGTAATAAAAAATATATAAAATCGTATAATAAAAATTATTTACAATCGTATATTAAAATTATATATAATCGTATATTAAAATTATATAGAATAGTATATTAAAATTATATAGAATAGTATATTAAAATTATATACAATCGTATATTTAAAATTATATACAATCGCTATAAAGATATAATTAAAATATTTTAAATGAATGACATATTTCTGATATAACAGTTAGCCAAAATAGTGTACCCTTTTTTATATGCTATTAAATTTTGCTTGCACTTAGAATCTAATGTATAAAAGCAGAAAAATTACGTTTACATTTTTTAAATTCGTAAAAATATATAAACTTAAATATGTAATCTTACTTTTTGAGTATAAAATACATGTTTAAATGAATAAAAAACTTATTAAAATTAATTTTCTCATCAATTTTATTTTTTTGTGTGTAAATAATTTTAACATTCAATAATTCAATTCTTCTTTTTTTCTAAATTTAATAAAAATTATTCTTAAAGTACATTTTTAAAGTGAATAAAATTATTTTTAAAGTAAGTTTCTAAATAATAAAATTATTTTTAAAATACGTTTCTAAAATTAATAAAATTATTCTTAACATAAGCAAGGACCTTTTTACATACAAGTACGTAACATAGTATATTTCTGAAGTTAATTAAATTATTCTGTACATTTCTGAAGTAAAATTATTAATAAAGCACGTTACTAAAGTTAATATTATTCTGAAGGCACGTTTCTAAAGTTAATATAATTATTCTTAAAATCCGTTTCTAAAGATAAATTATTCTAAAAGCACGTTTCTAAATTTAATAAAATCCTTCTTAAAGTTCTTTCTAAAGTTAATAAAGCAATTTTTAAAGCACGTTTGTAAAGTTAATCAAATTATTCTTAAAATACGTTTCTAAAGTTAATAAAATCATTTTTAAAATATATATCTAAAATTAATAGAATTATTTATAAAGCACGTTTTCTTTCACTAAAATAAACAGATTGAAAAAAAAAATGTTTATATATCTTTCTTCAAGTAAAATCTACTGCATAAATGGAAAAAGGAAAGAATTGATTTTTTAACCATATCTTTTCAAAGCTATTAAAATACATGCCTAAAGAAAAAATATTTACTTTCATTCAAAGATCATTTCTAACCCACACTCGTTTCATTACAAATCTGAGCTAAACTAATGATAAATAACAATTAACCAAAGCATCTTCATTAAAGATTTCTGCGTTGTTTTAACCAACATTTGTGTACAAATAGAAAAATGAAAGATTAAACTGTTGACATAGAAATATTTTGTTGATTAAACTTTCAAAAATAACAAAATACACTGCAAGTTTATTTACGAAGTAAACTTGCTTCATTACAAATTTCAATTTAACATAAATAAATATCAAACTAACATTTCTCCAACCACTTTGCATTTCAGATATCTACGATATTTTCCCCTAACATATATTGTCTATATATAAATACAAAAACGATTATGGATTAAACTGTTTAAACATTGCATTTGCTAAACTTTCCGACAAAATACATTTAAAAAAAAACCTCCTTAATAATTAAAGATGCTTTTATTTTGAAGATAAGAAATTAATTTTCAGCTATAAATCTCTCGTATTAAAGATCGTAGCGCGAGAATTCCCTGTGCAGATGTTTCCATTACGCAGCTGCATTCTTTATCTTGAAACCGAGCAAACATTCTTCAGCGGGGAACACTCCCGTCGTGCAGCTGAGAGGTAACTTATTAATGTTAACAAATGCTCACGAGTAAACAAACCTCGACCCGCGGCCTGTTTGCTCCGTTCTGCTGTGTTTGTTTTAAAACTATCGTATCCCCCGTAGCGTAGGTGTTGCAGCTAAATCTGTAGTAAGCCGTTTACACAGAAGACGGTGAGACCCCCAGAATCATTTAATATTAAACGGCTCCTGCGTTAAATATCAGTGTCTTTAATACTCGTTCCTTAAGAGGAATGGCTATTTACTATCAAAATTGAAGAACAGTGTAACGGTTGAATGGATTATTTAATCGACCAACGATGTCAATACGTTATTCTTAAAGTACGTTTCTAAAGTCAATAAAATTATTCTTAAGGTATATTTCTAAAGTTAATAAAATTATTCTTGAAGCACGTTTCTAAAGTTAATAAAATTATTCTTGAAGCACGTTTCTAAAGTTAATAAAATTATTCTTGAAGCACATTTCTAAAGTTAATAAAATTATTTTTGAAGCACATTTAAAAAAATAATAATAAAATTATTCCTAAAGTACGATTCTAAGAATGAAATTATTCTTATGGGATGAAAACGTTTTAATGAAATGGGTTTTGAACGTTCTAATGAAATTATTCTAAAAGTACGTTTTTTTTTCATTAAATAGATTGATTGAAAAATATTTGTATATATCTATCACCAAGTAAAACCTACTGCATCAGTGAAAAAAAGGAAGACTGATTTTTTAACCATGTCTTTTCAAAGCTTTCAAAAGACATGCCTAAAAAACAGTATATCCCTTTCATTCTAAGTTCATTTCTAAAACACTCGTTTCACTACAAATATCAGCTAAACTAACAATAAATATCAATTAACAATTAACCAAATGATCATCATTCCAGATTTCTGTAATGTTTTAAACAACAATTGAATGTAAATAGAAAAATATTAAGGATTAAACTATGAAAATAGAAATATTGTGCTGATTAAACTTTCAGAGACAATAAAATACACTCTGCAAGTTTATTTCCAAATCAAACTTGCTTTATTACAAATCTCAATTTAACGAAAATAAATATCGAACTAAATATATATTCCCCTAACATATATCGTCTACGTACGAATACAAAAATTATGGATTAAGCTGTTTAAACATTGTGTTTCCTAAACTTTCAGAGAAAATACATTTTAAAAACCATCCTTAATAATTAAAGATGCTTTTATCTTGAAGATAAGAAATTAATTTTCAGCTATAAATCTCTCATATTAAAGATCGTAGCGCGAGAATTCCCTGTGCTGCTGTTTCCATTACACAGCTGCATTCTTTATCTTGAAACCGAGTAAACATTCTTCAGCGAGGAACACTCCCATCGTGCAGCTGAAAGTTAACTTATTAATGTTAACAAATGCTCACGAGTAAACAAACCTCGACACGCGGCCTGTTTGCTGCGTTCTGCTGTGTTTGTTTTAAAACTATCCTATCCCCCGTAGCGTAGGTGTTCGCACTTGTTTGCAGCTAAATCGAATGGCTGTAGTAAATCGTTTACACGGATGACGGTGAGACCCCAGAATCATTTAATATTAAACGGTTCCTGCGTTAAATATCAGTGTTTTTAATATTCGTTCTTTAAGAGGAATATTTATTTACTATCAAAATTAAAGTACAGTGTAACTGTTGAATGGATTATTTAATCGGTTAACGATGTGAATATGTTGAAAGAGAGAAGCTTTGATTTAAACTAGAAGACGGCACATTTTATTATTCTGCAATTTATTAATGAATTTCACTGTTTTAAAAGTTTAGTAAATTTGTGAAGAGAAATTTTTGAATTTGAATTCATAATCCATTACCTAAAATGGTGTACTTTAGATTGAATCTGGAGTTAGATTGAATTTTTAGATTGTTTTGGCGGATAGTGTGTTAGATTTTCAAAACATTGGTGAGTGGTTGGTTGAATGGAGTATCTAATCGGTCAACCATATGAAAGCTTTCAGAGAGAAAAGCTTCAATTTAAACTAGAAGAATGAAACTGCACGTTTTATTGTTCTAAAAGCACGTATCTAAAGTTGATAAAATTATTCTTAAAGCACGTTTCTAAAATTAATAAAATAATTCTTAAATTACATTTTTAAAGTTAATAAAATTATTTTTAAATTACGTTTTCTTTCACTAAAACAGACAGGCTAAGAAAACATATTCTGATATATCTTTCACCAAGTGAAACCTGCATAAATAGAAAGGGAAAGACTGATTTTTTAAGCATATCTTTTAAAGGCTGTTAAAAAACATGCCCAAAGAAAGAGTCATTCCCTTTAGTTCTAAATTCATTTCTAAAGAACACTCGTTTCACTAAAAATTTCAGTTAAACTGAAATGAATGTCAATTAACAAATAACCAAATCATTTTCATTCCAAATTTCTGCAATGATTTAAACAAGATTTGTGAGTAAATAGAAAAATTATTAAAAATCAAACAGTTTAAATAGAAATAGTTTGCTAATTAAACTTTCAGAAATAACAAAATACATTCGGCAACTTTATACCGAAACCAAACTTGTTTCATTACAAATCCCAATTTAACGAAAACAAATATCGAACTAACATTTATCCAATGCAGCTGCATTTCAGACATTTCTACGATATTTTCACCAAACATATATTGCCCATGCATAAATACAAAAATTATGGATTAAACTGTTTAAACATTGTGTTTGATAAACTTTCAGAGAAAATACATTTTAAAAACCATCCTTAATAATTAAAGATGCTTTTATTTTGAAGATAAGAAATTAATTTTCAGCTATAAATCTCTCGTATTAAAGATCGTAGCGCGGGAATTCCCTATGCTGCTGGTTCCATTACGCAGCTGCATTCTTTATCTCGAAACCGAGCAAACATTCTTCAGCGAGGAACACTCCCGTCCTGCAGCTGAGAGGTAACTTATTAATGTTAAATGCTCACGAGTAAACAAACCTCGACCCGCGGCCTGATTGCTCCGTTCTGCTGTGTTTGTTTTAAAACTATCGTATCCCCCGTAGCGTAGGTGTTCGCACTTGTTTGCAGTTAAATCGCATGGCTGTAGTAAATCGTTTACACAGAAGTCGGTGAGACCCCAGAATCATTTGATATTAAACGGCACCTGCGTTAAATATCAGTGTCTTTAATATTCGTTCTTTAAGAGGAATAGTTATTTACTATCAAAATTAAAGTACAGTGTAACTGTTGAATGGATAATTTAATCGGCTAACGATTAGAAAATGTTGAAAGAAAGAATCTTCAATTTAAACTAGAAGAAGGCACGTTTTACGTTTTATTGTTCTGGAATTTATTAATGAACTTGATTATTGTAAAAGTTATGTAAATTTGTGAAGAGAAATTTCTGAATTTGAATTCATAATTTATTACTTAAAATGGTAGGCTTTAGATTGAACTTTTAGATTGGTTTGGTGGATAGTGCGTTAGATTTTCCAACCAATTGTGATTGATTGGTTCGAATCTTAACAACCTTATTCATACCAAAAGCTTCCGTGTCTGTGCCAATGATGGATGTGATAAATTTGTAGGCTGGAATATACTTCTCGCAGAACTCTCTCACTGCTTCGCTAAAAACCTCATTTTAAGACAATTCGGGGTGTGTCAGCTTCCCTCACTTCTCATTGGAATAGACATTTCTCAGCTTGTCTATCCCTCATTACGATGGAACAAGTCATAATATAGTTTATATTCAATCTGTGTTCTGACCTGTGAAGGTCGTACAGGCATTCACTAATTTCCTCATTATACATGATACCGAATATCTGCTATCAGGTTTGCGTGGCAGGTTGTTCTCATTAGTACAAAACACTTATTGTATGTAATATAACCCCACAATAAAGCTCGTCTACTGTCAAATATGAGTGATGGATTTATTATATATTTTTCAAATAATGCCAAAACTCTTCTCTTGAGAAAAAAAAAATGTTACAATATATATATTATATATATATTTATTTAATTACTAACAAAAATATGTCATTAATTTACGCTTACCTTAAATTTTAAAAACAAGATTTCATTTTTAATAAGATTGTATTTTAAATCTTAGTTTAAAAATGTTACCTATTCCTTTTAAACAATGTGCATAACATGGTGACAAATGATCGACAACAAACTAGCAATATTGATGGATTTGATTGATTCATCATTTATCCCAGCGCGAACTCTGGCCTTTGTAAATGGCTTCCTGTCCTCTGATAAAAGTTTGAATTTTTCAGAGAAGTTTTTATGTCTTGTGTCTGGAAGATATACATTACGGAAGCGCATCACTCCTGCATAGTTCGAGGAATGGAAGGATTGGAACAAATAAAGAGACTCCCAGACATATCTTTCAAGTTGAAAAGGTCAGGGTTATGAAAGGTAAGATATATGTCTCGCGTTCGCTATAAATTTCAGATTTGAATATTTATTGAAAAATAAAGACTGGATGGTGTTTGTTTTGAATCATAAAGCATTTTCGATGTCGGTTACATTTACTTTAGCTTTTATACCATAAGCTTCCGTGTCTGTGCCGATGATGGATGTGATAAATTTGTAAGTTGGAATATACTTCTCGCAGAGCTCTCACTATTCTTCGCCCAAAATCCTCATTTTCAGACAATCCGTCAAGAACGGCAGGGGTTCAGCTTCCCTCACTTCTTATTGGAGTAGACATTTCTCAGCTTGTAGACTATCACCCATCACGATAGAACAGCTCATAGTATATCATATTCAATCTGCAATTGTCTCGACCTGTGAAGGTCGCACAGACATTCGCTAATTTTATGAGCCTCATTACACATGATACCGAATATCTGCTATCAGATTTCAGTGTCAGGTTGTTCTCATTAGTACAATATAACTACCCACAATAAAACTCGCCTGCTGTCAAATTTGAGTGATGAGTTTATTATATATTTTTCAAATAACCTACATTCCTCTCTCCTGGGAATGAAATGCCAAAACTCTTCTCGTGTGAAAAAAGATGTTACAATATATATTTAATAACTAACAAAAGTATGCGATTAAATTACGCTTACCTTAAATTTATAAAACTAGAAGAGAATCATAAGAATCATTCACAATGAGATATTTTAAATATTAGTTTAAAAAATGTACCTATTCCTTTTAAACAATGTATATAACATGATGATAAATGATCAACAACAAACTAGCAATATTGATGGATTTGCCAGATTCATCATTTATCCCAGCGCGAACTCTGGCCTTTGTAAATGGCTTCCTGTCCTCTAATAGAAGTTTGAATTTTTCAGAGAAGTTTTTATGTCTTGTGTCTGGAAGACATACATTACGGAAGCGCATCACTCCTGCGTAGTTCGAGGAATGGAAGGATTACAACAAATAAAGAGACTCCCAGACATATCTTTCAAGTTGAAAAAGTCAGGGTTATTATGAAAGGTAAGATATATATCTCGCGTTCGCTATAAATTTGGATTTGAATATTTATTGAAAAATAAATTTTGGATGGTGTTTGTTTTGAAGCATAAAGCATTTCCGATGTCGTTTATTTTCACCTCAGAGACAAATACATAATTGTAAAAAAACAAGTAATATAAAAAAAATTAAAGTCAATTCAAATTAAAGTCAATTTTTTCACTCTATTGCAGAAAGTCCTTTATAAATAATTTTCATTCATTTTTTAAGTTTATCTGGCGCCATCTATGGGTAGATACATGCAACTTAAATCTAAAAAAAAACTGAAATTAATTAATTAATTAAATTTAATTACTGAATTAATATTTGAAAAAACTGTATTAACATCAAGTGTCATCCACTAAAAGTTAAAAAAAAATGTATTTGAACTTGAGTGATGAATAAAAAGTATTTTAGGGAGAGAGTGAGCTAATAGAAGGAATTGAAAAATAAATGTTGGATGGTGTTTATTTTGAAGCACAAAGCATTTCCGATGTCGTTTATTTTCACCTCAGAGACAAATACATAATTGTAAAAATTAATTGCTAATTGTTGTTAATTAATTGTTAATATTGTAGTAAAAATGAATTTATTAAAAAGTGAGTGTAGCTGAAAATATTTGAAAATGCTGCCGATTTAACCTGTACTTTATTTTGAAGTATTTATAATGACTTTGGTTTCATCTTAGTCTTACATGGTATTTATACATACAAAACTCTTCAAAAATAGCAGAATGTTTATATAAAAAGTTTAAACATATTTACAGCTGAGATATCTCTTAGTAATAAATCAATGAAATATTTATTATCGATTATTAGAACGGTCATCTAAAATGAAAACCTTTTGTTATACCATAAACAATTATAATAAAAATAAAAAAATTAAAGTCAATTCCTACTTTTTTTTCACTCTATTGCAGAAAGTCCTTTATAAATAATTTTTATTCAGTTTTTTTAAATTTATCTGCCGCCATCTGCTGGTATATATATGCAACTTAAATCTAAAAAAAACTAAAATTAATTAATTAAATTTAATAAATTAATTAATATTTGAAAAAACTGTATTAACATCCAGTGTCATCCACTACAAGTTAAAAAAAATGTATTTGAACTTGAGGGATGAATAAAATGTATTTTATGAACGATTGAAAATTTGAACAAGATATATATAGGGAGACCGTGAGCTAATAGAAGGAATTGAAAAGTAAATGTTGGATGGTGTTTATTGTTAAGCATAAAGCATTTCCGATGTCGTTTATTTTTACCTCAGAGACAAATACATAATTGTAAAAAATAATTGCCAATTGTTGTTAATTAATCGTTAATAATTGTTGTAAAAATCAATTAATTAAAAATTGAGTGCAGTAGAAAATATTTGACAATGCAGCAGATTTAACCTTTACTTCCTCTATTTGGATTGTATTTATAATGACTTTGATTTTAGCTTGGTCTGATTTTTATATGGTATTTATTTTTTTACAAAACTCTTCATTAGCAGCAGAATGCCTATAGAAAACTTTATATATATTTACAACTAAGGTATTTCTTATTAATAAATCGATGAAATATTTATTATCAACATGGTCGGCTAAAATGAAACCCTTTTGTTATATCATCAAAAAAGGATCTTCAGTTACTAGGGATCTTCACAAAAACACTAGTCAGTTCTAATACTAAATAAAACTATAATGTTTTTATGTATGTTACTAGGTTGGTAATAATTTAATATAATTATTTTTTTTTCTCATCACACTTTCGGGTTCGAGACCCGACTGAATGTTTGAAGTGGTTCGGAATACACGTTAAACTGTTGGTTGTACGTTGCAAAATTATCGTCTCTACAACTCATTTTTTAAAAAAAATAATTAATAAAGCTATTCAATTATTGTTTTCAATATCCATGAAACCTGAAACCCAGATAAATAACGCTCTGCCACCCGATGCAACTGGGTCCGGTTTCGAATTCCGACTGTGCCATGGATGTTTGTAGTGGTTTGGAATCCACTTTAAACCGTATGTTCTGGTCTAATATGCCTGTAGAACGTTCCCTGCCCCGTGAAATGATATCTAATGTGTAGGCAGACGACCTTTGCCCACCATAGGGCTGTTGCGCCACTGATAATGATGATGAAAATTTTAAACTAAATTAAAAGCTGTTAATATTTGAAAGAAATAAACCTAATCTACAGATAAAATCATAATGAGCTTGACAAATTTTTGAAGAAAGGGCCTGAAACTCGAACTCGAAACCTGGCGTTCGGTACCACAGGTTTCGAGTTCGAGTCCAGGAGGTGCCATGGAGGTTTGCAGTGTTTAGGAATCCACTTTAAACCGTAGATCCCGGTGTAACAGGATCGTTACTCCGCGTCCTTAGCTAATCTTCAGGCTACACGCACCTCCTGGGTAGTGCTCAGTGAGTAACGTCGGTGCAACGCTTCCCTTAAGGCATCCAACAGTCTAAGTGTTTGCCAGCTGCATTAAAACAAAAACAAAAGAAAAAAATTGAAGAAAAAGTGATTTTGGATCAAATCTAGGAGATTTCTTACCAATTTATTCTTACAGTACATTTTATAATTGCATTGATACATTTCCGATATCCAAACACAATGCTGTGAAAGCTCATTCGTCCGCGTGTCCTAATGAAATCTCGGAGTCTGAATAGCGCCCGGCCCATTAGACGGCCGTCATTAGGGCGTGAAATATGGAGACGGGGCGCCCTTCGCTGACAACTGCTGCACGGTTACGGTTCCAATTACCACTCGGGGGGGGGGGGAGGGTTCAGGGGTCGGTCCCGCATTTGTCACCCATGCAAACGATTCGCTGACAGCAAAAATGGCAGGTTGGAAGCTGTGATGATGCACAAACAGCGTCATACCTCGTCAAGTCTTTTAAAGACCAGTCTCGGAATAAACGGTTCAAAATGACACCAGAAATAGTAGTTGAATAGGAATTGATGGGACTGTTCACCATAATTCATAAGTCGGGTTTTATTATAAAATGTAACATTGTGTTTCTTAAGTACACATACATTTTGTTTTGATGTAATTTAAGAATTAATTTTTATTTTTAAACGATTAGAATCACATAGGGAAATAAGAAAATAAGAACTATTTATTTTTATTTTTTGCGAGTTTCAAAATGTTGAGGAAACGCGACGTCATTCAAAAGTGTTTTTTCTGATATATTAGAATTTTTTAAAGCAATATTATGTAAAGGCACATTGTATTATTGACATTCAGTTATAGTTTGCGAGAGTAAAATCATATCTTTATAGAATTTTTCGATTGGGCCGTGGCATGTAGTTCAAAGTAAAGAAAAGACTTAGCTTTACGAGAAACTCAAAAGCAATGAAAAGAAATCTTAAAAATTGTTTAAAAAGAGCGACTAATCATGATAAAAAAATTATCATGGGAGACCAAATGTATTGCCAGTATAATTTTCTCTTATCATGCAACAAATGATATTTGAAAAATTTATTACTGTAAGTAAGAAAAAAAATAATATGATGTTGTCATGATATTAATATGTTAAGAATGTTTAAAATGGGTTAAGCATGTTTAAAATTTTATTAAAGAGTAATTTAAATTTTAATAAAGATTTAATTTAGATTTTAAGAAAGAAATTATAAAAGTTAAAAAATGGAAAATAAATCATAGGTAAATAATAAATTAATATTTGAAATAAGTATCGAATTTAAAGAAACAAAAATATTAATGCACCGTATTATTTAAGGATAATTATTGTATATTTCCGAATATAAGTCGATCCGTGTATGAACTGATAGTGCGTTTTTTCCCTTCAAAACCTGTATATAAGCTAAAATTTAAAAAAAAAAAATCCTGTGACATTTATTATTTACAATATTCCATTATTATTTCTGGTGCACCTTTTGATACTTTTCTTTTAACAGGGCGTAAATTTAAAAAAAAATCTATTTGTTTTGGCGAAAATGCAACAGAACAGCAATATAAACAATTTCTGAAGTAAAACAGCTCAATTTAATAAAACTAGTAATTCTTTCATTTAATTTTTTTCATGAAATTAAGAAATATAAACGAAATATATCAAAAATGTGCTTTATTCAGGGACATTTGCCGATTTACCACTTGCAATAGCTTACTAATTTAATGAAAAAATGCATAGGTTTTTGCGAGATTAGTGGATCTTTATATAAACCGACTCCCATACTTAAAATTAAAAAAAAAAAAAAAAAAAAATTTTTGTTTTATACACAGAAATATACGGAAGTTCTACTTCTAATCTGTGACTGACTCGGAAAAAATACAGACGTTTAATACTTACAATTAAAATTAATACTACAATTCGGCTAAAAATGACAAATTTAATTAAAAAGTTACAAAGTAAATGCCAAACTACTAATTTAAACTACTACAAACTTAATGCTGCAATTTGGAGTAAAATTCGTATTCGTCGGTTCTAATTGTAATTTTTACCCTACCATATAGCAACAGAAAACGCATTAAACTTTAAAATCAAATTTTTCTATTAAAATCTATTACTAAATCATAAACAATTTTAAAAAAAAGTCCTTTAACTTTATTCTCAAAAATCCCGATTACTTCGAAATAAAGTTACAAATTATTCAAGTGAAAGATAATTTGATAAAATAAATAATTAAATTTCCTTTAACCTATCCCATTTACCTTCATTCAATCTATACGGCCCCTCTTAGACAGAGGAACTTTTTTAATCACCGTTACATTAAACCTTTAAATCTTTTCTAAGATGCGACGACGAAAGTTTTCCGTTCCAAAAGTCTCTGATCTCGAAGAACAGCGAAAAATCTCGGTTAAGCTTTTCTAAGCTCAGTTAAATGAAACGCCCCCCTCAAATTTCTCAATCAGCATCAATCTTAATTTTGCGAGTGAAACGTTCTTTCGAAATCTTCGTCATCGTACGGAAATTGATTAGCTGGAAAAATAATGGAAAATTGGTATTGCTTTTAAAGGATCAATTTCAGATAACACAATAATAAATTGTTCAGAGACCCATTTAAGCATATTTGAAGACATCGAGAGCTTTTATCAGTTAGTGAAATGAACCTGTTTGGATATGCATCAATTATTAAGCATCAAAAATAAGGATTTATTCGACAAAGAAAGTACAGAATCTAAATTCAGACAGTGCTTTAAAGATACCGGTAAAATCGTCATATATAATTCATTATCTTTATGTATTTTCACCGTTATCTTTCATCATCTTTATACACAACTTTAACTCAAATATTTTTTAGCGTACTAGAAAGCTTTAATTTCTTTATGTTAAATTCATCATATTCATGTGCTTTTATCATCATCTTTATACGTCTTTGCCATTTTTATGTGCAATCTTACTTCCAACAAATTTGTTTTTGAAACCTCTTAATTCAATGCTTCCAAAAATTCCTATCTCGACCATACGAAATTTGCCATCTTTTACCTTCATCGTCATCTTTATGAACATTCTTAATTCAAATGCTGCCTTAAAGTACTGGTAAATCCGCCATATATAATTCATTATATGTATTTTCAACATTATCTTTCGTCATCTTTATGCACAATATTAATTCAAAACTTTTTTAGGGTACTAGAAAGCCTTCATTTCTCTATGTTAAATTCGTAATCTTCATGTGATTTCATCTTTATCTTTATAAGCCTTTGCCATTTTTATGTGCAATCTGAATTCAACGAACTATCTAAATTCAACGGTTCCAATAATTCGTATCTCGATAAAGCTAAATTCATTATCTTTAACCTTCATCATCATCTTTATGTCTTCTTTATGAACAATCTTAAATCAAATACTGCTTTAAAAATGAAATAATCGTCATTTTTTAAAGAATCAATTTTAGATAACACAATAATAAATTGTTCAGAAGCACATTTTAAGCATATATGAAGATATGATTGAGGGCTTTATCAGTTAGTGAAATGAATCTGTATTGGACATGGAGTGAATGTCTTCGAAAGTGTATCAATTAATAAGCATAAAAAACAATGATTTAATCAGAAAAGCGTACAATCTTAAATCAAACTGTGCTTTAAAAATATTGATAAAACCGCCATATATACTTCATTATCTTTATATATTTTCAACTTTATCCTTCACCAGCTTTATGCACAAACTCAATTCCAAAATGTTTTTTAGCCTACTAGAAACCCTTAATTTTCTGTGTTAAATTCATCATCTTGTGCTTTCATTATCATCTTGATACGCGGTTGTCATTTTTATGTGCAATCTTAATTCAGATAAATATGTTTATGAACCATTTTAATCCAATGATTCCAATAATTCCCATCTCGACCATGCTAAATTCATCATCGGTCACCTTCATCATCATCGTTATGAATTCCATCATTATGTTATTCACCATCTTTTACCTTCATCATCATCTTTATGAATTTCATCATTATGCTATTCGCCATCTTTTACCTTCATCATCATATCACTTTTGTGAAAACTCTTAACGAAAACACTGCTTTAAAGATACAAAAGAAGCCTTCATTTTTAATTCACTACCTTTTGCACTTTGAAAGTTATTTTTTATCATATTTATACACAACCTTAATTCAAACACCTACGTTTTTAACGTACTAGAAAGTCTAATTCTTTTATGTTAAATTCTTCATCTGCTTACATCATTATATTTATGCGTCTTTGTCGTTTTTATATACAATCGTAATACAAACCAACTTGTTCGTAATGAGCAATCTTAATTCAATGGTAAAAGGAATGCCCTATTTCCGCCATGTTAAATTCACCATCTTTTACATTCATCAACGATTTTATACCTTCTTTATGAGCAATCCTAATTCCAATGCTAATTTAAGGGTACTGTAAAAGCCTTAATTTTGTCATTATTTTTATGTATCTTCATCTCAGAAATTATGTAAATTAGAGGTATAAAACTTTTATTTCAGCTAGATGGGCATGTTTTATCTATTTTAGTACCCCTTTCACTACTTCAAAAATAAATATAATAAAATTTAAGGGAAACTCACTTTTATTTTTCCATTTCGCACTGTAATTATTTCCTCAAAACAATAATAATATTAAATAAATAAATAACTACAAGTAAATGACAAAATTCTCATGTGAAAATTTTCAGATTTATATGATAGAGTTTAAATTGAATTTTTTTAAGAGTCAAAAATAAGATTAAGAAACAAAAATCATGATAAACGATCCATTGGAAAAATGCACATAATTTTCAAGTATTTGCTTCATTGACTGACTAATATGATGTAAAGTAGGAAAGATGAACGTAGTTTAAAAGACATTTTATTTTCCTTTCTCTCAGTGCTTATATTGTATTGAAATCACCCGGTCATATACCACTGAATTTGTGGTATATGTTTTACATTAATGGTTAATGGCATCATGTATTATTACATCATATTATGTATTATAATAATACAATATTGTAATAAATATTAATAATTATAATAGTACAGTTAAGTTTCATTTGCAATATAAATGCGACTTTTTTCTAATGCAGCGACAATTTTCTAATTTTTTTTCTAATGGAAACACAAAGACAATTATGATTACGCCATAATAACGACTGCAACGCTGTTAATCATTTAGCACTGCCCAAGGGGAATATCGGCACTACCCAGTCCATTAACACTACCGAAAACGCTCTACGATCCTATTTAGACCGGGACCTACGGTATACAGTGGATTCCGAAACAATACAAACATCCATGGCACCACTCGGACTCGAACCCGAAACCTATGGAACCACTCGGCCATCATTAATGTGACTTCAATACTTGGAAACTTCTTAATATTTATTCTGAAAAGCTTTTGTGCAGTGCTTAAATTGAAAAAAAAATATAAATCTCTGAAGCTAAATGTGCTATAAATATTTCACACTAGTTGTGAATGGTATAAAACTAAATATCTATTATCGATTACTAAATATAGAAGTTAAATATCGACAATGGTAATAATAACAACAGCACAATCTAAGTTTTATTTATAAAAAAGTTGACTTCATTACTTGGCTGTTTTTTAGAATTTATTCTGAAAAATCTACCTCCCTTCAAACAAAAAAGACCCCATCCCCCAAAGAAATTCACGTAGGTAAAAAAAAAAAATTATTAATGGTTTTGTAGATTCCTTTCAGTCAATTTTAAGAATCTCGATGTTTTATTCAAATATGGTCAAATGATAGCACTATGCTGAGTTACAGTAATTTAAAATCTAAATGCATTTTATTTCTTACTTCTACAATATGTGTACCCACGACTTACAGTCCTTTCTCGTGTGGAGTTGATTCAACAGATTTGCATTATAAGCGTGTTCCCAGATTTGACTGAATATGTCACAGGCATTATTCTGAATAAATTCATATTGATACGAGAATTGATTCAAATCACAAATATAGCGAGTTTTTATGGTGAGTGTTCCAGTTATAAATGTTGAGATATAACGAATAAATTTTTTGTGTTTCTTACTGCATTTAGTGAAAAAAATGTACTAAAATTAATTTAAATCATCAATTTTTAAAATTTAAATAAGATTAAACTAGCCATTTGTTTAATTTTTAAATCTCAATAAAAATTTTAACTGCACATTAAATTATATTTTCAAATGAATATTGTTTATTTTTTAGTAATTAACATCTTACCTGCTTTTCATATGTGTATATTTTTTATGTCTCCCTCCTTTTGGAAGAGGAGGTTTCTAACGATACAATTGTATAGGAAAGAATTTTAAACATTCATTAGTTGAAGACAGTTTTCTGAGAGTCAATGGTAAAACGCAAGTTTTTAAGGATTTAATAATGAAAAACAGATTTCTAAGAGTTCAGAAATAAGGAAAAATTTTCTGAGGATCCATCAGTATGGCTCGGCTTGGCTTGTCACTCTGCAGTCAATTTCTGCAAAACTTAGACAGGGACCTAAAGTTTTACTTGGAATCTGAACCACTAACAAACATCCAGGACTTGATGGCCGAGTGACTAGGTTTCGGGTTTGAGTCCCAGCAGGTGCCATGGATATTTTTAGTGGTTTTGAATCCACTTTAAACCATATGTCCCGGTCTCATAGGATTATAGAGAGTTGTGGGGGTAGTGTTACTCACGTCCGTAGCACATCTTCAAGCTACACGTTCCCACTGGGTAGTGCCTGATGGCCAAGTGGCTAGCACTCTGGCCATTGGTACCACAGGCTTCAGGTTCGAATCTTGACGGAGGCCTGGATGTTTGTGGGTGTTTCGGAATCCAAGTTAAACTGTAGGTCCCGGTCTAATTACCCTATAGTGTGTAAAAAATGACCGTACAGCGACAAGCCAAACCAATCGTTTCATAGAACGGGGAAATAAAATCATAATCTTTACTTGAAACTACCTATTCAACATTACTAAATATTAAAGTTAAAGATTTCTGAATGCATAAGTAAAACTATAATTTTCGTATCATAAAAGCACTCACTACAAAAATTATCATAAAATCTCTTTGATCATTTAAAATAATCATTATCATACACAGATAATAGACCAGTCATTATATCGTGATTAATTTTATAAGTAATTCAATTTCAACGGCACCCACCATCAACCACTCATCTTCATTGTCTATGGCAAACCATCAAGCTATTTTTCAGACACATTAAACCTTTATACCGCGATTTAAACCCACTACTCCTCTCACCCGCTCTTTCTAAATGACCCTTTAGACTCTTTCTCGTAAACGATTATCGCCCCTTGCATATTCTAGAACCTGAAGTATCATTTCTCAATTAGGACCCGCTGCCCTGATGATGGTCTCCCATTAGGGAGCGCACCTATGCTTCCAGTGCAGGCGGCCACCATTCGCTGGCTCTCATCGCATGTGTAATTGTGTGTTAATCCAATTGGCCAACACAAAGAGCCGGAGATTGCCGTTTGTATTGAAAGCTACCCACTACACGAAACGAAGTGCACGTCACACCAAGGCAATGTGATTTCCATCTCGAAATAGCTCATGTGGAAATGTTTTCGAAAGCAACTTGTTTTATGACATCAGCAGTGATTGTAATCGCTGATTATTATATGTAATGGAAGGGGATGTTCTCATAAAGGCTTGGGTTTAGTTGTCACAAGCACGCGCTAGTTCATAGCATCCCTCTTTGGAAGGAAAGTATATTGCATTTCAATGCGTATCAATCAAATGCAATTATGATAACAGTGTAGGATACCATCCTTTCATGTCATTAGATTGATAATTGAAAGTAAAAGAATTGGCGCCATGTAAATTAAAAAAACTCAATTTTTCATTATTGAGAGATATTTTAATAATTAAAAAAAGGAAAGATTTAGAAGTGTCGAAACTATTGAAAAAATAATTTAGTTATATAATAATACTTGCCAAGATTGCTCAACTATGGAAGCTGTGTCAGAAGAAACTGGCTTATATTCCTTTTAGACAAAATGATTCCTGTTCCTATATTAACGAAATTCAAAATAGAACTACACTTATTTGTGTTTCACGCAATGTTTTATCATCAACCAGCTAGTGCCTCATATTTTAACCATTGAGCATAAACTATAAAAATGTCTGACATAAATGTCTTCAGTGTGATTTGGGCAATTTAGTTTAGTTATTTAAGTATCAACTTTCAAATCACAAAGAATTACGAAGTCTTTCGCTTGTACGCCGCAAGCGTGCCACTCTCACCACTGCTCTTGGCAGTGTTTAATTGCACTCCTACGAAGGAAGTCTTTCGCTTGTTGAAATAAGATATAAACTCTTTAAATCCTTATTAGTTTAGTTAGAAATGCATATGGTAAATTGATTCAATATTTAGCAGAAGGCTATCCATATCGATATCCTATCCAGGTATCTTTTACATATAATATAAAATAACTAGTTATTCATAAGACTACCTACCATGAGCGTATTAATTCCTCTAATTCCCTTCTTTTTATGATATCTCTTTTGAAAATGCGGTCTGATGACCAATTTGATAGAGATCTCGTCTTTGGTACCATAGGCCAGATCGCTAGCAAATGGTACAACAAGCTGCAGGTTCTAATCCTGGTGGTGGCATGAATGTCTGTTAGTGGCTCGAACCCCCGTTAAACTATACGCCTAATTAGCCTAAGGTGTGCAAAAATCGACCGTAGAGCGACAAAACAAAACAAATCATTTGGAAAAATAGATAAGGCGCTGTCACTAAAACATCACAGTGATAAACAAAATTTCATCATCATCAAATTCATTTTTCCTCAATCCGCATTCTGTGGACAGATAGACAGACAGACAGTTTCATTTGTAATTGAGTCCTAAACTGGAAATACCCTCTCAAATCATGGCATGCTTTAATAATTATCGACAGAAAGAAACAGCGGCATGATTATCGATTCATGAAATGAAGCGAGAAAGTGGCGGTAAACTTGAAGTTGTTTTCGATTCCGAGGGGTGAGTAAGAAAGGGTGGCTGGATTTTCCCGCGCTGGCTTATTCGAGGCGTGTGAGTGCGCGGTGTGGAATGGGGCGAGTCAAAGGCCCGCGGGTGCCTATTTCGGGAACCCCTTGGCCAGGATCCGCGGCTCCCTGCGCTCTGGAAGGTTTCCAGGCAGATCTTACTCCAGCGGCACCAGCCTTGTTACCGGAACTCTCTTAAAACATTGCGCAATGCGCTGCGGTCACTTAATTTCAAGACTTCCCAATGCACTACAGCTTAGAGACTTTACGAGCAAGATGTTGTGAATAATTATATATCATATAAACGGGCTGAATATAATTTAAACGACGTGCAATATATATATATATATATATATATATATTCTACACACACAAATATCTATATATATAATAGAGTTTTAGCATGATATATCCCCTTAATGCATAAATAGTTGGCCTCCTTCCCTATTCTAAATTTTAGCTTAACTAACTTAATTAACTTAGGTAAAATATGAGTAAATTTTACTATTCAACAATAAAGAAATAAAGTTATGAAAGATAACTCCATTTTCCCTATAGAATGTTGTGTAAATCTTTACTAGTTACTAAAATGACAAGCACAACATGAATTTGTGACAAAAGAAAATTGCAGATTACATAATCATAACGCTTTTATTTGCTCAATTATAAATTATATTAAATTCCCTCTTCAATTTAAATTCACTCTTCAATTTCTATTTGTTTAAAATTCACTCTTCAATTTATATTTATTTTAAATTCACTCTTCAATTTCTATTCATTTTAAAATCACACTTTTCAAATTCTATTCATTTTAAAATTACACTCTTTAATTTCTATTCATTTTAAATTCACTCTTCAATTTCTATTCATTTTAAATTCACTCTTCAATTTCTGTTCATTTTAAATTGACTCTTCAATTTCTATTCATTTTAAATTGACTCTTCAATTTCTATTCATTTTAAATTGACTCTTCAATTTCTGTTCATTTTAAAAATTCACTATTTAATTCCCATTCATTTTAAAAATTCCCTATTCAATTTCTATTCATTCTAAATTCACTCTTCAATTCTATTAAATTCACTTTCCAATTTCTATTTCTATCAATTTTTCTTTTAATTCTATTAATTTCACTAACTTTTTCACCTCGTTATCAATAATAATTAATGTAACACATACTTTAGAAATTAATAGAATTGAAGAGCGAATTTATAATGAATAGAAATTGAAGAGTGAATTTAAAATGAATAAAAATTGAAGAGTGGTTTTAATAGAATTGAAGAGCGAATTTAAAATGAACAGAAATCAAAGAGTGCATCTTACATTTTAACTCATTATGATTACAAGGTCACTTTTTATTCCTATAATCTTTTTTAAAAAAATGACGCACGGAATAGGTATTAATTGCAACCAAACTTTTATTGAACTATTTACTTAAAATAAAAATTGTTAGAAAGGAATAACCTTTTTACTCTAGAAAAGGAAAATTATAAATAAACGATTCCGTTTAAATAAAATATTTTTCTGATTGCTGAAATAGACAAATGCACAAAATAACGAAGCAAATTATTTGGATTTATTTTCATTTTAAACAAGAACTCATGATTAAAACCAAAAATGTATCTTTATAATAAGTTAATTTTGATACTTATTCCATTATATAAGTCTCATCCATTAAACCTAGAAACTTATTTAACTTAATAATTTATTTCTAAATGTAAAAATGCTATTTCGTAACAGAGCTTATTAAAGTATCAACTGAAGATTAAAGCAGTACATGTTTTAGAAAATTAAAGCTTAAATAGAAAGATAAATCTTCGACTTAAATAAATGGTATCTCTTATTTCACCGTAGAGACTGCAATTACTAAATTGCGCTACTCAGGTTTATTACAGAAAGTTAAAGAAAGGATTGTGTAGTTTTTGATAGAGAAAATTGCTTTTTTTTAATCCAAAACCGAGCCTTTTTTAAAATAGGATTATAAATTAGAATATTAAACAGTTATAATGTAACTAAAAATAAAATTGATTTTATGACTTTTTTAATACTTTCTCTGTGATATTATACACGTTAATATCAATATATGTCAAACATTTAATCTACAGCAAATTGATATACGACAATATAATTAAAATGCTAAAATTTCAATAATGATTCAAGGGTCTGATGACCGAATGTCTAGCGCTCGGTATCATAGGTTTTGGTTTCGAGTCCCGGCATGCCATGGATATTTTTAGTAGTTCGGAATCCACTTTAAAACGTAGATCCTGGTGTAATTGGATCGTAGAGCTTTGCGGGGATAGTGTTACTCGTGTCCAGAGCATATCTTCACGGCTACACGTGCCCCCTGGGTAGTGCTAAATGAGTAACAACGGTGCAGCTCTTGCATATGGCATAAAGATTAACTGTCTCTGTATTGCCAACTTCATTAGAACAACAAGAACAATAATGATTCATCATCATCATCATTGGCTCAACAGCCCTTTGGTGGGCCAAGGCCTTACATGCCGACAGATTTACTGCATATTGGCAGATTTCGAGACGAGGTGTTTTCTTTTTACGGGGTAGAGGTGTCAACCCTATGCACTGCCAGGACGCGAACCCGAAACCTGTGGCACCGACCGCAAGAGCGCTAGTCACTCGGTCATCAGGTCCAATGATGATTCAGATTTGTAAAATGTATGGTTATTTGTATATGTATGGTTTTATATGAAATTCTACAACATACCATTTTTTTGTACCACGATATGATATCGCGATAATCTGCAACATACCACTTTATGAAATCTTCCCCTGTGAGGTTGAGCATCAGTCCTAAGTGTTCGGTTTTCGAAATATGGAACTTGAGTTCGAATTCCTGCAATCTTATTGAACTGAAAGCTTCCGTGCCTATGTCAGGGATATTCGCGATAAATTCGTTAGCCAGTTTATCTTGCTTTGGGTTCGAGGAAGATAAATCGGTCCCATCGAAGATCGAGGAACTTCCCAGATGCCATCCTTGAAAGTGTTCGTTGAAAATTGTATTTGCACAGTAGACCGCAATATGGCAGGACTCTCTTTGGTGCACTCTGAATAATGCTGCATATGCTATATGTCTGCAGTTCTAGTGACTAATGACTTCTCGCTAAGTTCAGCTTTAAAAATATCTACTTATAATTTCAGTTTTAAAATTTCATTAAATAATTTATTGACAAAACAAGAAAATAAATTGCAAATATATCAATAAATCAGAAAATATAAAAATTTCAGACTTTTTTCATTCCAACAACTGTTAAAATTAAAATTAATAACTTTAAATTAAAATCAATAGTACTTCATCACTGCATTACAAATTAGAAGGGCCCTCTAAAAATGCAGTTCAAAGAAATTATCCTTGAAATAACTCTCCCAAAATTCGATACAAGTGGGAAAAATAATTCTCGAAACTCGAACTTGGTTCCCTGGGTACTAAGGGATGGAAATCAGAAATAGTTCTAGCCCAGAGGGACGCTTTAAAGTCAGACACAGATGGCTTAACAGCAGTTGGAACCTCAGGCCAAAACAAGAATTCTTAACATCTTGTAGCAGCAGCAGAGAAGAAAAGATGACAAATTGAAATTAAATTACTTTGTACCTTTCTTTATGGGAATTCCTCTACTTCTGAATTGCCAAAGAGTTGAAACTAATGTCAAAATGTTTAACTTCTGTATTATATAAGACTTCGTTTATTTGATATAGAATTTCACAAGTCAATTTAAAAGAGTACAATTATTTTGACATCTATACACAAGATAGCCTTGGGATCCTTGGTTCCTCGTCATTCTGGCTAGCATAAAGACGAATTTGTTTATGACTGGTAAAGCAATCTCTGCCTTTAAAAACAAGGAAACTTAAATTTTATAGCGCGTTTCACGAGATTTTTTTACATTCCATTCACGAATGAGATTTGGTTTGATTTGCAGCACTACGGTCATGTTTTGCACGCTTTAGGCTAATTAAGCAGCGAGCAATAGTTTAACGTGGATTCCGAACCACTCACAAACATCCATGTCACCGCCAAGATTCAAACCTGAAACAATGACCAACACGAATGAGAAGATAACACAAATATTTCCTCCTAAAAAGCACAATTTTAGTAATACATGTCGATGGTTATTCGCGGCATGAATTTTTAGAATCCAATATACCCATGATTATATACAGGGCGATTCAATGTCCATGGTGAAAACTCTGAAGCTGAAATGCAGCTTACTAAAACGTACAGTTTTTGTATAGGAATGTATGGTCGGAAGTGATACGTTGAAGTGCTAACACACTTTCAAACAAATTTCTAGTAGCTATCAAGCGCAATCCGCCAATTGATGCAAATGAAGTGATGAGACTTAAGTTCTCTAGATAACAACCCCGGTGGGTGTTCTATTTTATTCTTACTCCGCGCTTGCAAATGTATTTTCATTTACGAGACGTCAGTTAATTTAATTGAGTACTTCTTTGCTGCGAAATGCCTGGCATATTCATAATTGTCTGGCAATCTCTCCTTCAACCCAACCAAGTATGCATTATTGTGGGTGATCACAATTTTCAGCAATCATTGTAAACATTGAATCAAAGCGTATAATCTGGTGCTGGGTACCCCAAGTTTCGGATTCGAATTCCGGCGGTGCCGTGGGTGCTTGTAGTGGTTCGAAATCCACTTTAAACCGTAGGTCCCGGTCTAATATAATCTTAGAGTGTCGTCTTGAGGTTTAGTCAGTCTTCAGCTCTCGTGATTCCTCGCTAAAGTAGACCTGCGTGTTACGCTTAGCCAATTGGCCCTGTCGCCTGTGACAGGGTCTTCTGAACCTGGTGTAGGCTTTCCTACACCACGGGAAGTAGCAACAACAACGTAAGGAATGATTTTCTTTCATGTGTCATTTTTTTGTGTTTGTGCTTCAACGCCATACATTCCTATACAAAAAATGAATGTTTTAATGAGCTATATCATTCCTCAAAGTTTGCTCTATGACCATTGAATCACCCTGAATAGTTATGCAAAGTAGTGTGATAAACAGCGATCTAGTAGATGATGCTGATTCTAATCCAATGATTATACTCTTCAGTGATTTGAGAAAATGATTCGACTCCGGTGATAATTATAACGGAGAATAGAATTGCTGATTTACATTATCTAGGTCTTTATGGCATGTAAATGCGAGGAGCTCTATTGAAAACTATCGAAGATTATTCATCACATATTTCAACAACTGATCGGTGATGCTGAAAATAAAATTTACAAAATGTTAATAAGTTTGTTGCGGTTCTTGCTAACAAATTGTAACTATTACATATTCTTGTATAAATATATGTTCGCACGTGGGCGATCGTCATGTTACATTATGCATCAAGCCTCCTCATAAAAATGTAAGGAAATCATACAAGTATTAGCTTGGGGAAATGTCAACAAATGGTTGAAAAAGTTTCTTAATAAGTAGACCTTCATGTTAGCGTATAATTCATGGGATGCTTTCAGATTATTGAGCTTTCATCTGTTGCGTCTAATATCATAAGAATTTCGTTCCCTAGATGGATAGAGTTATTTTCTTTCGAAATTTATTCACGGCACTATATAAATGAAAATCGTAATAGTACCAAAGGAAATTTATTATTCCATTTTGTTCTATACATATTTATTAGATAATATAATGCATTTATATTTGTAATAAATATTCTGAACATTGCAACATTGTTGTACAATTCATTTATTTCTCAAATAAAGCAGAATCTATCTATTATATCTATATAATCTATCTATTATATCTATATAATCTATCTATAATATCTATATAATCTATCTATTATATCTATATAATCTATCTATTATATCTATATAATCTATCTATAATATCTATATAATCTATCTATAATATCTATATAATCTATCTATAATATCTATATAATCTATCTATTATATCTATATAATCTATCTATTATATCTATATAATCTATCTATTATATCTATATAATCTATCAATTATATCTATATAATCTATCTATTATATCTATATAATCTATCTATTATATCTATATAATCTATCTATTATATCTATATAATCTATCAATTATATCTATATAATCTATCAATTATATCTATATAATCTATCAATTATATCTATATAATCTATCAATTATATCTATATAATCTATCTATTATATCTATATAATCTATCTATAATATCTATATAATCTATCTATAATATCTATATAATCTATCTATTATATCTATATAATCTATCTATTATATCTATATAATCTATCTATAATATCTATATAATCTATCTATAATATCTATATAATCTATCTATTATATCTATATAATCTATCTATTATATCTATATAATCTATCTATTATATCTATATAATCTATCTATTATATCTATATAATCTATCTATTATATCTATATAATCTATCAATTATATCTATATAATCTATCAATTATATCTATATAATCTATCAATTATATCTATATAATCTATCTATTATATCTATATAATCTATCTATTATATCTATATAATCTATCTATAATATCTATATAATCTATCTATAATATCTATATAATCTATCTATAATATCTATATAATCTATCTATAATATCTATATAATCTATCTATATCTATATAAAATATTGAATCAAATAGGACGATTTTTCTGCCAATGATAACTAAGTAAGAAACAGTGCAAAAGCTATTAAAGTCTGGTGGAAAGCTCATTACATTAGGATTTTGATCTAAGGAAGTTTTGTCCAAACTTCTAATAAGCTACGCCGAAACCAAAAACTCCTTTGATTATGCTCTGTGGGGTGGCAAAAACTGGGTTGGAAGTAGGTAGTTTGAACCCTTATGGTGTCCACTTGGAAATATTCTTCCCATATTGTGATAGTTGTTGTTCTAATGCCTTAACAGACAGTTAAGGAATTACCTTTAAGACAGTTAACCCTAATGCCATAAGCAAGGGCTGCTGCAAGGCAAGCTGTTACTCATTTAGCATTACCCAAGGGGCACGTATAGCTTGAAAATACGCTATAGACGCGAGTAACACTACTCCCACAACGCTCTACGATCCTATTAGACCGAAATCTACTGTTTAAAGTGGATTCCGAACCACTACAAACATCCATGGCCCCGGTGGGACTCCAAAACGAAACTTGTGGTACCGAGCGCCAGAATGTTACCCATTCGGCCACCAGACTCCCACTGTTATGAATTTGAAATACTTGTGCTGCTTATGAAATGCTTATGCTGTTAAATCTTACAAAATTTTAATCGAATTGTTCAATGTTAAATTGCAGCCTGATGGAAAAATTGACTGGAGCTCTGGCCTTTGGTACCACAAGCTTCATGTTCGAATCCTGGCGGTGACACGGATGCTTGTGCGTGGTTCGGAATCCACTTGAAACTGTAGGTCCTGGTCTAACTTGCCCAAAGTGTGCACAAAATGGCCTAGAGCGACAAAACCAAATCAATGTTAAATTGCACTAAAAAGTCGTAAAATAAAACGTACTGCAAAAATGAATAAAAAAAAACAAAAGCAAATAGAAAAATTGCTTAATTAATTGCTTAAATCCATCCTACTTGAGAACAACGGGATAGAACTTTCTTGGTAAATCGCCATTTTCATTTTATTTTTCTTAATTTGAGGTAAGTTAAGATATTTCCTTATTACATTTCAATCTAGCTTCGTTAATTTATTCCCAATTTTTCATTAGCAAATCAGTTTAAAACTCAGCTCTGGTTTACTGTACTAATTCTGAAACTCCTTCCGGCAAACTCAATTTAAATATTAGCAAAATAATTTTGAAAATCACTTTCCTTGATTAACTATTCATTTTTTCTTTCAAAATGAGTAGAAAAAATATAAGGAAATATGCTGACTTAGATATTTCAGAATTTTTATTTTTTTCTATCTATGAGATTGATATCTTTAACGAAAATTTTAATTCAATTTTAAAACACTTATTAAAATGTCCCTTGCTTGCAGAAATATCAATCAGAGTTTCATGTACTCTTCTCCAAAAAGTTATAATTATATTAGAAGTATAAATTATTCATGAAAAAATATCTTCTTTTCGTACATAGCCTGCGGAATTTACTCATATTTTTATCACTTATGCAATCGATTTTTAAAAAAAATTGTTTAATATAACTTCGTTAAGTTAAAACTTTATTATTAACTTTTTTATCGGAAGAATTAATTTAGAAAATATTATTTTAAATCAACAGGAATATTTATTTATTTAAAACTGCCAAACCATATTTATTATTATTCAACACGAAATTTACCAAATAAACTAGTTTAAAAATTTGTAAATAAACCATTTAAAAATTTGTAAATACATCATTTAACTTAAAATATTAACCCATAACTACTCATTAACTATTTAAATTAATGAAAAAAAATTATTTAACTTCAAATATTTTTCATAAAAGTTAATTGATATGTCGACTTAATTTTTAAATTTCATTGCTGGAAAACTCTATATTTGTTAATTTCACTCGCCACGCCCTTGGCGACAATTGCGGTTACAAAAAATACTAGAGAAATTATTGGAACATGGAAAAAATTTTAAAATTTCTTTAAAAATATGGAAATTTTGATGCTAGGTAACAATGTAAATATACAACTGTGTCCAAAAATTAAGACCAATTTTCAATTTAAAATTCCCGGGGCTTATGGAATTTCATTTTTTTTTTCTTTTTTAGGTTGTTGGCATTGTACTGTTTGAAATTTGACGTCAAAATATTCAATAGTGTTTGACTTACGTTCGGCTTTGTGAGACGCTAAAACTGATTCCAGCGATTTTTGAAATGTCTGAATTAATTGAGCAAAGAACTTGCATTAAATTTTGTTTAGGAAAAGTTTAGAATATTGCAGTATAGAATATTGCATTGTTTCGAAGCGGTATAAACAGTTCAAAGAAGGTAAAGAACACGTTGACGGCGGAGAGCCCTCTGGTTGATCATCAACCACAACCGACGAAGCTCACGCCAAAAAAGATTTGGTGCTTGCAAACAGTCGATTTACAATTACAGACTTTTATGGTGATGTTGGAATTTCAAAAGAGTCAGTCAATTACATTTTAAAAGAGGTTTTGGACCTCAAATACGTTAAATCTTGATTGGTACAGAAAACACTGAATGCGCCAGCTCACACTGCATTGATTCTTCGTGACTTTTTCGCAAAAAATGAAACTCATATCGTTCCACAACCCCCGTATTCACACCGTGCGACGTCTGGCTATTCCCTAAACTCAAAAAACCACTCCGGGGCCACCGTTTTGAGTCGATTGAAGGGATTCAACGTGAATCGCCGCGCGCTTTGAAGGCCATCCCTGCCGATGACTTTTTAGCATGCATTGAAGATTGTGTCGGGAGGGATTACTTTGAAGACGATGAAATAAATTTGGAAGAATAAATAAAGAGTTTTTGAAAAAAAAATAATTGTTCGTATTTTTTGGGCACAGTAGTAAATGAAACGTGATTCTAAATATTTTGTACTGGATATTTTTTTTGTTCAATATGTATTAACATTGATGTTATAAAGTATTTGATTACTTAAAAAAATGGAAGTAACATTTTCATCGAAATTGATTGTTAAATTAATTCTGAAAAGATATAAATCAAAGATAACAAAATATGAATCCTAAAATTTTAAATATTTTTAAAATATTTAGTTTAACAAAGATAAATTTCAATAATTACAATATCGAAATAACTTTTTTAAAGAAAAATCTTCATAAATATTTATTTAATAATTAGTTGTATAAAAATTAAAGTTAACTTAATTTTCAATGTTTCAAAAAGCTCAATTAGTGGTCCAGTGACAACATGCAAGAAAGCTCAAGTTCTAATTTGTTAGCGGCATGTGTTGTAGCCACTGGTGTCAAAAAAGAAGAGACTCGGAGGCGATAGTCTCAACGTGTGTCTCGAGAGTTAGGCAACATGAATCGATATTCAGATAAAATTATGGGAATTTTCTAGGCTTCTCTCATACGAAACGTAAATGAGGTGCACTTACTACTAAAAAGTCTTTCGGGAAAGCGAGGTTTTGCCCTTTTCCCCATCGGTGAGCTATTCGTGCACACATAATATAAACATAAGACCCACCAATTAACAAAATTATACACCAATTAACAAACAAACAATATATATATATATATATATATAAGAAAGAAAACATTTTAATTTTAACATTTAATATTTTAATAAATATTTTAAAGTTTATCAAGAAAAGAAAAAATTATCTAGACTGATTATCAAGAAAAAAGTTTACGAAAAAAAAAAAAAATTGGCTGTGTTTAAAAATAATTAATTTTGACATAAATTATGCCCAAATTTAATAATTTATAAACAGTTAAATTCTGAAGTAAGAATAGCTGTAAGAATCGTTGCATATATAATATAATACTGTTATAAATAATGCTGTTATATATAACATTATTCCAAAACGTTCAGATTACATTTATGTACCAATACTATTAACAATTGCATTGAATGTTCAGCATAACAAAAACAAAATGGAATCGAATAAAAACAATTATTAAGACATCAATAAACACGTCTATAAAATATTTAGGTAAAGATTAATTTAATGATTTGTTGTACAATGCGTCCCACCCAAGCAAGCCAATTCAAATCATTACCAGTTTAACAGGTGCATATTACAAAGACAGGCTGCAGTCAAAACTGCTTTCAACTAATTTTAAGTAATCAATTGTAAAATAATGTGTTATATATAATGCAAAATTTTTATATATAATATTGTTATATATAATGACATTATTCTAAAACGTTCAGATTACATTTACGGATCAATAATATGAACAATTGCATTGAAAGTACAGCATAACAAAAATAAATGTAATCGAATATATAGTTATTGTAACATCAATCAACACTTCTATGAAATATTTAGGCAAACATTAATTCGGTGATTTGTTGTACAATGCGTCCCACCCAAACTAGCCAATTCAAACCATTACCAGTGTAGTTGGCTGTGATTAAAAGTTATTAACAGAACTTATGCCCAAATTTAATAATTTATAAATAGTTAAATCATGAATCTTAATAAATCCTTGCAAATGTTATATATAACGCAATATTGTTAAAAATAATGTTATGTATAACAACATTATTCTAAAACGTTCAGATTGCATTTATATATCAATAATATTAACAATTACATTGAATGTCTATCATCGAATAAATATAGTTATTGTGACATCAATCAACACTTCTATGAAATATTTAGGCAAAGATTAATTTAATGATTTGTTGTACAATGCGTTCCACCCAAACTAGCTAATTCAAACCATTACCAGTTTAACTGGAACATATTAGACAGACAGGCTGCAGTCAAAACTGCTTTCAATTAATTTTAAGTAATCAATTCAAGCCGGCTAAAATTTAGTTGAAATATTGACTGAGCTTTAAAGGCCAATCCACAAGTTGCAGCATCTATAGTTCTCGGAGTATCGGCTTATCAGACGTACGTCCTGAACCTGGAGATGAAGGTTATATCCACTTCACGCATTCGATTATTCGAAATTCTATCCTGTTAAATGAGATAGAAAAGGACAAAAGGCATTGGACTCCATTCGAATTACATGAAAAGGAAATGAATGCGTCACAACATTAATGCTAAAATGTATACATATTTATTATGCGACTGAGGAAAATTGAATTGTTACAACTTGTCCAGTAATGTTAATGTGTTCAAAAATTTTCAGAACAATTAGATAATCAGTTGGTTAATGATTGAGTCCTTAACATTTATTATGAGGAAGAAATTGTATCATTCTCCTTAACAATAACATGGAAAAGTATCCAAAAGTTTATCCATCTATTGTATTACATATTTCCCTATATTTAGTGGCACAGTTATTATTGCAAAACAATAGCGCTCATCATCATCAGTTGTCATCTCATGTTCTTAAACAAACTGAATGTGCAAAGAAAATAACGGACATCAAATATCTTGAGGCATTTATATACATTTCATAAAGCAATGATTTAATTCACTAATTAAATCATTTGATCAATGATTTAATTCTTGTTAACTCCCTGGTACGATAGTCCATGTTGGACTATGGCCGTCCGACTACTAGCAGATTCTGAAACAAAAGGTGCTTTCTTTTACTAGGTAGAGTTGCCAACTCTACCTCGCAAACAACGCTTTACAGTAGTATTTGACCTATGGTTTAAAATGGATTCTGAATCCCTATAAACACCCATGGCACAGCCGGAACTCTTAACACGAAACGTGTGACACTAAGTGCCAGATCGCTAGTCACTCAGACATCAGGTCCCGATATAAGAAGGAAGAAGTCCAAGGTCCAGTTAATATGGAAGCCACAAAATAAATATAATGAAAAAATTTCCCTTTCCTTATATATGGAAATATTTACACAACGTACTAGTGAATTGTAGAGGAACAGCATCATGAATGAACCTTCTGATTTTCTTTCTACCGTTTTATTCTGTACCACGAGTTGTATTGCTAACATGCTGCCAAATATTTCTTTTTTTCCTACATCAAACTGTAGTGATATCCGCCATAAGAACTCTAGCAATAAAATGTATCCTTGTTAAAGTTGTCAGAATTAAAACTCATAAAATCAAATGCACTGCATGTTGTCAAATGTAGAATGTCCGTGGCTTTACCTAACGAACACAGGGGACAGACATCATTAGAAGCTACACCCATGCCATGTTAATAAAGAAAATCCTGTCCTGTCGATACTGCCAAATATTATTTGTCTACCGCATTATCAAAGGGGAAAACATTATTAAATAACATTATTTTCAATTTATCACAATTTTAACAATACACCCTAATGTTTCTTAAAACAATATTCATACTACTTCCATAAGCAAAAGCAATTTTTCCTTTAGCATTGACCTAAAATTATAAAAGGCCAAACGGGTACCACGGGTTGTCTTGTTAAGATACTGCCTATAAAAAATACTTGCAAATAATATTTGTCTATAGCATTACCAAGAGGGTAAAAATTTATCATACAACATTCTTTACTGTTTTAACAATACATCCCAATGTATTTTAAGATAAATATTGGTATTACTTCCATAAGCTGGAGCCTGAGGACGAAGTGGCTAGTGCTCTGGCGCTCGGTACCACAGGTTTCGGGTTCAAGTCCCGGCCGTGACATAGATGTTTGTAGTGTTTTCGGAATCCACTTTAAACTGTAGGTCCCGGTCTAATATAATGGTAGAGCGTTGCGGGGGCAATGCTACTCCGCGTCCGTAGCTTATCTTCGAGTTACACGCTTCCCCTAGGTAGTGCTAAGTGAGTAATGTCGGTGCACCTCTTTTGGCATAAAATATCACTGTCTTAGTATTTGGCAGCTGCATTAGAAAAAAAACCTTCCATAAGCTAAAGTAATTTTTCTTTTATTGCATTGGCCTAAAATTATAAAAGACTGAATTTCACTTCAATTTTTGATGATGATCCGTAGCAAGATGCACACTCTCCCATAATTCAAAAGTTTAAAGATTTTTCACCTTTCATCAAAAAGACACGGGAAGACGCATTTCGTCGACCATAAAACCGCTCGACGTTCTCACGGGCAAAAAAAAAAAAAAAAAAAAAAAAAAAAAAAGCGGGTGATTTCGAAAAACCCCCCTTTTTATTCCTCCAGATTATGCTCTCTGGCAGAAAAAGATCTTCCCCCTATTCTGCAAAGACTTCTCTTTTAAAAGTGCCCGTAAAAAACACAGGAAATGAGAGTAAATTGAATTTGCACAAAAAAAAAGAAAAAAAAAAAAAAAAAAAACGCATTATGAAAAAGCGAGGACTTTTATTTTTTTATGTTCCCCTTCAACACAAAACAGCCGTAAACTAATTTTTTTCTCAGCACAAAAACACCTTGTTAGAGAAAAAGGCTGTTTTCTAAGAGATATATTTTTAGTGCCGAGTTAACAACGGGGCTTATTTTTTACTTGCCTCTAAAAAGTCGCGCAGAACTGCTCTGATAAGGGCGGAAGGCTTTTTTGAGCCAGGGCCGAGCGCCCGAGGGGGCACAGGGCCCGGAAATGGCCACATCTCGGACACAAAGGGCTTCGGCCCACCTAATAGGTGCAACTCGTACATTTTTTTTTCCCCGGCCACAAAAACCCGTCCCGCAAAGAAAAAAAAAAGCAATAAATAAAAACTATTATGTGCTTCTGACGGTTACCGTTAGATTAAATTTGCCGCGGGCTCCTAACTGGGTAGTGGAAGAGTGCTGCTGCAGATGATAGCGAAGAGGCTTTGTTAGCGGCCCGATATGTTCCTGCCATAAAGGATGTCTCCGTGATGAAGAATTCCACTTTGTGTTCTTGCAAGATGTATCACGGCTTTTCAATTTCGGCGGGACGAGGGGTTTCTTTTTTGTCCGTTGTCGAAAGTTACGATGCGTGTTGAAAGTAAATTGAAGTTCATAACAGATTGATGTACTCGTAGCAGAAATATTGCTAGTTATTAAATATTCAACTACCACATAAACTTCCAAAAAGTTATGCCATAATATTACTTAATTAAAGCAGCATAGGATTAAAATTGAATGCCTTATAGTGATTATAATATATATATGTATACAAGATGCGTCATAAATTCGGACAAAAATTAAAAAAAATCATAATAAAATATTTAAGATTTCAGTTTGCGTGAATATAATCAGAGGAATATTCGATTTTTTTTCGATGTATATGCAAATCGGGCAAACACAAGCAGACAATGAAACATACCACAATAACATGAAACTGCGCATCTTCTTTAAATTAAAATTTATTATACAGCATGACAACCGCCACCGCAAGTTATCAGGCAAATGAGGAGCATCACCCCGCCTACTACAGCTGAGGATATCACGTCGGCACAAATGCCACTACTACTACTACACCACACCACACCACACCACACCACACCACACCACACCACACCACACAACACAACACAACGTCACTGTGCCTAGAGCTGAGTTGCCCCTACACAGTTTGGGAATGATGTTGTGGATTCCGAACCACTACAAACATCCATGGCACCAACATCCAATCCGAAACCTGTGGTAAAGAGCGCGCCAGAGCACTATACACTCGGCCCTTCAGGCCCGCAAAAATGCCACTGACAGTCCGTCGAATGCCATCTTTTGATTTCACCGAAGTGGCTGAGCAGCCCCAGTACACATAAGATTTTAACTATCCCTACAACCAAAAAGCTAACGGGGTTAAGTTTAGTGATCTTGAGGGCCACTTAAACTTTCAAATTCGACTTATCACACGGTCTTCAGTGAAAGTGTCCAACAAGAACGTCTTGACCTCACGTGCAAAGAAAGTAAGGTGAGGCACCACTTCATCATGCGTAAAGGTGATGACAGGTAGCACGCCTTTCCTGCAATGCAGGGACAAAGTTTTTACACAAAAGCGTAACATACTATTTTTTGTACAATTTTCAATCAGAAAACCAGAAAACCGTTTGGAATTTCTATAAAAAAAGAATGCAAGTTAATATTTAAAATGTCCTTGAAAATTTTACTGCAGTTTTCAACGTCATATTTAAGTGAATTACGACTTCCTACCTTCACTACAATTAAGTGTAAAAAGAGAAGAAATCTTCAATGTATTGATAAGGAAATGAGAGTTTACCTTTCAAACCTTGCGATTTGATCTATTCACCTTGAACTCTTCCTCGTTGGCTACATTTTATTTCAGAAAGACATAGCGGATCCTTACCCTAAAGCAGGAATGAGATATTACTGAATTACTTGCTTCAGAAGACGTATTCGAAAGATATCTGGCATTTTTAAAACGCGTATCATTTTGTCTCCAGAACCAATGTCCTTGTACAAAATCATCGTAAAAGCCAGTTTGTTTAAGTGTCTTTGAATCCACCGCACTCCCTGGAACTCTTCTCTCGACTGTTGTACCCTCGGTACTGCGTTGAACTCTTCACTCGACTCGACTCTATTCCCGCACACACTCTTTTCTCTTTCCCATTATCGGTTCAAAAGTCTAACGGGCGGAAAAAAACGTAAGGATCAATTCGTCCTTTATCTATCAACCTTGAACTTTGCTATATTTTACTTTGGGAAGACATTGCGGATCCTTACTCTAAAGCAGGAATGCGATGTTATTGTATTACTTCATTCAGAAGACGTATTTGAAAGATATCTGGCATTTTAAAAACGCGTATCATTTTGTCTCAAAACAATGTCTCTAATTACAAAATCATCGTGAAAGCAGTTCGTTTGAGGGTCTTTGTACCCTCTGCATTTCTTCGAACTCTTCTCTCGTCTCCCAACACTCCCTCTTCACTTTCTCCCTCTCCTGTAATCAGTTCAAAAGTCTAACGGGCAAAACAAAACCGTACAAAGTCGAAAGTCTATTGTAAAGAACAAACTGTCCTTGATCTAACAACTTTGAACTATATTTTATTTCAAGAAGACATAGTGGATCCTTAACCCTAAAGCAGGAATGAGATACTGTTGTAGTACTTCATTCAGAAGAGGTATTCGAAAGATATTTTAAAACGCGTATCATTTTGTCTCCAAAAACAATGTCCTGTGTTCTCCAACTCAAACAGTGTCTGGGTCTTTCCGATAAACATTTGTCCCCTGCAGAAGCCCGAACCACAACTGCATTAGGCATGAGTCTGTTGGAGAAACGCAATCAATTTGTCGCCCCTGATAAAAGGAAGAAAAAGTAGAGTGAAAACCTTCGCCTATCGGTCGATAGTCAATCTGTACGAAGAATGCCCTCCACCCCCACGTTCAATCCTTAGGGGGAGGGAAAGGGACCGAAGACACCGGTGTATTTACTCAGAGCCAATTTGGGACATTGAATTGATCCAATGTTCGAAAAAAGGATGTTCAGATTTATTATTGGGTTTCGAACTGTTACCTGCAATTCCCCAGGCACTGAATTAAAACAAGTCCAGCAAACCCCCGAGAGCTAAAGAAGAAAAAAAAAAATGAACCAATTTGTTTATTTTAAATAAATGCAACCATGGCAACAGTCTAAAGGATACGATTTATTCAATACTTTTAGTAGAAATTCATTATTTCGTTATATTTATTATATAATGAATATAGTGATTATTATAAATTAATGACTATATTAATTACTATCTTAATTATTACTATATTAATTATATATATTATTATTTACATATAATAATTGTATAGTAAATTCATTATATTCCTTATTTTAGTTTCACAAAAAAATCATTATTTAATCAAATGATTAAGCAAATAATATAATAAAAAAAAAAAAAAAAAAAAAATTAAGTCGATTCCTACTTTTTTTTCCACTATATTGCAGAAAGTCCTTCATAAATAATTTCCATTCCTTTTTTTTAAGTTTATCTGGCGCCATCTATTGGTAGATACATGCAACTTAAATAAAAAAAAACTAAAATTAATTAATTAAATTTAATTACTGAATCAATAATTGAAAAAACTGTATTAACATCAAGTGTCCTCCACAACAGATTAAAAAAAATATATTTGAACTTGAGTGGATGAATAAAAAGTATTTTATGAACGATTGAAAATTTGAAGAAGTTATACATAGGGAGAATGTGATCTAATTGAAGGAATTGAAAAAAAGATGAACCAATTTGTTTATTTTAAATAAATGCAACCATGGCAACAGTATAAAGGATACGATTTACTGAATACTTTTAGTAGAAATTCGTTATATTCATTACTTCGTTATATTCATTATATAATGAATATACTGACTATTATAAATTAATTACTATATTAATTACTATCTTAATTATTACTATATTAATTACTACTATATTAATCATATGTATTATTATTTACATATAATAATTATATAGTAAATTCCTTATATTACTTAGTTTAGTTCTACAAAAAAAATCATTATTTATTTAATCAAATGATTAAAAAAGCAATTAATTTGTGTCATAAAAATATAATTTTAAATATAAATCAGCTGTTATAAAAATAAAAAATTCACTTTATTTTAAATATATATAAAATAATGTTAATGGCAATTTTTTAATTGTCTACTTCATAATTTTTTATATTTATTTCTGATAATACAAATATAATTTTAAAAATAAAGCAGCTGTTATGAAAATAAAGAACTACATTATTTTAAACACTATATATATATATATATATCTCATTTGTCTGCTTCATAATTTTAGACCTTTAATATCTCATTTTTAAAAATTTATTTATTACTTTTTTATGCTGTGAAAAAAAAACTAAATATTTAAAAATGGTTGCTGTTATAAAGTTTTTTCTATGTTTGCTAATTATTTTCATGTTTTTTTATTTTAATATTAATTTAATGCTCTACATACATAATAAAATAAAAATTAAATTAAAAAATTAAAAATTCTTAAAATTCTTTTTATATAACTTTTTTGTAGCATTGTCCAAAATGATTTCATTTAACAAAACAATACACAAAATAATGATGCATTAATCGAGATGAATAGGTAATATTGCAGACTTTAAAAAAGTAAGCTTTATAAGCTCCTGTTAATTACGCTTCTTTTGAAAACAAAGTATGAAACTAGTTTTATGTTTATCATTATCATTATTATTTATTTACGTTTCTAGAAAAATTAGAATTGATCATAACATTTTCTAAAAAATCAAAAAACTTTTTCTCACGTTACAAAAATGATATAGCTTTTCAAAACTATGAAAACTATTTGAAAATAATATACAAAAAGAAATAAAAAAAATGATAATTTCATATCTGAAACGCAATGTTTTTTTTTAACACTTCTTTTAATAAAAAAATAAACACTGATAATTTATGTACATTATTAAAGAGTTTCCAAGAAAATTCCGAGAAAATCATTTCACTGCTTATAAAATTTTAGAACGAAAATGATTATTCGTAGCACGTAATATCGCTACAGACATTTGCATTTTGCGTAAATAATTCTTACCTCACGTATAATAACAAAGTTTTGGAAAAGATTATGTTTACTTTACCAATTAACACTCGGATAAATAAAAAGTAAACCGGGATCCCGGTAACATAAAAAACACTCGGCTATCCCGCATTTCCATTTTTTTTTTAATACTCCCCGCAAAATGACACCGATGTTTATCTTAACTGAAATCACGTATTTTAAATCCTTTTCTTTTTATATAAACTTTTGAAATAAAACTCGGAATATATTCTCAAAAAATTACCAATACTTCAAAAAAAAAAAAAAAAATAATAATAATAATAATAATAAATAAATAAATATTATTTGAAAGTCATAAGCTTTCTTTCCTTTTAAGTTATAGGAATACAAATTTAAAAAAATTATAATTAAAATGAATAGGTACTATTGTAGACTTTAAAACGTAAGCTTTATAAGCTCTTGTTAATTATGTGGTTTTTGAAAATAAAGTGTCATACAAATTTTTATTATTATAATTACTATTGTTTTTTTAGAAAAAAATAAAATTGATCGTAACTTTTTTTAAAAATTTAAAACAAAAAATGGAGAAAAAAAAATATATTTTCTCTCACGTGACCAAAAAAGATATTGACTTTTAAAAGCTATGAAAACTATTAGAAAATAATATAAAAAAAGAAATAAAAACGTGATAATTTACTAACAGAGACGCAATGTTTTTTCAGGTGTTCTTTAAAAAAATAATAAACACAGATAATTTATGCGCATTATTAAAGAGTTTCATAATAATGCTGATAAATATTATAACTATTATAATTTTATTTACTATTTTGTTTTTATAAAATAAATAAAAACATGATACTTTACTCTCAGACACGCTATGTTTCTTCAGGTGTTCTTTAAAAAAATAATAAAACACAGATAATTTATGCGCATTATTAAAGAGTTTTATAATAGTAATAATATTTATGCGCCTTATTATAATTTTATCTACAATTATGTTTTTTCTGAAATAAATAAAAACATGATAATTTACTAACTCATTGTAGACTTTATAAGCCCCTGTTAAATAGGCGGCTTTTAAAACAAAGTATTATTATTATTATAATTAATATAGATATCATCATTATTACAGATTTTTATTATTATCATTATTATTATTTTAATAGAAAAATTAGAATTGATCGTAACTTTTTTTTAAAATTAAAAATTTAAAAGACACACACGAAAAAAGGAAAGGAAATATTTTCTCTCACGTTACCAAAAATGATATTGATTTTAAAAAACCATGAAAATTATTTGAAAATAATATATAAAAATAAATAAAAACATGTTCTTTTCTTAAAAAAATAAACCCTAATAATTTATGAGCATTATTAAAGAGTTTCCAAGAAAATTCCGAGAAAATTATTTCACGGCTAATAAAACATGAAATAGAATATAAATACAAGAAATGATTATTCACATCACGTAATATCGCTCCAGGAATTTGCATTTTGTGCAAATAATTCTTACCTCACGTAAAATAACAAAGTTTCTAAAATATTATGTTTACCTTACTAATTAACACTCGGATAAACAAAAAGTAAACCGTGATCCCGGCAACATAAAAAAACTCTCGGCAATCCCCCATTTCATTTCTTTTTTTTTTTTTTTTTTTTTTTTTTTAAACTCCCGCAAAATGACACCGATGTTTATTTTAACTGAAATCACGTATTTTAAATCCTTTTCATTTTGAACTTTTGAAATAAAACTCAGAATATATTCCCAAAAGATTATCAATACTCTAAAAAAATAAGTTAAATAAATGCTATTTGAATTATTCATTCGTTTTAAATTCTAGGAATATAAATGTAAAAAAAATTATAATTAATAGATAATATTGTTGTCTGTAAAAAGATTCTAAATTCTATTAATTCTAAAAGATTATCAATGTTTCAAAAAATAAATAAATAAATAAAATATATCATTTGAAATTGATAAGATTTCTTTCATTTTAAATTCTAGAAATTTCAATTTTTTCAAAAAATAATAATTATAGTGAATAGGTAATATAGACTTAAGAAAGTAAGCTTTATAAGCTCCTGTTAATTAGGCAACTTTTGAAAACAGAGTATTAAACAAGATTTATTATTTGTTTTTTAGAGAAATTAGAACTGATAGTAATTTTTTTAAAAAAATTTAAAACAAAAAAGAATAAAACAAAATATTTTCTCTCACGTTACCAAAAATGATAGTAATTTTCAAAAACTATGAAAACTATTTTCAAAACAATATACACTGAAGTGACAAAAGTCATGGGATACCTCTTAATATCGTGTCGGCCCTCCTTTCGCCCTGGCGAAGTGCAGCAACTCGACGTGGCATGGACTCAACAAGTCGTTGGAAGTCTTCTGCAGGAATATTGAGCCATGCTGTCTCGATAGACGTCCATAATTGTGAAAGCGTTGATGGTGCAGGATTTTGGGCACGAACAGACCTCTCGATGATGTCCCATAAATGCTCGATGGGATTCATGTAGGGCGATCTAGGTGGCCAGATCATTCGTTGGAATTGTCCAGAATGTTCTACAAACCAATCGCGAACAGTTGTGGCCCGGTGACATGGTGCATTGTCATCCATAAAAATCCCATCGTTGTTTGGGTACATGAAGTCCATGAATGGCTGCAAGTGATCTCCAAGTAGCTGAACATAAGCATTTCCAGTCAATGTTCGATCCAGTCGCACCAGAGGACCGAGTCCATGCCATGAAAAAACAGCCCACACCATTACGGAGCCACCACCAGCTTGAACAGTGCCTTGCTGACAGTTTGGGTCCATGGCTTCGTGGGGTCTGCGCCACACTCGAACCCTACCATCAGCTCTTACCAACTGAAATCGTGACTCATCGGACCAGGCCACGGTTTTCCATTCATCTAGGGACCAACCGATATGCTCACGTACCCACGAGAGTCGCTGCAAGCGATGTCGTTCTGTCAGTAAAGGCACTCGAGTCGGTCTTCTGCTGGAATAGCCCAAGAAAGCCAAATTTCTCCGCACAGTTCTAACAGACAAGTCCCTTGTACGTCCCACATTGATTTCTGCAGTTATTTGACGCAGTGTTGCTTGTCTGTTAGAATTTACGACTCTTTGCAGACGTCGCCGGTCTCGGTCGTTAAGTGCAGGCGGTCGACCACTGCGCTGTCCATGGTGGGATGTTATGCCTGAAATTTCATACTCTCGGCACACTCTTGACACAGTGGATCTGGGAATGTTGAATTCCCTAACGATTTCCGAAATGGCATGACCCATTCGTCTAGCTCCAACTAACATTCCGCGTTCAAAGTCTGTTAATTCCCGTCGTGCGGTCATCATCACGTCAAAACCTCTTCACATGAATAACTTGAACAGAAAGGAAAGCTCTGCGAAAGCACTGCGCATTTATACCTGTTCTACTCGATGCTACTGCCATCTGAAAATTTGCATATTGCTATCCCATGACTTTTGTCACTTCAGTGTATAAAAACACGATAACTTACTAACAAGAACGCAATGTTTATTCCAACTGTTCTGTTCTTAGAAAAAATAAGCACTGTTAATTTATGCGCATTATTAAAGAGTTTCCACGACAATTCGCAGAAAATCATTTCCCTGCTTATAAAACTTTAGAATGAAAATATTATAATATCCAATATTATAATATTATTATTATCCAATATTATAATATTATTATTATCCAATATATTAATATTGTTATACATAAATATTATATATTTCCAAATATTATATAAACAAAAAATAATATTTTCTCTCTCATTACAAAACTGATATTGAGTTTCAAAAACTATGAAAACTATTTTAAAATGATACATAAAAAGAAATAAAAACATAATAATTTACTAACAGAAACGCAATGTTTTTTTAACTGTTCTTTTCTTTAAAAAATAAACACTGATAATTTATACGTATTATTAAAGAGTATCCAAGAAAATTCCGAGAAAATCATTTCACTGCTTATAAAATTTTAGAACGGAAATTATTATTCGCAGCACGTAATATCGCTCCAGGCATTTGCATTTTATGTAAATAATTCTTACCTCACGTAAAATAACAAAGTTTCTAAAATATTATGTTTACTTTACTAATTAACACTCGGATAAACAAAAAACAAACCAGGATTCTGGTAGCATAAAAAACACTCGCTATTCCACATTTCCATTTTGTTTTTTTTTAAACTTCCGCAAAATGACAGCGATATTTAGTTTAAACTGAAATCACGTATTTTAAATCCTTTTCTTTTGAATACTTTCGAAATAAAAATCAGAATATATTCTCAAAAGATTATCAATACCACAAAAAAAATAAATAAAAAATTACTATTTGAAAGTCATAAACGTTCTTTCATTTTAAATTCTAGGAATATAAATTAAAAAAAAAATCCCCCAAGCATTGAATAAACTATAAATATCATACCTTAAAAAGAATTTTTTGTCGTTTTATAAATAATTGCTTTACTTCTTTTTTAGTATTTAAAAAAAAGTAAAAAAAAAGTTTCATTTCTTTAAACGGATATCTTCTAAGATACCATATTACGATAAAAGTATTTCCCCAAGAGGTCATTATAGTAACAAGAAAGATTATTTTTTTCAATCAATTGTACTTTTATAATCTTTCAAATCTAAGTAAATCATTTCTACCGCTTTTTTTTCTGAAAAAAAAAATAAAAATAAAGATTTTTCTTGGTGTATTATTCCGATGTACGTTTATCTTAAATAGAAACGGGTTTCGGAATAAAATAATTTTAATTTCTATGTAAATTAAGTGATTAGAATAATAATAATTGCATATAAATTAATTATTTTTGTTTTAGAATGAAAAAATGTCTAAAATTTCGTGAGGTTTGTATAATATTTTAAATTTTTCAGAAATTTCTTTACTGTAAAAATAGCTAGTTAGATATTTATTAAAACTGTAAATAACCTAATTATGATGACGAGTATCTAAGCGCTCCGGCGCCACATGTTCGAGCCCCGGCGGTGGCATGGATGTTTGTAGTGGTTCGGAATCCGCTTTAACGGCGTAGTTCCCGTACTGTACAGCGTTGGGTTACGACTGACAATCCTACCCAGTAAAAAGAAAACATCTCATGTTTCGAAATATGCCAGTAGATAGATGGCCTTGGCCCACTATGGGGCTATAGCGCCAAAGAGGTGGACAATGTAAATTTAAAAATATGCGATATCAGTATTATTATTTTGTATCTCCATTTTTGTTCAAACACTTATTCATAAATTATTTTTTTCTAGATTGTTTTATGAAAATTACTATTCATAAGATATCTAAAAAAATAAATTAAAAAATTATTACTATTATTATTTATATACTATAGATTACCAAGGGCTAACTTCCTAGAATGTTAGTGGTTCGTTTTACGCAGATAATAGTGTAACAGTTTATAAATCGTTTAGGTCAAATCATCGGCCTGAACAATATATAAACAGCGACATTGTTAATAATACTCATTCTAGATTCGTAATCAATAACACTCATTTGAATTTATTGACATACATCTAAATACTAAATAAACTGAATATTAAATGTATTGTTTAAAATTCAAATGTTAAACACTTTGAAAATGTTTATTTGAAGCAATATTTCGCAATTCTTCTAGGGTTATATTGATTCAATTATTATTCCAGTTATCCGGGGGCTATTGGCAATTATTGATCAAATCGGATCTCCTAAAGACCCAAAGGCAATTCAACGCAAACATCCATGTCTTACTATATTTGTTATTGAATGGATTTAATGGTATATAAACTGAACAAAGAGTTGCTTATTTGTAATGCAGAGTTTGGTCTGTTAGGCGAAAGAAAATTGCAGTATAATCAAATTCGTGCGTACTTCAGATGTAATAATAAAGGCATTTTGGAAACTATAATAATTAACTACATTAGTAATTCAGTAATAAATATGATTATTCATCGATCAATGATTATTTTCCGTTAAATAAAATTTACAATGGAATGACAACCCCATTCAGTATCAATATTAAAGTTAATACTTGAAGTAACCATATTCTGAAACCAAAAAAATCATAATTAGTATGACCTCACAATATAATTATGCTTTCTTATAACTCATAAAATGATTAACGATGGAAAGTTCAAAATAATCTGATGTGGTTATAATTAATAATTGGAACGTCTTAAGTAGTAATTTAAATGCAATTTTTCTCGCACTTCGGAAAGTATTTTCATAAGATAGCTATAGTCTCAGTCCCTCAACAATGATAGTTATTTTCCTTTATTGTGATTGCTAAAAATTCAATATGAAAGTAAGCTGTAATAAGCTGTAAAATAATCTCATAGCAAAAATCACATTGTACATAACAATGCAAATGTGACGCCAAACAGGCTTTTCAATAAATTTAACTTAGGTTTTGAATAAAATATATCTTGCTTTAAATCAACCTTTCTAATAGAAGAATTTATATTCGTTTCTCATAAGAAACTGATTATGTAAAGAAAATAAATGTAATATATTGTAAAATAATCACGGAGTTTTTATTACTCTGCCCATGAAAATACAGAGGTAGCATAGAGGCTTTTCAATGAATTAAGCTTAGGTTTTGAATGAAATATAGCTTGAGTTAAATCAATATTTCATCAAGGACTAGTTTTGAAAAACAAGTAGCAATTGGTGATTTCTAATGGAAGATTTATGGTCATTTCTCATAAGAAACTCATTATGGAAGTAAAATAAGTAATAAGATGTAATATATTGTAAAAGGATCAATAAGCGATTTATTGTACACCTTAATAAAGATTTGCCATATATTCTCTTCATATATGCCATTTTGTATGAGATAATCAAATTCTGCGTATAATGAAAATATCAAAAGGCATTGACCTCCTCATTGGACTAACATCTCATTGTATACAAAGTACTCATACTGAAGAAAAAGCTATACATTAAAGTGATAAATTTATTAAGATACTTGTTCCATCACATAACGTGATATTTCTTTCAAAGTTTAAAAAATTATTATCAAATGATAAAATACTAATTATTAATAATGCAGTAATTACAGAGGCAATCAGGTATGATTAATAATATTTTTACACTTTGCATATTTTAAATTATTGTGCTTCTTTTTTGTTAAAATAAATACATTGAATACACACAAAAAAAAGTGCAGACCCATCATAAAAAAGAACTCTCTACTACAAGAGATAAACAACTTCCTAATCCTCCAATGAGAATAGAACAAAGATTCTTCTGATAAATCCTTATTTACCGAGCACTTCTTATCATACTCGTTTTGATTGGTCCCAAGTAGCAGACGATTCTTTTTTGCGAACCAATGGGAGAAGTCTTTTTTTTCATACCAATATTTTTAAAATGTTAGGGCTAAAAATATACATTGATCCATATCTGACTCAGTTTTCATAATAAAATTAAAAAAAGAAAAAAAAGGAAAAGGTTTTCAGAAGTTTGGATATCGTTTTCATCTATCCATCCCAACCCCTACTCCCCCACATTCAGAACTTTTAAAGAAAAATAAAATTTGGATATTGCTTTTCTTCAAGAAAACTAATCTCGTTCCTGGGGGGCAAAAAAATCCCATTTAGGATTTCTTGTTCAAACAGCGCGTACGGAATAAACATTTTGATTCGACCCGAGTTGAGTTGTTGCGATGCTAGGGCAGCGAGCTCTCCTCTACTAATCTGGAAATAACAATGTATTTTGAAGAAAGAGCGCGTATTAAACTTTGGACGCAAGCGATAATACACTCTCCTTAAAAGCAATTTTTTATCTTCATTGTGAACGGAGTTTATTTTTAGAAGTCTAATCAACTCTCCAGTGGGAAAAAAATAGATAAATAAAAGGAACTGGATATTTTCCCGAAATTTTAATCTTAGGATTAATATTAATTAGTTCAGCTTAAAGTAATTTTGAAAATGGCGTTGAACAAATGATTAAGTAATCGTTAAAAAAGTTCTTTAGTTTAAAAAACTTAAAAAAAAAGGTATTTATTTTTCTCTTATTATTTGTACTTTAAGAATATTCACACAGAAATTCAAATGGTTATAAATTTAATGAAAAAAAATTTTCAGAGTTAATTTTAATTTTCAGATTTATAGTTGAAGATATTAAATTTTTTTTAAGTATTTCAGCCGAAAAAAAAATTTATTAGAACCAAATTATTAAATAAAACTATAGAATATATACAATGGAATATGGAATATAAAATGGACAATAGAGTTATGGAATATAGAATGAATAATGGAACTATGGAATATACACAATGGAATATAGAATGGATAATGGAACCCGTGGAATATACATAATGGAATATACACAATAGAATTATATGCAATTAAATTTAATATTATATTTATGCAATAATGCTATTAAAAATATCTGAAAATTATATAAAATCTTTCAGATAGACTTGGACCTCTGCTTTACAGCTAAACAATTAGAAATTGGCTTATCCTTCAGTTAAAGCGATAATTAAAAAGACACTTAGGTGCTCCTTCTTTGAGGATGCTGCCGCTAGAAACAGACACAAGCCCTGATACGGTCAAATTCATGATATCCCAGAATGGCCTAGAGAAAAATCGGTGGCATTGCTACGGCGCTTCTGTGGTCACGATTGCCTCCGCAAGCACCTTAACAGAATGAAACTGACTCCTGAACATCTCTGTCTCCTGTGTCATAACCAGGAAGAAATGGATATGCCTCTCACCTTGCTTCCTGTACTGCACTGCCTCCTGTTTCTTTAAAAAAAGCGTTATTGGATTGCCAGACTTAGTGGATTTATTAACTGATGTCATTTGTTTCTATCTTGTTCTTTGTATTTTGCTTTCTTTTTTATGGTATCTGTTGTCCGGTAAACTTGTCATTGGAAATAAAAAAGAAATACGATATTTATGTTTACCATGGACAGCCAGCCTACCGACAATGTAAGAAGGAAGGGCATTGCCTTCTGGAAGGACTTTAAAAAGTAATTACTCCGCCATTGCGTGTCGTATGGCAGTAAGCCGGGCAAATCTCCCACCATTCAGACTAAAAATCGATGTGAGACTCTTATACCAGCTGTCTCAAGTCTTTTTATTTCTTCCAGAAGTTATTGCAATGGACGGCGTCAGTGGATTCAGACTTCTTGCAAGTTAGCTATGTACATAACCACTGAATCACAGAGACTTTTAACAGGAACTACCTAATGTTATGTCAAATTTACATGCTGTATGGTTTGGTTTGTCGTTCTACTATCATTTTTTGCACATTTAGGATAATTAGACCCAGACCTACAGTTTAACGTGATACCCAACCATTAATAAATATCCATGCCACCGCCAGAATTCGAACCTGAAGACTGAGGTACCAAAGACCAGAGCGTTAGCCTATTGACCATGAGGCCGCTTACATATTGTATAAGTTATGACAAGGAAACCGCTCTCCAGGTAACTTAACTATTGATGCGGGACTCTTATATATATGTAATATATATACAGTTACAATCCTGGCAGAGTTTCCTGGTGTCAATAAGCAATGACCAAAGCATACGCCACTAGCGGATTCGAATCTGCGGCGTCTTGCACCCTAATGCATTTCACCAGACGAAAATGAAATGACTATGAAATGTATAAATGAAATAACTACGAAATGTATAAATGAATTGACTACGAAATGTATAAATGAAATGACTACGAAATGTATAAATGAAATGACTATGAAATGTATTCACGAGACGAAATAAAATGACTGTGAAATGTATAAAAGAAATTGTCTATGAAATGTATAAATGAAATAGCTATGAAATGTATAAAAAAATGACTATGAAATGTATAAAAGAAATGATTATGAAATGTATAAATGAAATGACTATGAAATGTATAAATGAAATGACTATGAAATGTATAAATGAAATGACTATGAAATGTATAAATGAAATGACTATGAAATGTATAAATGAAATGACTATGGAGTGACTAGGCAAATGTATTACTGTATTTTAATTATTTTAATTCACATTGAATTTAATGATTTTTAAAATTAAAAACGGGAAATACCTAGAATTAAAAGAAAATAAATATTTTAACTTCTCGACATCCATTCTAACTTCTTTAACAAATTCTAATCTAAAATAACACTTCTTTTAAAAACTATTTTCAATTTACATTAACCTTACCAAACGCGTTTCTAAAATTTAAACAGTCGCAATGTAAACGCTATTCATCGACAGAAAAAAAAATAAAAGGGTGTACAAAAAGGAAATACTCTTTATCGAAAGCAGGATGCAGTAAAATCAATTAAGTTTTCGCAGAAGATCTTCCCCTCAAAGTCCTCTGGAAGGACTGCGAGTAAGAAGTTTCCATTTATCTGTTGCAGTACAAACACAGAGGAGGAGGAGGAGGTTGAGGAGGTAAAGGAGAGACAGAGGAGGTAAAGACGACAAAAACATGGGAGACTAGGACGAAACAAAATGTAACAATTCAAGAATCAGATTCTTTAATACAGTTCTTCCACAGCTTTCAGAAAATTATCGATAAAACTTCGATAGCACAGAAAGAATTTGGAAAATGCGAAGCTTTTAGGATTCCTGTAGCAGATCGATATTGTCCCGTAAATTTCAATTTTGCATTTGTAAAAATACAAAATTTACAGTTAATATTTAAAAAAAACCAATGAAGAATTTAATATTTTTCAATCATTAATATTTAAAATAGAGTCCTATTTACTAAAAACAGGCTTTTAGGATTTCTGCAGCAGATACATATTGTCATCTTAAGTTTTGCATTTAAAGAAATACCCAATTTACAGTTAATATTTTTAAAAATATACAATGACGAATTTAATATTTTTCAACAATAATTATTTAAAATATAATTTATTTACTAAGACAGGCTTTTAGAATTTCAGTAGCAGATCAATATTGTCACCTAATTTTCCATTTTGCATTTGAAGACATACTAAATTTAAAATTAATATTTTAAAATGAAATCCAATGAAGAATTTAATATTTTTAAATTATCAGTAATTAAAATATAATTATATTTAATTAAAAGACAGGCTTTTATGATTTATGTAGCAGATCAATATTGTCACCTAAGTTTCAATTTTGCATTTGAAGAAATACTGAATTTACAGTAAGTATTTTTTTTTAAAAACTTCAAGAAGAATTATTATTTTTCAATTATTAATATTTAAAATATGATTCTATTTACTAAAGACAGGCTTTTAGGATTTCTGTAGCAGATCAATATTGTAAAATTAAATTTTGCATTTGAAGAAATACCAAATTTACAGTTAATATTTTAAAATAAAAATACAATGAAGAATTTAAGATATTTCAGTTATTAATATTTAAAATATAATTCTAGTTACTAAAGACAGGCTTTTAGGATTTTTGTAGCAGATCAATATTGTCACTCAAGTTTCAATTTTTCATTTGAAGAAATACCAAATTTACAGTTCATATTTTCAAAGAAAATTCAATGAAGAATTTAAGATTTTTAAATTATTAGTAATTAAAATATAATTATATTTACTAAAGATAGATTAATTTATAAGGTGAACATTGAATGGTTATCGTTAAATAAGATTTTATAATATTATGTAATGAAAAAATATTTAACAGACCAAATATTACTCGAAATTTTAATGGTTTAATTTTTAACTATGCTTTAAATTATTTTTTTTTTCAATCGATAACATAAAGGTTCGAAGTAATCGTTTCTGAAAAGTCCTTGAATTATTGCCATCGATTATTTGAGTCATGTTATTGCTGTTTCTTGTAAATATGTGTAGCTATGGCAAGGCAAATTTATGATTGAAAAATTTCGAAAGATTAGTGAGGGCTTTACTACGTTATATTCAACAATAGGCCAGAATGGCCGAGTGTTCAGCTCTCGGTGCCACAGATTTTGTCTCTAATTGTATGTGGGGTGTTTATATGAATGTGTCAATAAAGCTGTGAGTTCTCCAACCTGGGCCTCAAGTATCTCAATCCAATCACACCCAGCTACAATCTAGTTGACCAACCTGCAGACTACAAAATTGTAATAAGCATATATTAATTAAAATAGAAAAATTTCTAAGCAAGATTACAGAAGAGAATGCAGGTATAACACTGAATTTCAATTACTTTTTTTATATCACTGTTTCAGAACGAATACTATTATAAATACATGAATAAATTATAGTTTAAAAAAACTAAAAAACAAGCTTTTAGAGTTAATCAAACTAAAAAGTAAAAAAATAATTGTTAACATCAGAATAAAATTACTGAGGAGAAAATGAATGTCACTGTTCTAAAAGCGCGGGGTGCTTTGCATGACATTTTAAGTTACAAACAAACAAACATAAAAGTAGAACTAATAAAAGCGTATTAATAAATATCTCAAAAAAACATAATGCAAGCTGAATTGAATATATTAATATCCTTGCCTTATGATAATTGCTTAATTTTTTCCTACATTTAGTTACTTTTATCATTCTGAATATGTGAGTCAATCATTCTACTATACATATTTCTGCCTATTCATTTCCCATCTATTTACTCCAGATATATTTAATATAGAGATGCATCCTCACCTGTATCAATCACAAAGTCACCGTCTAATAACAATAACAAAGGCAGAGTTCCGCCCCGTCATCTTAATTACTCCCTTTCTACCTCCATCCGATGAATGCAGCCCATTGCGGATCAAAGGGCTCTCCACCACAAAGCCCCAAAGAAGAGAGCCCTCGGCTGTGCCATGGTCCACAAAAATGCCTTCTTCTTTTCTCCATCATATTTATGTGGACGGACTTATTTTTTTGGGCGCAATAAAGCTATCTCTGGTATTTATTCATTGCTCCCTCTTCCTCCGATGGGCCCTTCTCGAGGGGCCGATAAGGGCCGGTGCGTGCCCTAGGCCCTGATGGCGACCAACAAACGAATACCGCAAAGAACTTTTCTTTTTCTTCAGATATTAGATATGGCTTTTTTATGCACTAGAAGTGTAGATTAAAAATATAACTCTTACAAAATGACACGTTTTTATTTCTTCATATATTCTTTTCTCGATATGTAGTGTTTATTGGCTTGCTATTGTTACTTAGTATTATTCTTGTGTTTTGTTTTAGTTATAATATTTCTTAAGGATGTAATAATTTTCATTTATAAAATTTTCAAAAATGTATTCAAACAAAAATATGGTGAAATAACGTTTTTTTTTTAATTCATCAATAGATTTACCAAACCTGCACACTACAAAATTATAATAATTCGTCAATATAATAACAAAAGCATATGTAATAATTAAAATAGAAAAACTTCTAAGCAAGATTATACACAGTCCAGTCACATTAATGTGACTGCCTACTTTCGACGTCAACGGGAAATAACCAATCACAAAAGGCATTTGGCAGCACATTGCAGTGGAGTGTATATAAATAATTCCATTTAATACCACATTCCACACTCCACTTAAAGCCAGAATAGACAAGAGTGAATATTCTGGCTTTTAACAGATGGTCACATTAATGTGACTGGCCTGTGTAGAATTCATGTATATTACTGAATTTTAATCATCTTTTTCATAGCATCTTTTCAAAATGAATACTATTATAAACATATTAATAAATATCTCAAAAAAGATAATGCATAATGAGTTGAATCTGATAATAATCTTGCTTTTATGATAATTGCTTAATATTTTTCACATGTTTAGTTACTTTTATCCATCTGTCTAAAACAGGCATTTGGACATAAAGCCCTATCCTATTCTTGGTTATTTGATATGACCGACGAACCCTATTATAAAACTATAACACTAATTAATTTCTACGAACAATTACGTAGTTTTTTTTGTGGGTGTGAGAGTACCAACCTTTTTGTGTTGTTTAGTGACAGAAGTTTTGCACGACACCACATTTCGGTGCTTCTCCATTAATACTTTTGGAATCAGTTGAAGTCCACTAATTATCTGAAGTCCTGTTTTTATTTCTATTATCTTTTCTTATTTATTTTTTTCTGATTTCTTCTCAAGAGTAATTCGATTAATTGAGATAAAGCAGATAACCCCTGCTTAAATCACTAAGTTAAGTCAAGACAAATCAATCGGAATATATGAAAGTCAGTCTACTATACATATTTCTACCTATTCACTTCCCATCTATTTACTCCAGTTATATATTTAATATAGATATGCATCCTCACCTGTATCAATCACAAAGTTACCGCCTAATAACAATAACAAAGGCAGTTCCGCCCCGTCATCTTAATTACTCCATTCCTACCTCCTCCGATGAATGCAGCCCATTGCGGATCAAAGGGCTCTCCACCACAAAGCCTCGGCAGAGAGCCCTCGGCTGTGCCATGGTCCACAGAAATTCCTTCTTCTTTTCTCCATCATATTTATGTGGACGGACTTATTTTTTTGGCTGCAATAAAGCTATCTCTGGTATTTATTCATTGCTCCCTCTTCCTCCGATAGGCCCTTCTCGAGGGGCCGATAAGGGCCGGTGCGTGCCCTAGGCCCTGATGGAGACCAACAAACGAACACCGCAAAGAACTGCATTCGTTATTTTTCTTCTACTTCTTCAGATATTAGATACGGGTTTTTTATGCATTGGAAGTGTCGATTAAAAATATAACTCTTACAAAATGATATCTTTTTATTTCTTCATGTTTTCTTTTCTCGATATGTGTTGTTGACTTGCTGTTGTTACTTAGTATTATTCTTGGGTTTTGTTTTAGATATAATATAGCCTAAGGTTGCAAAAATAGAAAATTTGCAAAAATGTATTCAAACAAAAAGATGATCAAATAATGTATTTTTTTTAAATTTAGGTATAGATTTTTTTTCTTATAATAAGTTTCTTAAATTGTAATTGAACGTCGTTGAAAAACTGCGAATCAACATGAATATAAAATTTGCGGTTTTGCTGTCAGTATGTAGAATTAAAATGTCTCAACACGAAATCAAATGCTCATAATACAGAATATAATTAGAAATTAAACGAGTCTTATAGCAAAAGAATTTATAATTAAAAGTTATACTAAAGTCAATAAAATTTATTTTATAATACACGTGGTCTTGTTTATTTTATGTGTTTTGTTTTGGGCGGAAGGGGCCTAATGGACGAGTGGCTAGTGCTCTGGCACTTGGGGCCATGGATCTTTGTAGTGGTCCGGAATCCACTTTAAGTCATCTCTCTAATATGGCTGTAAAGTCTTGGGTGTAGGGTTAACAACACTACCTCGCAAAAAGAAGCCATTTCCTTTTAGAATCTGCCAATAGGCAGATTACCATGGTTCAACATGGAATTTAGTGTCAGGGTGTTAATTAGTTTTAGGCGTTGATGCCTTTTGGAATAATATTTTGGACTTCCAACTAATGTTTTAACAACATAACAAATTATATACCAAATAATACAAAGGAGCTCGAATAACGAAAAAGACAGGATGAATATAATGGTCATTAAAAATACTGAAATATTTGTATGATGGTATAGCAGTTTATTTTGATAGCATAGGTAAACTGTTTAAATATTTTTAAAAAGGTGCATTGCAAAGAATGCGTGACGAGTTAATTAGCTAGTGGGTTCCATAATTAAGATTGCTAGGTTCAAAACCGTACCGAAAAACTTTGTGTAAATTCTGGTAACAATCAGGATGAATCTGTAGGCTAAAATGTCGTGTTGCTGGAGTAGAGCAGGAGGCAAACCCCTTAAATCACCCCATTGGGGCCGTTCCTTCAAAATTGGGATTGCAAATTGTGGATGAAAAGTAGCATAATAGTCGTGATGAATCCTGGATAACACCGAATTTGCTACTTACCATTCAGGGCTAATGACAAATTAATTCAGGTCAAAGTGTTCGATATTCGAATAAAACAGTATGTGTTCACAAACACTTGAAAAGCATTTATTTATTAACATATTAATTTATATATATATCCTTTGTTTATATCTACCTGTCCTACAGAATAAACAAGATTTTCATAGGTACACTATATTATTATATAAATAATAATAATTTAAAAGAATGTCCACCTAAATATTACAAAATAAATTGAAGAGAGTGTCCAAAATTCATGCAAAAAACCTTGAGTGAACATGAGAACACATTGGATAAGTTGGAAATACCGAACCATACAAATCTCAAAATCGGATCGTGTCCTAATGTTTTAGATAACAATTTTGTAGCCTTCTAAATTCTACCAAATTTTCCAAATCAAAAGCCTTCTGAATTCTACCGAATGTTCCAAATCAAAAGCCTTCTGAATTCTACCAAATCTTCCAAATCAACAACCTTCTAAATTCTACAAAATCTTCCAAATCGACAACCTTCTAAATTCTACCAAAGCAACAACCTTCTAAATTCTACCAAAGCAACAACCTTCTAAATTCTACAAAATCTTCCAAATCAAACACTAACTTCTACCAAATCTTCCAATTCTAAAACCTTCTAAATTCTACAAATCATCCTATTTAGACTTTAAAATGCAAAGACACGAATTTTATATTGCAAAACCGATTCTACACAATTACCTACATCGAATTGTAGAACTATTGCCATACTCTTTGAAAATATTCTTAGTAACGAACAGCATCATAAGAAGACAATTGAAATAAATAAAGAAACAAAAAAGGGTTCGTTCACTTCAGTCCGTTCAACAACACTAAGGCCAACCGATGCATCTTGCCATCCATCAAATTCGCACGAACTAAGTTGGAGAAATCCCTCCGCCACTGACTCTGATAATCTCTTCTTCAGTAAAGGGTAAGGTTGAGGACATCATTAAAGTGAGCTTACCTGGTCATGGCAGCAGTCCAACCATTACCTCATGCGGGCTTCTCGTTTTATGACTTATGGCGGCCGTAAAGTGCCTGGATGAGAGGCCAGGCGTAAAAAGAGAGATCACACAAAAAACAGAGAATAGATAAACTACTTTAGTATGGAGCCTATTTGCAATTCCCTAAGAGAAACCACCCGCATGTACATGTACGGGCGAATTACAACAAAAGGCAAAAGGTTTCCTAAAGGTTTCTTTTATTGTGAGGTAATTGATAAGGGAATGAATTCTGACTAAAGAAGGGTTAAAATATTTAGAAATTGGTTAAAAGTCTTCACATCAGAAGAATGCAAAGATTTGAGAAATGCAATAATTCACAATCAGCCATCTAAGAAGCAATATTTCTAATATTTCATCAAATATGAAATACTCTTTATATTCATGTAAGGGATTTTTGTATGGGGATTAAATTACTTAGATTTGGTATTTATCTAGGATTATGTATTATTATAAGATTTTTAGAATGGAGGTTAATCATGAGAGTTGAGGTATTGAGCTGTAATATGGGAATGGAAAGATTTATAAAATGACATCTTTACTTTCAATAATTTATAATAGATTTATATTATGCCATCATTGTTGTTTGGCACTTTGGTTTGAAGTCATTTGCCAATAGGCTTGCAAATATGTCGCAAATTCAGGGTTGCACAAAGTACGTCATGGGGAAAGATTCAAATTGTTTTGATTCTACATAAATCGACAATGGCCTACAACTTTCCATTTGATATTTTCAGTCTATGCTGCTTTAATTCGAATTTAAGTTAGCCAGAGTTTGGCATTGTACCTTGGTTGAATAAATTTAATTGATCTTTTGATTGATCCCTCAGTTAAGGTCAAAACAATTCCAAATTTTGTGAATTTTTGCCACACAGAAGTGAATTTTTTCGTTTTAAGTTTGTTAAGATGAATGTAAATTTTTACTAACTATAAATACTAGGGAATTTATGAAAAGTTAAATATTTTACTTTCACTAATGCAGATTATTTGAAGATAAATATGTCGTGCAATGAATATTCATCTCAATTGACACATTTTTGTAACTGAAAATATACGCGTACGATCTACGGTTGCGGAAATAAATACCGCGTGCAAAGTCTAAGTTGCATTAAATCTACTAGTAATTCCACCTTAAGTTTTAGGGCAATCTGTCAGTTGTAAGACAATGAAGAATAGCCCTGAAGAGAGACGTGAAATAATTATCGGTAAAACTTAAGTTCTGGCCATGTTTTACAAAACAATATAAAATTAAGCTTAAGTACAAAAAAACAATGTAATTTCTTCCTTAAGCTATTTTATCTTTTAAAACTGCAGGATAGTAAATAATAGCTTAAAATAATAGTTTTTTCTACATCTAATAACTAAACAACGGAAAGATTACCAATTAGCACAAAAATATCGTAAAGGAACAATTAAAAATTATAACAGTCTCCATCTATGTTTAGCATCATGAAAAAAAATTATATAAAAATAATACGAAAATGTCAATAACATTTTAATAACACCAAAAACTACTTCAATTCACCTTAATTTTGTTTGTTTTTAATATATAACAGTCTATTTTAAATTATAACAATCTCCTTTTATATTTGACACCACGAAAAAAAATTCATATAAAAATAATACGAAAATGTCAATATAAACATTTTAGTAACAACAAAAACCATTTAATGATGTTTGCTTTTAATGTATAACAGTCTCTTTTAATTATAAGTCTCCTTTTATGTTTGGCATCATAAAAAAAATCATAGAAAAATAATACGAAAATGAAAATGCAAACAATTAAATAAACAATATAAGCCATTTCAATTCACCTTAATGTTATTTGCTTTTAATTTATAACAATCTCCTTTTATGTTTAGCCTCATGAAAAAAATCATAGAAAAATAATACGAAAATGTCAATATAAACATTTTAGTAACAACAAAAAAACCTTTCAATTCACCTTAATGTTGTTTACTTTTGAGCACAATAATAAAGTTTTTTTTTTACTATTGAAAAAAAATCCTTTAAAATTTTGTGTTTTGTTTTATTTTTCATCTCCTAGGAGCTTTTATTCATCGACTCATTTTTAAAATTTTTAAACACATCTATTTAAATAGAAATTGTAATTGATGAGGTATAATCTATATAATGGATTATATATACAAAAAAAACCTGAAAATGTCCTATTACAAAATAAACTTGAGAGGAAAACCTCATCTAAAAATCACCAGAAAAGAAACAAAATAACAAAAGTGCTACACAGGAATTTATAATATCTCCCATATAAAGAAATGTTTTGTTCAATTTTATTAAACTCCGAATTCACTTTATTGATTATGGCTTTATAACCTTTGTTCTCTTCCTTATTTATTAAGAAAAAATAAATAAATAAAAGAGAATCTTCCAATCTCACGATTGTGCCTTAAGTACCGTTAGTAATAGCACTTTAGAAATCTCTTTTAAGTGAACATTTTCTATTGCTTTTTATACAATAAAAACCTATCTTTGTGATGGTAGCTCTCAGAAAATATAACAGTAGTTGTGGTGGATTGTAGCGATTCTTTTAGTTAATTTAATGGGAGTGCTTTAGAATCATAACAGAAATACAAATCTAAAATAGTTTAAAAACTGTTAGAGTCAGCATCTTTGCTGTCTTGTTCTACAAGAGAGAATTATGACTCATGACCAACATTACTTTATTGGAACTATTCAATAAAGATTATACACAATTGTTTTTCTATTATTTTTGATTATTTCATAAAATAAAACAATGAAATATTTTTCTTGAATAATTAATATTTCAAAGAGCAGAAAGATACTACTAAATCCACAAATATTTTAAAAATAGAAAGACTACAAAAACACAAAGATTTAAACTGTTAGTCTCAGTATCTATACTGGAATGTTCTTCAACAAAAAGCTATGATTCGTGACCAAACATTACTTTATTGAAAGCGTTGAATTAAGAATACACGCAATTTTTTTTTTTTTTTTAAATCATTTTTGACTATTTTAAAAAACAAAATAATAAAATATTTTTCTTGAATATTAATATCTTTCTGCTCTTTAAAATATAAATTAATTCCACAAATATTTTAAATCGAAAGATTACAAAAACACTAACATTTAAACTGTTAATCTCAGTATCTTTACTGTAATTTTCTTCAACAAAAAGCTATGATTCGTGACCAAACACTACTTTATTGAAACTGTTCAGTAAAGAATACACACAACTGATTTTATAACATATTTGATTATTTTATAAAATAAAACAATGAAATATTTTTCTTGAATTAATAATATTTTAAAAGAGCAGAAATATGCTACTAAATACGCGATATTTTAAATAGAAAGACTACAAAACGCTAACATTTAGAACAAGTTCCCTTTCATTTAGAATTTTAGAATAAATGATGGTCTTTATTATTATTATGTCCGAAATAGAGCAATAAGTACTCAAAATTAAGAACAGAAAAGACTTTTCAGAATAAGAAGCTGTTGGATTTATATAATACATGTCGATTGCGATTGGAAATCTTTATGACTAACAGATAATTAAATGTTTCATATGTGTACAAATTTACTATGCGAATTTTTTGCACGATGTGTACCTGCAATATGCCACATTACTGAACAATGGCATCTTTTAGAATTTTGAATAGTTTTAGAAAAATAAAAAAAGATTGAAATATAAATTATAGAATAGTTAACTAAAAATTAAAAAAAAAAGGAATTTGATTTCTTAAAAAAGTGTTTTCAAAAAACTTATAATTTGTTTCAAGATGCTCACAAATTGCAGATAGGGATTGCATATTAGATTACTCATAGCCTGTGATTATTACTTTCAAAGATAGGAGCTTATTTTTTACTTCTAACATTCATTATACGCATTGTTTTTAAGAAACAAATAGACTCGGTTGTTATGGAGATAGAGTGTCTGGCATAAAAAGATAAGAGATTAGTTAGAGATAGATAGTTAGATAAGAGCTTAGTTAGAGTTATATAAAGTTAGTTAGAGTGTCTGAGCTTCCTCTTAAGCGACTGTTATCATTGAAAATCTTTCCAGTACATATTATCTCCTTTCCTTTTCATCAGTATAGCAGACCTAGCACTGTGACCCTTGGATTAATGTTCTATCAAATAAATCCATGGATAAATCTTTTTCAGGATCATTAATTAGTTAACCATCACAAGCCAAGAACTTAACCACTAAAAATAAATTGGACAGAAAATTATAACTGCTACTGCTGCAGAGATCAATATTATTTCATTATATCGAATGCCTCCATTTACGCTTATACTTACTTTCTCATTCATCTTCATCATCACTGAAAGTGTCTTATAAGTGGTTTTCTTCGCTAAATATACAGCAATCAGTGACACTTATTTGACATCCAATGGAATCTTCAATTTATACCCATCGGAACGTAAACAAAAGTAGTAACATTTCTGACCCAAATCTGAAACGAAACATGAATTTACGGTCTACGAGATTGTCCTTTCGCGGATTTAACGACCCCCACCCGTCAATGTCCTCCGCCTTAATCAATATCCCGAAGGATGATGGCAGCAAAATAAATCCCAATTTGGAGCATCCACTTTGCCAAGTAACAAGACGAGCGGCCCATGCTTTGTTGGTGATGGATGTGCCTTAATATTGCACACAATAGAGTTGCTTTTATTAAAGCAAAACGGATGTCCAAGGGCCCTTTCAAAGTATGTCAATAGCGGGAAGAATCACTCGAACACAATTGCAAGTTGCATTGTCGTGATTTCTGGTGGGGTTGGAGGCAATTTCAATAGACTTCAATCACAGACAAAGGACAAGACGCTCCAATTAGAGAGAGCTGTTTATTTCCGCATAGAAATTGATGGACACCAGCGCAATTTTACAGAATAAATAAGGAATCATTGAAATGTAAAAATTTTGTTCTTGATAAGAAACATTTAAAGTATGATGTTCCGATTTGATGTATCCTATAAATATGTGTGAAATCCCTAATCGTAATGGATGGCACAAACATGAATTCGCTGTCTGCTTCTGTTGCAGTCCCTGTTTTTAGAGACGAGTAGACGCGAGGGCGATTGAGTCATCGTTTGTAAAGTATCTCATATTGATAGCCAGCGTGCCTGGTGAGATAATTCCTGCGTTTTGCTGAACACGACATACAAGTGTAGGACAGTTATTCCTAAATGTTCGCCTTTAATTAATTGTACCCCAATTGGAGAGTTATTTGTAGCATATATAAATGTAAAATGAGGCCTACTGATATACAACAACAACAATAATAATAAAAAAAAAAGAAAGAAAAGTAAAAAAAAAAAAAAAAATCCTTTAAATATTTGTATAGATGGCTACATGAATGTTTATTGCTCAGCAATTAGAATTAAAGTATTGATATCCCCCGACTAATTTTCTTTTATCTTTACGTAGTCACAGTTTTGATGTAATTAACGCTATCGTCCTGAGTTACTGTTTTTTTTTTTTTTGTTTTTTTTTTTTGCTATTTTGTATTTCATCTTTATGCTCTAATTTCATGCATCTATGATGCATGGGAACCAATGGTGTAAAATCAAGTGCTTTTGCAATAATAATAATAAAAAAGAATTAAAGAACTTTTGTTAGTAAAACCGAAGCAATTTCCCACACTTCCACACTAACTCATTCGCCAAATCATTTGCACATTATTATTCAGAGCTTTTAAATGTATATTTAAAAAGCTATTATCCACTTATAATCCTGTTAAAGTGCACGTTAACTGCAGTCCTAAGACGATGAAAATCATTGCGCTGGAAAATTAGCATTAGAATTGGATGGAGATTATGACAATATCTTTTAGTGACATCAAACTACCTAAGCTATCTGAAATTTTCCCAATAACACATACAAATGATTCTTAGTTTCTCTTGTATGCCATGTGACAAATTAAATATTGTATTGTACTTTTTAGAAGTATTAAAATAAATAATTTAACATCTGTTTTCGAAATATTTATGGGTCACAGACATCAAAATAAATGTTAATAACATTTCAAAAAAAGTTCATCTATTTAATTGTTAATCACCATTTTGCAAAAAAAGATATAACAAGTAATATAAAAAAAAATGTTTAAGTCAATTCCTACTTTTTTATTAATTAAATTTAATTAATGAATTAATATTTGAACAAGATGTATAAATATATATAGGGACAGTGTGAACTAATAGTAGGAATTGAAAAAACACGAAAACTTTTCATTTCAAGTTGAAATTTTCCTTTCAGATCTAGCGCCATCTATTGGTAGATACATGCAACTTAAATCTAAAAATAACTAAAATTAATTAATTTAATTTAACTAATGATTTAATATTTGAAAAAACTGTATTAACATCAAGTGTCATCCACTACAAGTTTCAAAAACTGTATTTGAACTTGACGAGATGAATAAAAAGCATTTTATTAAGATATATATATAGGGGGAGCGTGAACTAATAGCAGGAATTGAATAAAACAAATAGTCATTTCCAAACTTTCGAATCACATAAAAAAAGCAGGATGCAATAATTACATTTAAAATAGCTAATCGAATTCAATTAGTCAATTTAATTCCTGCACTAATTTTCCTCATCTAATTCTAATTTATTTCGAGTCACAATGAATTCCAGTTGATGCAAAGAGTTACATTGAAACAAGAAAAGAATTTAATCAGAGCATAATTAACAATTTCTTTGTCTAACTGGCTAAGCTTTCTAAAACTTTCCCAATAACTGCAAATGATTCCTACTTTGCCCTGAATATCTTCCGCCTGATAACTCTCTTGATTCTTATGAAATTTTATTATATACGTTTTATTGTATAAAGTAAATAAATAACATCTGTTTTCCAAATACTTATGGGTTAGTCATCAAAATAAATGTTGATAACATTTAAAAAAAAACATCTATTTAATTTTTAATCAACATATTGCACAAAATATAATAAAACAACTGGTTATTTCCAAACTTTCACATCAAAATGTCAAGAAGCAATAATTACAATTAAAATAATCAAAACAATTCATAAAATAATCATTAAATCAATTAGTCAATTTACTTTCTGCATGATTTTTCATAATGTAGTTCTAATTTATTTTGATTCACAAGGAATTCTAGTTGATGCAAAGAGTTACATTGAAACAAAAAAGAATTTAATCTGAGTGCATAATTAACAATTTATTTGTTTAGCTATAAAGCGCTTTCATTAGAAACAATCAAGAAAACATTTTCACTATTAAGAAACAGATGCCATACGACAGAAAAAGGCACTAATTATTATAAAGATTATGGGTGGAGATTATGACAATATTTCTAAATGACAATCAAACTATCTAAGTCTTTCAAAAATTTCCCAATAACACATGCAAATGATTCTTAGTTTCCGCTGAATAGCTTCAGACTGATAATTATTTCCTTTTCATGAAGTTTTAATATAGCCGTATTATTATCAGCAGTATTAAAGTAAATAATTTAACATTTGTTTTAGCAAATACTTAGGGCCACAGACATCAAAATAAATATTTATAACATTTAAATAAATTTAATCTATTTCATTGTTAATCAACATATTGTAATATATATATAATAAAACAAATTATTATTTAAAAATTTTCGAATCACATCAAAATGACAAGAAGCAATAATTATATTTAAAATAACTAATCGGAATCGATTAGACAATTTGGTTCCAGCGCGAATTTTAATCATGTATATCTAATTTATTTTGATTCACAATGAATTCTAGTTGATGCAAAGAGTTACATTGAAACCAAAAAAAGAATTTAATCTAAGTGCATATTTAACAATTTCTTTGTTTGGCTATAAAGCGCCTTCATTAGAAACAATCAAGAAAACATTTTCACTATTAAGAAACAGATGCCATACGACAGAAAGAGGCACTAATTATTATAAATAAGCACGTAATACATTAGCAGAAGTAATTTAGGAGCCTTTTTTTCACAGAAAAGAAAGCAGCTCTTAGCTTAATCTGAACCGAGATCAACTTGATTCCATAACAGAGGTTCCAGGGGTAACTTCCTTTTCCATTAGCTACTTTAAGAAAGCTACAACACAGTGTCTGTGTAATTGATAGCAGCCGTCCGTAATTGAATAAAGTACTCCTTTTTTTTTAAACTGTCTTGTCCTTTGGGAAATGTAACAAAAAATATATTTACCCTTCTGAAGATGCTAAAGGAAGAGATACTACAAGTACAAGGATCTTTTATATCACTCAAAAGTTAATCTCTTCAGGCCCCATCCACTAATCAACGTCAGAGAGCAGACGCAGACTTAAAGAGTAAATAAAACCCCGATATTCCGGGAGAACTGGATTTGGTTGGATTAGGAGACATCTCTCCGTTTTTTTCTATCCGCATAATTAAGAATCGCGTATCAGTCTCAAACAGTAAAAGGTTTGTCTGTCGGTTCAGTTTTGGGGTTCAATTCTTACAGCCTTTTTTTGAGGATTACAGCTACGAAATGTTGAGGATTTAAACTGTACATTGTTTTCGTAATCTTCTTCTGACCATAAACCATGAGGTTTTTGGCATTGAAAAAATTGTTTCAGTCAATTGTTTTTCGAGACGCTTATTTCTCTGAGAAATAAATTCAGTAGAAAACTGAGATAAATTGGCCGTTATACACTTTATACTATGTAATCATAAATTATAGTCATGACATTTCTAATGTATTGACAAAAATATAAAATTAAGTAGTTACAGTCAAACCTATTTTTATGCACTCTTTTGTTATGTGGTTTGTTATATTATTGGGTTTTTTTACAGTATTGTTATATTTTGTGCGGTTTTTTTTATGTGTGTTATATATAAAAAAAAGCATAATTTAAATAAATATTATAAGTAAATACTAATAAAAATTATAATTCAAAAAGAAAATGACAGATTCCTATCAAAATAGCATGGAAATTTTTTAAAAATGTCTAACAGATGGTTCACTTGATATTACATCATCTCATTGCCACGAGTGTTGTTAGATGTAAGGTAGTACTACATCGTGAGGTTTTGATTTACATATTTTCAATGTAGGAGTTTTTTATTTCCATTTATTGATTAATTGTTTGGGAAATTAAACAAAAAAATATATTTACCGACTGAAGATGCTAAAGGAATAGATGCAAGGATCTTTTATATCACTCAAAAGTTAATCTCATCAGGCCCCATACACTAATCAACGTCAGAGGGCAGACACAGACTTAAGGAGTAAATAAAAACCCGATATTCCTGGAGAACAGGATTTGGTTAGATTAGGAGACATCTCTCTATTTTTTCCTGTCCGCATAATTAACAGTAGCTCTCTCGGTTTAGTTTTGGGGTTCAATTCTTACAGCGTTTTTTGAGGATAAGAGCAACGAATTGTAGGCGGATTTACATTTGTTCAAATTTTACATTGTTTTCGTAATCCTTGAGTAACCAAATATATGAGGTTTTAGCAGGGATAATATTGCTTCAGGTATTTGTTTTTCGAGACGCTTATTTATCTGAGAAATAAGTTTAGTAGTAAATTGAAATAAAATAACCGTTATACACTTTATACCAAGAAGTTGTCATGAAATTTATAATGTTTAGACAAAAAGTAATTACAGTCAAACCTGTTTTTATGCACTCTTTTATTATGCGGTATGTAACATTACTGTATTATATAATTTTGTCATATTATTGGTTTTTTCAGTATTGTTATATTTTGTGCGGCATATAAAAAAAAATTAGTGAAATACATATTATAAGTAAATACTAATAAAAAATATGATTAAACAAGAAAATGACAGATGCCTATCAAAATAGCATGAACATTAAAAATATATCTGACAGATAGTCCACTTGATATTATATCATCTCATTACCACGAATCTTATAAGATGTGAAGTAGTACTACATCGTGAGGTATTGATTTACATATTTTCTATGCGGGACACATTGAAAAAATTATTATGTCAGTAATTATTATCATTATTGAATAAATTTTTGGGAAATGTAACAAAAAAATATATCTACTAGAAGATGTTAAAGGAAGAGATACTACAAGTACAAGGATCTTTTATATCACTCAAAAGTTAATCTCATCATCCCCATCCACTAATCAACGTCAGAGAGCAGACACAGACTTAAGGAGTAAATAAAACCCCGATATTCCAGGAGAACAGGATTTGGTTGGATTAGGAGACATCTCTCTATTTTTTCATGTCCGCATAATTAAGAGTTGCTCTGTTTCGTGTATCTGACTCAACCAGTAATAGTTTTTTCTGTCGGTTTAGTTTTGGGGTTCAATTCTCACATAATTTTTTTGAGGATTAGAGCTACGAAATGTTGAGGATTTAAACTGTACATTGTTTTCGTAATTTTTTCTGACCAAGAAGTATGAGGTTTCGGCAGCGAATATATTGCTTCAGGTATTTGTTTTTCGATGAGAAATATGTTCAGTAGAAAATTGAGATAAATTGACCGTTATACACTTTAATCATAAATCATAGCCATGAAAGTTCGAATATATATACAAAAATACAAAATTACAATCAAATCTGTAACACTAATAGTCAAACCTGTTTTTATATGCTCTTTTACTGTGTGAGGCTATTTTTGTGCGTTTTGTTACGCGCGGTATATTAAAAAAAATTCAATCAAATACATATTATGAGTAAAAATTAATTAAAAAATGTAATTCAAATAGAAAATAATAGATGGGTATCAAAATAATATGCAAATTAAAAAATATCCTACAGATGGCCCACGTGATATTATATCATCCCGTTACCACGATTGTTATTACATGCGAGGTAATGCTACATCGTGAGGTTTTGATTTACATATTTTCAATGTGGGGCATCTTTTATGCAGCCGCTATTTATCGAATACATTTTTTTAAATACGCTAAAAACAATATATTTTATAACTAAATAAGAAGTTTCAAAATATTTTATATGCGATCGTTAATAAAAATAGAAAATTTCGATAAAAATATTTCGTTTGCTTTCTAATACCATTAATTAAACTGTTTGTCTGATTTTCTACACTTTAATTTAACAGTAGTTTAATTTGAGATATTGTTAATTTTTCTTCAACAATAATTAAAATTTTTTCTTACTTACATATATATGTATCTTGAGAAACTATCTTCAGGATATTCCTAGTCTACTTGCTTCCACTTTGTTGATGTTTACAAGTATATGTCTATTTCCTTTATCAGTTCACCCGCTGAGTTTCAAATTATTTTATGATTTTAAATTCCACAGCTCAGATTTTGCGCACTACAAATTTTGAATTTTTTCAATTTTTTTTGGATGAATTTTTGTTGATGAGATTAACTAGAAATCGCATGAAAATTTAAGTATAACGAATGTTATTTTGAGGGCTTTGTTTAACAAATTGAATAGTGCCTGAGGGTCGATGTCACTAGCTCTCTGCACCACAAGTATAGGTTTCGAATCTCGATGGCGCCATGGATGTTCATAGTACATTATAACCCGCAACTTTCTCCTACGAAGTAGAGCGGCCTGATGGCCAATTGGCTATCGCTCTGGTCATTGATACCACAGGCTTTAGATTCGAATCCTGTAGGTAGCATGGACGTTTGTTAGTGATTCGAAATCCAAGTTCCAACCACACTAACCCGCAACTTTCTCCTACGAAGCAGAGCGGCTTGATGGCCAGTTGGCTAGCTGTCTGGCCATTAGTAATTTTAAGTCCGAATCCTGACGGTAGCATGGATGTTTGTGAGTGATTCCGAAACCAATTAAACTGTAGGTCCCCGTCTAATAAGCCTAAAGTGTGCACAAAATAACCGTACAGCGACAAACCAAACTAATTTATTTCTGTACTTGGTTTTGTTGTTATTGGTTCGGAATTTGTTTAAACCTTCTTCCACTAACAGAAAGTGTTTGATCCCATTTGATCTCTGGATACTGTTTGTTAGTGGTTCGGAATCCTGACGGTTATGGGTGTTTCGAAGTGTGGTTTGGAATCCACGTTAAGCTATATGTCTCGGTTTAATTAGTCCAAAGTGTGCATGAAATGACTGGAGAGTGACTAACCAAACCAAATATATGAAGCAGAAGTTATCCAACAAATGTCGAAATGATATTGAAACAAACTTCACTATGATTCTAGCGGCCTATGGCTAATTAGCTAGTGCTCTGGCCTTTGGTACCACAGCCTTCAGGTTCGAATAGTACTAGTAGACAATGATGGTTGTTAGAGATTCAGAATCCATGTTAAACTGTAGGTCCCGGTCTGTTTAGCACAAGATGACCGTAGAACGAGAAAACCAAAACCAAATCAACATGATTCTTGGGGGAGAAAAAAACTTATGTGTTTCTATTATTAATAATTTTAATTTCACACAGAAATAATTTAAAGCTCATTCAAAAAAAATGTCAGATTGTTTCTTTTTTTGCCGAATACAACAAGGCACATTTATAACTTTGATCCCCATTCAAAGAAGGAGTAAAGCAATGGTGGACCGTTATCGGATTCCGGTTATTTAGCCCCATGTACCGGTGCATTACGGTTATTTCCTCGCATCCTAATTACACCTCTTCGAGTTACCGGAAAACAGATACAACACCTTTCTATCTCTGACGTCACGGGGATGGGCCACCCCTATTTACCACCCACTCTCTACCCCCTCCCCTAATTAGCGCTTCGATGGAGCGAAAATTAATCTTTCGAACGATAAAAATTCCTCTGGTTGAACGAAGACGAAAATGATACGAGAGGGGTGCAGAGATTGCTCTTCAAAGGGAGGGAGGGTGGTACAGAATTAACGATAATTTTTTTTTATTCCGTTCCGGTATCGTATCTGAGGCAGGTTTCGATGTGGTTTCTGTACAGTTCAGAAAATTTCACTTCAAACGTCTCTCCGTCTTTTAACATTTATTAAAAACGCATTTCGGTCCCCCGATTTAATCATCTTTTACGGAAAAGCTCCACATTAATCAAGGCATCGTCCTTTTCGGCGCTTAACAATTTCCGTTTTTGCACTACCTGGAAGAATCCCAGTCTAATTGTCGGGTTAAGCTAATGACAGGCATTGTGAAGGCTCTCTCTCTTCCAATAAGGACGGAGGCATGCGGTGATGATCATCGCTCTCAGAAAACGATAATTTGCTTGATCTCTTACCTATCTCCTTTCGACAAAATTTTCCGTCGGCAAAATATTCGCTTCTGTGTTTGGAATACTTTGTTAAGGGGCCGTCAACAAAAATGTATATATGTTTGTACATTAATACCGTGTGTTACTTTTGAAAGACTAACACAGAGGAAATAATTGGAATAAATGCAGGATTCGCATTTATTGAAGCTTACTTTATCAACCAAATAAAATTACTTATTAACAATTGTCACCGTGGTTATTTTAGCTTATTTTAGTTATAGTTTTCAAACAATAAAGCTGCTCTAAAAGTTTTAATAAAAGTATAATGAGTAGAAGTTTTGAAAAGGGAACAGAAAGCAAGATGCTGTAGCATATTTTGAAATCAAATATCTTTCTTCGAAAATATTTTCTTAACTAGCATGGAGTTTGAAAAATTTTGTTTATTAGCAAAAACTCAAGATCCTCAAGGTATGTAACTTGTATATAACTCATATGTACCTAAACATAGGAAACATTATTACAGATACGCATGCGCAGTTTCCTATGAGCATGCCCGCTAGGGAGAAAAAGTTAACGGGCGTCCTACGGTAACTAACGTACGGTATGCAAAAGCTCTCTATTATTATACTGTTTATATTAATTTATCAAATTAATTTATTATTAATCAAAAGTATGAAACAAACTTTCAAAAGCGTGATATGTGGACAATATTTAATAAAAAATGAAGAGATATATAGAGCTTCAATAGAGGACAAAATAATGGCCTGATGGCCGATTGACTACGCTCGGTGCCACAGATTTCGGGTTAAAATCCCAGCGGTGCCATGGATGCTTGTAGTGGTTCAGAATCCACTTTAAACCGTAGGTCCCAGTCTAATATGGCTGCAAAGCGTTGGGCGTAGGGCTGACAACCCCACCCTGTAATAATAAACATTTCGACTCTCGAAATCTGCCAGTAAGCAGACGGTCTTTGCCTATCATGTGGCTGTTGCGCCGATGATGATGGGTCAATATAAAGCCTCATCACTATCACAACACATCACAATGAAGTACGAAATCGAAAACCGATAATGAAGACACAAAATATACTTTAAAAAAAAAGTGCAAAAAATAATTGTAAGAAAAAATAAACGTCTAAATTGATACGCACATTATGTTATATGTAAAATAAACTTACAGAATTTTTACTTTACTAGAAGGAAAAGTGAATTTAATTTTCACAGAAACATCGTACATAAAGTAAGTATTTCAGAAGGAAAATAAAAACACATCTGAAAAAAGTGCTTAATTTAAGACGATTAACGATTAATAATATATAAGAAGATTAAAACTAAGTTCTTCTTTAAAAATTCAAATACAGCATACCATGATACGTTTTTCGACCCTACTTAATTATTTTTCTTTCTAAAAACATTGTCTTTTAAATTTAATTGAATATTAATGTTTAATTTCCACATTTCCTGTACTGCTTTGATTTTTTGGCTTTCTGTGCAAATTTTCAATAAAAAATAATTGCTCATTAAATTGATGTATTTGATTAAAATCATACGCAAAAAAAGCAAACATTAAATATTTACAAAAAAGCTGAATTTTTTTTTTATTAATAAGTCATACCAAATTATAATGTAATGAATATAGAGATTCACATATGAAGATTGTAAAATATAATAACCCATGCATTACAGAACCGACTCAGTTAGTAGGTCAAGGTAACATTTATTTAAAAACTTATGCTATATATTCATGTTTCTCATTTCTCGAAACTTTAAATGTTAGGTTGTTAGACAGATGCGCAGAAAACTCAACTTTATCAAGGTTTCTACTACTGTGAACCTAAATATGAGTCTACCTATATAAGAAAATTCTGAGACGATCTACTACTGTGAACCTAACTAAGAATTGACCTGATAAGAAATCTACCTATATAAGAAAATCTGAAAACTTAAATAAGAGTCCAACTGATAAAAGGTCTACCCATATAAGAAGAATTTGAGGAGATCTACTACTGTGAACCTAAATAAGAATCGACCTGATAAGAAATCTACCTATATAAGAAAATCTGAAAACCTAAATAAGAGTCCAACTGATAAAAGGTCTACCCATATAAGAAGAACCTAAGAAAGGTTTACTACCAGGAATCTAAATAACAGTCTACCTCATAAGACTACCATATAAGAAGAATTTGAGAAGATGTGAGTCTAAATAAGTTCTACCTGATAAGAAGTCTACCTATATAAAAAGAATTAAAGAAAGGTTTACTACTGTGAACCTAAATAAGAATCTATATGATAATACGTCTGCCCATATAAGAAGAATTTGAGGAGGTCTACTTATGTAAACCTAAATAAGAGCCTACCTGATAAGAATAGTGTCTGTATAAGAACTTGAGAATGTCTACTACTGAGAACTTAAATTTTGCTATAACAAGTTTGAACGAATTTTACCGAAGGATGACAACTGGACTGTTCATACCATGCTCCCTAGTTCATTGGTCGGCCATAACACTACACAAATTTATCACACTCATTCTGGGAACAGACACAAAAACTTTGAATTAGCTTTCACTGGTCTGGTTTCACTGGTCTGGTCACTTATCTCCACTAGTCTAATAGCTCAACAAGCTATCCCAATTTTTGAAGTGTTCAGTTAAAGATGCCAATAAAAATCTCAAAGTTAAAACAAAATTAAAGTGATCTAAACTGATGATTTCATTTTTTTTGTCAAGTAAATCTCAAGATAAGTTAATAAGTTGCATTAAAACAATTTTAATATTCATTCGCCTACGTAAATTTTTAATGTGTTTGCATAGAAATCTTAAATTACCCCTTCTGCACAATGTCTTAACACAACTATTCAAATTTTCAAAATTTCAAAACAAACTTTGTCATTTTCTAAATGCTTGCGGCTTTTAAAAGTATCATTATCCGCAATACAATGAAGTAAGTAGACTTTCCAGAAGATACTTGATAAAATATGCATTTAATATAATGGAGTGCACACACACATTTCTGCACCGAAGCACAATCTTAAAGCAACAAAGGTGATGCGATTACGTTTACTTCTGCAGTTATGAATAAATTAAAGAATAATTTTAATGAATGATAGATTTTTGAATCTATGCGTCCTCTTGAATGGGTCTGAGTAAATAACAAGGCTCCAGTGTTTAGTTAGAAATTTCGGCAGAAAGTATTACCTCGTTACTCACTTCCCATAATAAAAGATTGGAATTTTAGCCTGGAGGTAATTTAGTTTAAACTGAATAATTAATCGCCGCTCTATGGAGCTTAATATATTTAAATTAATTTAACTAAATTGTTAGTCCATTGTAAAATAAATTTATAGATAACACTCCCTGTTTCAATAATTTTAAAAATTGTTTACTTTTTCTTAGGAAATCTATGAGAAATAATTTTTTAGGAATATTTAATGTTTTGTTAAGAAAGTAAATCAATTGGAAGATATAAGAAAATGAACTACAGAGACAGTTAATCTTTTATGCCATAGGCAATTGCTGCACCGCTGTTACTCATTTAGCACTCGTGTGGCTTGAAGATATACTACGGGCACGAGTAACACTACTCCCACAACGCTCTGTGATCCTATTAGACGGGGACCTACGGTATAAAGTGGATTCCGAACTACTAGAAGCATCCATGACACCACCGGGACTCGAACCCGAAACATGTGGTACCGAGCACCAGAGCACTAGCCACTCGGTCATCAGGCCCCCATTTTCCATTAAAGTAAATAAGATGCTTCAGAAAAAAAAAATAATAAGTATCCAAACATCATGTCATATTTAATTTAATTGCATTGCATTAAACTAAGAACATTGTTAAAAATTACTATCTTAAGTAATAGGATGTTTTAATTTTATATACACACTATTTCACTACTTCTTCTGTTTATGTAAAACAACCCGTTAGCTTGTTAGCTTTTATTCTTCCCCTAAGCCAATGGCAGAACTTAACAACATACAAATTTATCCCACTCATTCTTGGAACAGATACGCCTTAAATTCGGTTTCACTTGTCTAGTTTCGAACTTGACTCCACTAGTTCAATAACTAAACGAGCTATCTCAATTTTTGAGTTTAAATTAAGGGTGTGATGAAGAACTAATTAGCGCTCTAGCGCTCGGTGCCACAGGTTTCGCGTTCGAGTCCCGGGTGTGCCATGGATGCTTGCAGTGGTTCGAAAGGTCGTAGGTCTCAATCTAATATGATCGTTGGATTCACAATCCTACCCCGTAAAAAGGTAATATCTCCTGTCACGAAATCTGCCAGTATTCAGACAGCCTTGGCCCAATATGCAGCTGTTGCGCCACTAATGATGATGATGAGTTAAAGATGGCGATAAGAATTTGAACGTTAAAAGAAAATTAAAGTGATCTAAAATGGTGATTCGATTTTTTTTACCAAGTGAATCTCAAAAAATGTTAATAAGTTGCAATAAAACAATTTTAATATTCATTCGCCTACGTAAATTTTTAATGTGTTTGCATGGAAATCTGAAAATACACCTTCTAGACAATGTTTCAGCACAACTCTTAAAATTCTGAAAATTAAAAAACAAACTCTGTCATTTTCCATACGCTTGCGGCTTTTAAAGGTATCATTATCCGCAATACAGTGAAGTAGACTTTCCAGAAGATACTTGATAAAATATGCATTTAATATAATGGAGTGCACACACAAATTCACGCACCGAAGCACAATCTTAAAACAACAAAGGTGATGCGATTACGTTTACTTCTGCAGTTATGAATAAATTGAAGAGTAATTTTAATGAATGATATATTTTTGAATCTATGCGTCCTCTTTAAGTAAATAACAAGGCTCCAATATTTACTTAGAAATTTCGGCAGAAAATATTACCTCCTTACTCTCTTCCCATAATAAAAGATTGCCTGCTGGTAATTTAGTTTAAACTAAATAATTAATTACCTGTCTATGGAGCTTAATATATTGAAATTAATTTAGCTAAAATTGCTAGCCCACTGTAAAATAAATTTATCGATATCATTTCCTTTTCAATAATTTCATAAAAATGTAACCTTTTCTTAGTAAAACTACGTTAAACACTTTTTGAGAAATATTTAATGTTTTTTAAGAGGTAATTCGATACGAAGATGTAAGAAAATGAAATTAATCTTTCTTGATTTATTTTCGAAAATATTATTTATTTTCGATTAAAGTAAATAAATGTTTCGTATGAAAGAAATAAGCATCCAAACATCATGGCGTATTTAACTTAATTGCATTAAACTAAAAACATTGTTATAAATTGTTATCTTAAGTAACAAGATGTTTTGATTTTTCTATGCTTATTTTTTTATGAAAAACATCTCGCTAGTGATATGTTAGCTTTAATTCTTGCAGTATCCAAACATCCTGACATATTTAACTTAATTGCATTAAACTAAAAAACATTGTTATAAATTAGTATTACTATGTAAAGTAACAAGATATTTTAATTTTTCTATGTTTTTTGTGTGCATATGAAAAACAACTTGGTATCGTTATTATTTAGCTTTAATTCTTATTATGACCAGAAATTTGCAAATGTCCAAAGGATGATATGTATTGATACATACATTCTTTATGGAAAGAAAGTTATTTACTTTATATCTTTTCTAGTTACATATGCCTTTTGTTATTGATTCTAACATTACAACTTTTTGTATTGTTATTTTAAATGCATTTCCTAATTTTGGTTTCAAAAAAACTTTATGCATATCATAAAAACATGCTACATTTACATATTGTAGATGGGCGAAGTCATGAATAATGCAGGATTCCTACAGATTCGTTTTTGCTTGGGATTTAGATTTAATTTGACTGTACTTTTCAAAAAGGCATACAGTAAAATTTAAAAAAAGTAAATAAATAAAAATAAAATAATGAGTATGAGCCATTAAGATAAAAAATTTATAATGAGGATTTGTCTCAATGCATTAGAAAGAACATAACATTAATTATGAGTAACATAATGATATTAATGGCACGTGATATTAAGTTCCGATAATTCCATTTAATAAAATTTACCATCATAAATCACAAATTTATTTTAATTATCAATTAAATATTATTGTTTTCTGAAAAAGTATAAATATATTCAGGAGAAAATTGTGTTTCACATTGTATGGTTTTTAAAAAAAAAATTTTATATGCATGAACAATCAGTTATAAACACAAACTATATAACTTATATACTTGAATTATCAGTCTTATTTACACAACCATGCCATTACTGATAGGAAAACATGCTTCATTTACATATTGTCGCGCAGAAAATCATGAATAATGCAAGATTACTACAGATGCGTTGTTGGTTGGGATTTAGATTTAATTTGACTGTGCTTTTCAAAAGTCCATCCAGTAAAATTAAAAAAGTAAATAAATAAAAATAAAATATTAATGAAGATAAGTCATTAAGATAAAAAAAAGTATCTTGATGCATTTTGAAGAACATAATAACATTAATTATGAGGAACATAATGACTTGTGATATTAAGTTTCGATAATTCCATTGTGTCATAATTTACCATATAAAATTTCCAATTTATTTTGATTATTATGTATTAATTAATATTGCTTTGTAAAAAAAGTTCAAATATATTCAGTGGGAAATTAGGTTTTACATTAATGGTATGGATTTTAATATATAAAACAGGATATCGATTTTAATATATAATGGTACGGATTTTAATATATAAAAAAGGATATCGATTTTAATATACACTGAAGTGACAAAAGTCATGGGATACCTCTAAATATCGTGTCGGCCCTACTTTCGCCCGGCGAAGTGCAGCAACTCGACGTGGCATGGACTCAACAAGTTGTTGGAAGTCTTCTGCAGGAATATTGAGCCATGCTGTCTCGATAGACGTCCATAATTGTGAAAGCGTTGATGGTGCAGGATTTTGGGCACGAACAGACCTCTCGATGATGTCCCATAAATGCTCGATGGGATTCATGTCGGGCGATCTAGGTCGCCAGATCATTCGTTGGAATTGTCCAGAATGTTCTTCAAACCAGTCGCGAACAGTTGTGGCCCGGTGACATGGCGCATTGTCATCCATAAAAATCCCATCGTTGTTTGGGTACATGAAGTCCATGAATGGCTGCAAGTGATCTCCAAGTAGCTGAACATAAGCATTTCCAGTCAATGTTCGGTCCAGTCGCACAAGAGAACCAAGTCCATGCCATGAAAAAACAGCCCACACCATTACGGAGCCACCACCAGCTTGAACAGTGCCTTGCTGACAGTTTGGGTCCATGGCTTCGTGGGGTATGCGCCACACTCGAACCCTACCATCAGCTCTTACCAACTGAAATCGTGACTCATCGGACCAGGCCACGGTTTTCCATTCATCTAGGGACCAACCGATATGCTCACGTGCCCACGAGAGTCGCTGCAAGCGATGTCGTTCTGTCAGTAAAGGCACTCGAGTCGGTCTTCTGCTGGAATAGCCCAAGAAAGCCAAATTTCTCCGCACAGTTCTAACAGACAAGTCCCTTGTACGTCCCACATTGATTTCTGCGGTTATTTGACGCAGTGTTGCTTGTCTGTTAGAATTTACGACTCTTTGCAGACGTCGCCGGTCTCGGTCGTTAAGTGCAGACGGTCGACCACTGCGCTGTCCATGGTGGGATATTATGCCTGAAATTTCATACTCTCGGCACACTCTTGACACAGTGGACCTGGGAATGTTGAATTTCCTAATGATTTACGAAATGGCATAACCCATGCGTCTAGCTCCAACTAACATTCCGCGTTCAAAGTCTGTTAATTCCCGTCGTGCGGTCATCATCCCGTCAAAACCTCTTCACATGAATAACTTGAACAGAAATGGAAGCTCTGCGAAAGCACTGCGCATTTATACCTGTTCTACGCGATGCTACTGCCATCTGAAAATTTGCATATTGCTATCCCATGACTTTTGTCACTTCAGTGTATAATGGTATGGATTTTAATGTATAAAAAAAGGATATTGATTTGAATATATAATGGTATGGATTTTAATATATAAAAAAAGGATATCGATTTTAATATATAATGGTATGGATTTTAATATATAAAAAAGGATATCGATTTTAATATATAATGGTATGGATTTTAATATATAAAAAAACACGCATAAATTATCAATTTTAAATACAAGAACTCATGTATATAAGTTTAGATAATTTGTGGTTATCTAATTTATATAGATGAATTATCATTTTTATTTACACAAACATGTCATTATTGATAGGAATAGAAAAAATTTATTTTAACATTTGTGCATGAACATACCATTACTGACGAACAGGCCATTACTGATTATAAAAACAACAACAAAAAGAGTTTAAGATTTGGGACAGAGATAAATCAAGATAATGTAAAGAATCAATAACAGTTAGTACATACAAGAAACAATAACAGTTAGTGTGCCAATGGTACGGAAGGAAAGGATTTCGGAAGATTTAGTACTAGTGGGCGAAAAGACCAGTGATCACATAATTCTAAATCCCTGAATTTGTCTTATAGTAGCTAGTAACAAGAGATTCCAAACAACAGATATCTATTTATCTCTTATATATATATATATATATATATAAAAGTGTCAAAACAGAATTGCCGAGGAATGAACTAGAAAAGTAATTATTTTGCATAAAAATATCCACAACAGTAAGCTGTAAAATAATCATATTGTATAAAAAAACCATAACAACATTTTCTATACAAAACCTCTGAAGAGGTTCCCATTCAAATTCTCAACAACAACAACCAAAAGAATATAAAGCAGTATATTTTTATTTCCAATGGCAGGCTACAATAAGTAATAAAATAAGAAAGAAAAAGAGCACAAAGAACATGAAAACAACAACGAGAATCGAAAGAAATCACATAGTGACATGTTTAGCCCATAAGGGCCCTAGCCTCCCAGAAACGACCCTACACAGTAGAGGAAACAAGCGCAGGGCAGACAGAAAGGCGAGATCCATGTCCTCTCCAAGACTGCAGAGCACGCTTTTTGGGCTTGCAAATATTTTCATACGAAAAAGATGATTGACCATACAATCACGGCCCGTCAGGAGTCTGAAAAGAGCAACAGCTTTAAACCTAGGTTGATCAGGGATGTTTAAAATAAAGTTAAACCAGATTTTAGATGAGTTGCCTTCAAGTAGATTATCAGATAGAGTGTTCCGAAAAAAGTCTCGGATCATCACTTTCATCGAGTGAAAAGAGATGTCTTTGCAAAAGGTTTATACATATATATATATATTAGCAGAACACGACATACGTTGTCCTGACAAAAATGCATTGTAGAAAAATACATATCTTGAATATATTGTCCATGTTCCAATATATGGACATACTAATTTTCATGGACATCATTTGAACGGTATATAAGAAGAAATGCTGTAGCACCATCTGGTGGCAAGTAAAAATAACGTGGATAGCATGAACCTATTTTCCGTAGTAGAATACATATTATTATCAATTTTCATAGTGATGGGTTGAACATTATAGAAATTGATATATTGCATCATCATCTGGTGACGACTTACAGCAAAGGGGATATCTTAAAAACATTCTCCATGTTTTTTCAAACACAAAAAATTTCATTAAAATCGGTCAAGCCGTTTAGGAGGAGTTCGATGACAAACACATGTACAGATAGTGTGTGTATGTATATATATATATATATATATATGCATACAACGGCTTGATCAATTGATGAAGTTTTATGTATATATATCAATCGTAGCGCCTCCTACAGAGTCCAATTTTGAATCTAAATCATCCAGGGATCCACTCAAACACACAGAAAATATTTCATCGAAATCGGTCAAGCCGTTTAGGAGGATTTCAGTGACAAACACATGTACAGAGCAATTATATATTTATAAGGATATAAATTTGACTTTTTAAATTTATCCTCTTCATATGTATGCTACTACAACCTATCGATAATAATGACAACTATTAAACATCGGACAATAATTTTGAGCCACTTTACACATCTTGTGACAATCACCAACAAGACTTTGTTTCTGAAACCAATAACTGAAAAAAACGTCACCAATTCATTCTAACACGTGAAGGGTGTGGGTTTATACAAGAGATGTCTGCAATGATAAACAATGAAAATTCTATATATATAATACATAACTTTCACGTGAAGGCCAGAAGTTTTAATAGAAGACATGCTTATTCTACAAATTTTGTGGATCGTAAATTTTTTGATGTCGTCTACAAAATTGACGCCAGTCAAATTCAATTTTTCATAATGAATAGTTAGTTTTGGAAGAAAGTTATGAACCATAACAAATGTGGGCTCATTTGAAGCCACCGAAATGCTTCAAAAAGACATTTACTTTATGCGCATAGTATCCGAAAAGGAAGAAACGGTCCATTAGCAGCTTTCTTGAAAAGCAATGAAACAGTTCATCATTTATCAAACCTCCAAAAAACAATTTGATGCCTGCACAGAAAGTTGTCTTATCAGGCTTATTCAAAGACCGGAAGTCCACAAACTAAAAATATTACATCATAAAAAAGGCCAATAGAATCTTACCCGAATTTGGTAACTGTCAACATATTTTCGGATTATGCATTTGTTTGTTTCCTGTTTACCAGATATTTATGTTTTCATAACAACATTTATATCAAGGATTATGTTTAATAAATGTAATAAGTTATAACGAAAAACTATATATATTTTTGATTTGTAACCTAATTTTAATATAAACTATGTTGTTTATATTTAGAATTAGCTGAATTAAAAGGGATTTTCTCAGGATCATCTGAAAATAATTGTTGTTAACCCAATCCTCAGTGTTCTGCAGCGCGAGACAAATACGCCATGAGTAGTCTACTCATGGATGGAGGGTAAGAGGAGGCTTTTGTTGTGATGGGGCACCCGTAGCTAGAAGTCTGATTTGTTTCCGAGTCGCTGAAGAAGGATGAATTTTAGGAGGAACTTTTCCGCAATTGCGTGCCATACGGGATAAAACCCTAAAAACTCCCCTAATCTGCTTAATGATAAGTTCGTCGTAGATAAGTTCATCACCAAATAACAATTTTGCACGATAATTCTCACCATCTTCAAAATGGGTTAGCATCTCACAAGCCAATTCAGGTTTTAAGTGATGGCGATACCAAAATAATGCCATAACAATAATCGAAAATGCGCATGCGCAACCTTATTAATAATTTCATGACACGTCACATTTGATTATCTCAGTATAAGCCAATTATTTTAGATAACGTTAAGGCCGATCATGACTCGTTATAATTTTAGATACCTTAAGGGCAGTCACGGTTCGTCATATGTGGTTAGCTCAATATAAACGATTAATTTTGGATACCTTAAGGACGGCCATGACTGAACATGAGGTTATCTCAGCATACACCATCAATTTTGGATACCTTAAGGCCGGTCATGATTCGTCATATATAGTTATCTCAGTATAAAATATTAGTTTTGGATACCTTAAGGCCGGTTGTGATTCGTCATATGTGGTTATCTCAGTATAAACTATTAATTTTGGATATCTTAAGGCCGGCTGTGATTCGTCATATGTGGTTATCTCAGTATAAAATATTAGTTTTGGATACCTTAAGGCCGGCTGTGATTCATCATATGTGGTTATCTCAGTATAAACGATTAATTTTGTATAACTTCAGGCCGGTTGTGATTCGTCATATGTAGCTATCTCATTTTATCCCATCATTTTGGATACCTTCAGGCAGGTCAAAACTCGATATAAGTGGTTATATCAGTATAAATCATTAAATTTGGTTATCTTCTGGCCTATCATGACTATGTATCTCAATATAAATCCCTAATTTTGGATATCTTCAGGACGGTCATGACACATCACACAATTATAACCACTGTATCCTGTATTTCTATAAAAAGATCAATTAAAATTCCATTGTTGGCACACTATTGTTGGTACATTTCTATTTGCAAATTTTTAAAAAAAATTTCTCTTAGAATAATTAACTCAGAAATATAACTCGCTTTTTCTAATCGAATGTTTGAATTAAACAAACGAAACACAGCGCAGTTTGAATCTTTTAAATTATCGATTATCATCTTAATTTACATTAGTTTTTCCCTCTTTCAGATGTATGCAATGCTACTTTTAACTGAGACGAGAGTTTTATTTAAAATATTAATAATAAATAAGCCTCTAAAAAGGAACGGAGTTTTCTGAAAGACTGTATAAAGCGACAGCCAAAGGGCCTTAAATTATGCAAATAGCGAATTATTTCTTGCCCTGTTCTCTTATTACATGAAAGCAGAAGGAGTCTCGTAATATTAGCTTTCCCAATGAGAAACGATAGTCATATGGGGTTATCTCAGTGTAAACCATTAATTTTGGATACCTTATGGCCAGTTATGATTCGTCATATGTGGTTATCTCAGTATAAACCATTAATTTTGGATACTTTAAGGCCGGTCATGACTCGACATGGGTGGTTATATCAGTATAAATCATTGATTTTGGATATCTTCAGACCGGTCATGACTATATATTTCAGTATAAACCCTTAATTTTAGATCCTTAAGGCCGATCATAACTCGACATATGTGGTTATCTCAATGTAAACCATTAATTTTGGATACCTTCAGGCCATATATCCTGTATTTCTATAAAATGATTAATTAAAATTTCATTGTTGGTAAAATTTTTATTTGCAAATTTAAAATAGGTTGTATTAAAATAATATACCCATAAATATAGTAACGCTTTTTCTAATCGAATGTTTGAATTAAACAAACTAAACACGGCTTAGTTTGAATCTTTTAAATTATCGATTATCATCCTAATTTACATCAGCTTCTCCCTCTTACAGAAATGCTACTTTTCATTGAGACGAACGTTTTATTTAAAATATTAATAATAAATAAGCCCCTAAAAAGGATCGGAATTTTCTGAAAGACTGTATAAAGCGACAGCCAAGGGCCTTAAATTATGCAAATAGCGAATTATTTCTCGGACTGTTCTCTTATTACATGAAAGCAGAAGAGTCTCGTGCTATTAGCTTTTCCACTCAGAAATGGAATTCAATTCATTCAATCTGTTCTTTATTCAAGAAATTATTCCGAGTTTCACAGAAATTCCTCTGATTAAATATACATCTATACATTCTTTCGAACAAAGATTTCAGATATTAATAAAACAGCAATTTGAATGCTGTGCAAATTCTTTGATTTCTTACTGTAGGAGACAATTTAATCGAAATAATTATGTATTCAATAAAAATGCAAATAAATCTGTTTTATCCGTGTTAGCAAAGATTTTACCTTTTTTTTTTAGAGTAATTATCGATGTCTCAGATATTGAAGAATTAATTCGAATTTATCAATAATTTATCAAATTATTAATGTACAAGTATTAATATAATATACCCTATTGGTTTTAAAACTTTCTTGTAGTTTGAGTGATACTAATTATAAATAAGTGTTTTAAGATCATTTCATTGAAAATTGAATGAAATATGTATTGAATTAAGTCAACAATCTTTATTAATCGTATTCTGAATTAATTTTATTAATCTGCATTATTTAACAGATATCATTTCAAGAATGTATCGTACCTTTATTTCGTTTATTAATTTATAATTTTTGTATTTTGACGTTTATTTTTTTATGTTAAAAAATTGAAATTCTTGACATTTCAGGAAAAATTTTGAACATGTAAAACATATAAAACATAAAAATGTAATATAATTTTTAACATAACATGTAAAACACATAAACACATGCTTAACATAACATGTAAAACACGAAAACACATGTAAAACACATAACATAACCAAAAATGTAAAACACAATTTTTTTTTTGCAAAAATTCAAACCTTTAAAAATAATAGTTGTAAAATTAAAAAAACATTTTTAACTAAAACAAGAAAAAATAATTGATATATAAGCGCTGAAAAACTAAAATTCTGATTAATTTATAAATAAAAACAATCTAGTTAATCAGTTTACTAATAAAAGTCGTGAAAACAAATGAAAAGAGACGAATTTGTACAGTCACATAATACATTGTATTTATTCGATCCATTCTTTAGCTTCTGTAGTTAAAATAAAACTATTTATATTCCAACTTATTTATTTGAAGTCAATAATTTTTTCTTTACAAGAAATTACAACACTCTAGTTTGTCATTTGTTTAGTTTATAAGTTAAAAACAATTCAGTTAAGCGGTTTACTAATAAAAATCGTGAAAACAAATGACAAGGGACAATTTGTAGAGTCACATATCACAAAGATAGAAAACATACAAATATTACAACTAGCCAATTATATTTTAGTTACAAAACAGTCCAATATCAACCTAGTAGTCATTAATTTCTTTTATCGAATTTTGTCATGGAAAAAGAATAATTAATCTTGATATTAGATGCTATTTCTGAATGCAATTAATTTTTGTTAGCATTTTCTTAAGTTCTAATTCAGCGTAATAAAACAACTTTAAAAACACATTTGCAATTAATTCGCATAATTAGATATCATAACTAAGACGTAAATATTTAACAAAAATTAAAAAAAAATATCATTTGCATTAAAAAGCTTTTAGTATAACTCATAAAAATTTAAAAAAAAATGTCTGTGCTCAATTAAAAAAATGTAACTATCATAAAAAAAATAAAACTATTTTAGAGCAATAAAATCTTCAAAATAAGAGCAACGTCAGATTAATGGAGCATAGCAACAATTAAACTCTACAAACAGAAAGTAATTGCACATTAAAGCGATTCCCATGGGTCGCCATTAAAATATTCACATTTACTCATTAATTCGAAAGGCAGATTTTCGTCCATAGTTTATGTACCCGCCTGCATGTGAGAGATTAAAATTTCAGACGAAAAATTATTCAAATGAAGAGAAAAAAAAACTTTAGTTATACTAATACAAACTCAATTTTTTTTCTGTGAATTTTAAAACAAACCCAGGTAAAACGTGACATTCTTTAACCCACCTGGGATTTGAATATAGAAAAAGCTGAAAGGATAATATATAGCTCCGAGCAAAAAGCAGGAAATGGTCTGTATGTCCCAGGATACCAGCATGCAAATTTCCAAGAAAATTGTATTTGCAGGATTCATTACATCATTTTCGAATTCATCGAACTTCGTCTTCCTGAAGTCAAAAAGTGCACTGGAGACTTTTAAATCCCTTAAACGATCAGGCTTTTTAAAAATAAACATGGTTTTGTTTCAGAAAATTTATTATAGTAAAATTGAAAATATGCATTATTAAAATTATGATGAATATGTTTTGTTCTGTTATGATAGGAATTCTATTAAAATTTAGACATTTCGATTGCACATTCTGATTAAGAATTATAATCCTGATTCATACATAGGATTATATTACTGATTCATGATTAGAATTATAATCGTGATTCATAGTCAGAATTATAATGCCGTTTCAAAGCATTCGAGATCTATATGTTAGTATATTCGTTATAATCTGTTAAAGGTTAAGCCCTTTGAGGAATAAAATAGAATTTTTTTTTATATTCAAAGGAATTCTATGAGGACGATATGAGAGAAATGTAAAATTTGCTGAAATAAATAAAAATAGGAAATATATTTTTTTATTTATTCAGTATATTTTAAATATACTACGAGGGTGAGTTAAATAAAATCATTAAATACTTCAGAATGTTACGACATTTTATGCTATTCTCCTGTACATTGGCAATATTGTTGCTAGTAGCTTAAGAAATGTCCAGTAGGTGGATACAGTCTGTAAAGAAACAAGTGTCTTCGTAATAGTAGTAAGAGATAATTGCATACTGTGAATTACAAAAAGAAACGAGCACCATTCTGTCAAGAGATTTTTGGCAATATAAAATGCACTTTCATACAATTATTTAGCAGAAAACGCTCTTTTATTCAATTATTGGCATATCAAAAATGTGCCATTAGTCATATAGTATACTAATAGAGATACAGCATATAGCTAATAGATAGTATGTCAATATAGCAAAATGGCAGTAGTCCAATGAAAGTGCTATAGAATGTTACATATTTGTCACTGCAGCAAAACTCTAAACGTCATAAATGAGAAACTCTCTTCAGAGCAGTGAAAATCATTGCTTATAATGCCAAAGAATCGCCAAGTAACCTTAGATGAAATAGCCGCAATTATCAGTTATAATACCAAAGAATTGCCAAGTAACTGTGGATGAAATAGTCGCAATCATCGATTATAATGCCAAAGGATCGCCAAGTAACTCTACATGAAATTGTCACAATTATAGGTATCGATTGCATGAATGAAACAGGGTCAGTCGCAGATCAACCAAAATAATTTTTATATAAAAAGTAAGCGCATTGTAAGATTACAGAACTTATTTTGAGTGTGATTGAGATTATGTAGAAAATAATGCACATTTATTTCGCATTTGCTCGAAAAAATATTTATAAAATATTTTTAAGACCATATAGGTTATCATTTATTTGTGTAATACGTTTTTACAGCTTCACTGAATAAATTACTACATAACTATGGGGTTCAAATATGTTTTTAAGTAAACAAAGCAAGAATTTTTTTTTTCGTTTTGGTATAGTATGCAGTGTCATGAGAAATTTGCTATTTTATCAGTGCCTTCAGTGAAAGAGTATTTTCTTAAGGATTTTCTTTAGAACAGCACTATTGTTGCGTGGCTGAAACTACTTAAAAAACATGAAGAAAACTATTCAAGAAGTATTTTCGAATAAAGAAAGGCCTACTACAACAGCAAACGCCACTCCAGTATTTTAAATGTACTTATATATGAAACAATCACTACTAAAACAGTATTATCTACATTAGAATCTGCTATGATTGAACACTTGGAGATGCTATAATTCAATCATTAATGTTTGTTTTGGCATCACTGAAATGAGATAATCATGTTTACGTGTAAAAACAAAACAAAGGGAATAACATTAAAGAAAGAAAATGATAAGTAGTCACATCGGAATACTGTATATGTAATAAAAAAGGAATTAAGGCAAGGAAATTAAACAGCCAAACGAAGTTCATGTCCAACTAGCGATTCAGTGACAACCTTTGCAGTAAAAAGACGGTCTGTTCCAATGAATCTTTTAGAAACGAGGATAGTTTATGGTTATTAGAACAGCATATCTAGTTAGGCTCTATGATAGGAGTTTACTGCAATTCCTTATTACAACATTGAAGAGCGAAATATATATATATATCATTAAAGAAGGGAATAGCATGTAGTCACACTAGAATACTGTACTTGAAAATGAGGCAAGAAAATTAAACAGCCAAACGAAGTTTATGTCCAACTGGTGACTCAATGGCAACATTTGGAGTTTAAAGGCGTTCTGTAGAAATCAATGCATTTAGAAACGAGGACAATCAATGGCTATTAGGACCACGTGTGTTAGGATCTGTGATGGGAGTTTACTACATTTCCTTATTATAACATGAAATTATCCCTAAAATTCCTTCTGGAAGGCAATGTCTTCCCTTAACTTCTGTCAGTAAATTAATCGTATTGTACATAAATAGGACACTGTCTCGCTCATGTAAAAACAAACAAACTTATAAATAGTATTTTTTCAACATGTACTTCCAGTTTCAACATATACTGAATACAAACATTCAATTAATAATGCAAATTTCATAGAGTAAGGATTTATTCTGATAAAAAGATAATGATTTTTTATACTATATCCTATATTATATCAAATAAATTGATATGTAAGTAAACAATGAAGCAAATTGAGCGATTATTTATACTAAAAATACTGCAAAAATAACCATTATTTATATTATACCATATAATATATCAAATAAATTAATATGTAAATAACCAATGAGGTAAGTTTTATTATCTGCACTTAATAATCTTATATTTAAAGACTTCAAAATAAGTAACCCACCTGAGCTAAGTACCCTACCTTTTCCATTTTTATAAAGCCACAGTTACGTATTAAGATAAACTATTCAGAAGCATAGACTTTCTGTATGCTTTCTAAATTTTAAAATGAAACATTAAAAAAAGACTGGTTTAAAACTTTCATCCCAATATTATCAGTAACATGAAACCAAAACACACATTAAAAGCTTCGAGAAATTCATTAACATGTCTGAAGACCGTTAAATATCCGAAGAGGAACAGATAATTCTTACCAGACAAGGGATTAAAAACTGAATAGATGGTAAGGAGGTAGGTAGCTTTCATCTTTTATGCAAAGAGTATGATGTCGCGAGGCAGACAGCTCTCTTGTAGCATAATCTGAGCTTTAAGACTCGGAATCAATATGGCGGGATCATGTCGCAGGAGGCATGCATCGAAAGCAGGGACTGTGATTTGGAATTCGTGATATTGCGTTCGCCAGATCCGTAGCAGAGTTGGATGACTCCATGTTCTGTTGAAAGATTCACGAATTCGAATATTTGAGTCATTGATTCAACTTCCATTTGCCTTGAATGGAAGGATTTCTGTTTTGCAATGTAAGTATGAAGAACACAAATTTTTGAAAATGCCAGTGTTGGGTTATACAAATTAATGCATTCGTGTAGTTTTAAATTTGCGTGTAGTAAAATAAAATGATTGTAAATAAAATAAAAGCGAGAAAAGTTTTCTAAATTCAATATGTACTTTTTTCTACTGTATGAACTCGCGTTCATTATTATATGTGTTTTATATTTACGTGTAAAGATATTAATACACTTAAAGCAGTTATTAAAAAATATGTGTTATTTATTTAAAATATGTTTATAACCCACAGCAAAACAACTGTGAAGTTCTATTTATTAAAATGTCATTAAGAAATTGTTTGAAGGGTGATTATGAATAAAAGAAAAGTGAGAAAGGTATTCTAATATCAATGTATACCTTTTTACTATATGAAATCGCGTTCATTGTCATATTTGTTTCAAATTTAAGCATACTACCTTATTTTTATAAAGTCACAGATACTTACTGAGATAAACTATTCATACACATAGACTTTATGTATGCTTTCTAAATTTTGAAATGAAACATAAAAAAAACTGGTTTAAAACTTTCATCCACATATTATCAGTAACATGAAACCAAAACACGTTATTAAACGCTTCGAGAAATTCATTAACATGTCTGAAAACTATTAAATATCCGAAGAGAAAGGATAATTCTTACCAGACAAGGGATTAAAAACTGAATGGATGGTAAGGAGGCAGCTTTCATCTTTTATGCAAAGAGTATGGTGTCGCGACGCAGATAGCTCTCCCGTAGCTTAATCTGTGCTTTAAGACTCGGAATAAATATGCTGGGATCATGTCGCAGGAGGCATGCATCGAAAGCAACGACTGTGATTTGAAATTCGTGATATTGCGTTCACCAGAACCAAAGCAGAGTTGGATGACTCCACGTTCTGTTGAAAGATTCACGAATTCGAATACTTGAGTGATTGATTCAACTTCCATTTGGCTTAAATGGAATTCTGTTTGAAATGCAAGTATCAAAAATACAAATTTTTGTAAAATCTAGTGCTGGGTTATACAGGCAAATGCATTCGTGTAGTATTAAATTTACGTGTAATATTAATGCAGGTAAAGCACCTAATGAAAAATATGTATTATTTATTCAAAATACGTTTATTAACCACAATTGAACGATTGTAGCGTTCTATTTGCTAAAATTTCATTAAGAAATGATTGGAAGGGTGATTATGAATAAAATAAAAGCGAGAAAGTTTTTCTAAAATATATACTTTTTCTACTGTATGAACTCATGCTCATTATCATATTCGTTTTAAATTTATCTGTAAAGATGCAAATTTAGTGATTTATACTAAAAATACTGCAGATTTAGCCTTTTATACTATATCATATATTATAACAAATAAATTGATATCTAAATAAACAATGAGGTACATTTTATTATCTTCGCTTAATAATCTTATGTTTACATACTTCAAAATCTGTAAACCAACCTGAATTAAATATACTATCTTTTCCATTTTTATAAACCCGCAATTTCGTATTGAGATAAACTATTCATACACATAGATTTTCTGTATGCTTTCTAAATTTTAAAATGAAACATTAAAAAAAGACTGTTTTAAAACTTTCATCCAAATATTATGAGTAACATGAAACCAAAACACGTTATTAAACGTTTCGAGAAATTCTTTAACATGGCTGAAGACTATTAAATATCCGAAGAGAAAGGATAATTCTTACCATACAAAGGATTAAAAACTGAATAGATGGTAAGGAGGTAGATACCAAGGATTCATCTTTTCTGCAAAGAGTATGATATCGCGACGGGGACAGGCTCTCGTGTAGCTTAATCTGAGCTTTAAGAATCGGAATCAATATGGAGGGATCATGTCGCAGGAGGCACATATCGAAAGCGAACGACTTTGATTTGGAATTCGTGATATGGCGTTCACAAGAATCCGATGCAGAGTCGGATGACTCCATGTTCTGTTGAAAGATTCACGAACTCGCATATTTGAGTGATTGATTCAGCTTCCATTTGGCATGAATGGAAGGATTTCTGTTTGTAATGCAAGTATGAAACAAGTATGAAATTTTTGTGAAACCCTGCGTTGAGTTACACAAATGAATGCATTGGGGTAGTTTTAAATTTAAATGTAAAGATATAGTAACGAATAAAGCAGATAATGAAAAATATACGTTATTTATTTAAAATGTGTTTATAACTCGCAACAGAATAATTGTATAGTTCTATTTATTAGAATTTCATTATGAATAAAATCAATATGTACTTTTCTCCGCTGTATGAACTCGCGTTCATTATCATATTGATATTAAATTTACGTGTAACGATATTAATAGAGATAAAAGAGCTAAAAAAATATGTATTATTTATTTAAAATATGTTTATAACCCACAATAAAACAATTCTAGACTTATGTTTATTAAAAGTTCATTAAGAAATGGTTGGAAGGGTAATTACAAATAAAATAAAAGCGAAAAAGTGTTACTGAAATCAATATATACTTTTCTATTGTATGAACTCACGTTCATTATCATATGCGTTTTAAATTCATGTGTAAATCGATTATTTATACTGAAAATACTGCAAAAATAACGATTATTTATACTATATCATAAATTATATCAAGTAAATTGATGCGTAAATAAACAATGAGGTAAATTTTATAATCTGCCCTTAATAATCATGTATTTAAAGACTTCAAAATATGTAACCGATCTGAATTAAGTATTCTTTTCCCATTTTTATAAAGCCATAATTTAGTATTGATATAAACTATTCAACACATAGATTTTCTGTGAATTTTCTAAATTTTAAAATACAAAATTCGAAAAAGACTGGTTTAACTTCCATCCAAATATTATCAGTATTATGAAACCAAAACATGTATCAAACGCTTTGAGAAATTCATTAACATGTCTGAAGACTGCTAAATATCCGTAGAGAAAGGATAATTCTTACCAGACAAGGGATTAAAAACTGAATGGATGGTGAGGAGGCAGCTTTCATCTTTTATGCAAAGAGTATGATGTCGCGACGGGGACAGGCTCTCGTGTAGCTTAATCTGAGCTTTAAGACTCAGAATCAATATGGCGGGATCGTGTCGCAGGAGGCACATATCGAAAGCGAACGACTTTGATTTGGAATTCGTGATATTGCGTTCACCAGCACCCGAAGCAGAGTCGGATGACTCCACGTTCAGTTGAAAGATACTATTTGCTATGTTGTTTCTATTTGCAATGCAAGTATGAAAAACGCAAATTTTCTAAAAGACAGTGTTGGGTTATACAAATAAATGAATTCGTGTAGTTTTAAATAGAGAAAAGATATTAATACAGATAAAGCAGCTAATAAAAAATATATGTTATTTATTTAAAATTGTTTATAATCCCCAACAGAACAACTGTAGAGTTCTATTTATTAAAATTTCAATAAGAAATGATTGGGAAATGTGATTATGAAAAAAATCAATGTGTACTTTTTTCTACAGTATGTATGTCATTATGATATTCGCTTAGAATTTACGTATATATAATTTTACGTATGAATTTACGTAATACAGATAAAGTAGCTAAAGAAAAATATGAATCATTTATTTAAAATACGTTTATAACCCACAACAGAACAACTGTAGTGTTCGATTTATTAAAATTTCAATAAGAAATGATTGGGAAATGTGATTATGAATAAAATAAAACCGAGAAAGATTTTCTAAAGTCAATATATATTTTTTCTACTGCATAAACTCACGTTCATTATCATATTCGTTTTATATTGACTTATAAAGATGCAAATTTAGCGATATTTATACTAAAAATACTGCAAAAATAACGATTATTTATACTTAATCATATATCACATAAAATAAATTGATATGTAAATAAACAATATGGTAAATGTTATTATATGCACTTAATAATCTTATATTTAAAGACTTCAAAATATGTAACCGATGTGAATTAAATATCCAAACTTTTCCATTTTTATAAAACCATAGTTACATATTGAGATAAAGAATTCGTACACATAGACTTTCTGTGCATTTTCTAAATTTTAAAATGAAACATTCAAAAAAGACCGGTTCAAAACTTTCATCCCAATATTATCAGTAACATGAAACCAAAACACGTTATTAAACGCTTCGAGAAATTTATTAACATCGCTGAAGACTGCTAAATATCCGAAGAGAAGGGATAATTCTTACCAGACACGGGATTAAAAGTTGAATGGATGGTAAGGAGGCAGCTTTCATCTTTTATGCAAAGTGTATGGTGTCGCGACGCAGACAGCTCTCCCGTAGCGTAATCTGAGCTTTAAGACTCGGAATAAATATGGCGGGATCATGTCGCAGGAGGCATATGTCGAAAGCAGCGACTGTGATTTGGAATGCGTGATATTGCGTTCACAAGAATCCGAAGCAGAGTCGGATGACTCCACGTTCTGTTGAAAGATTCACGAACTCGAATACTTGAGTGATTGATTCAACTTCCATTTGCCTTGAATGGAAGGATTTCTATTTGAAATGCAAGTATGAAAAACACAAATTTTTGTAAAACCCAGTATTGGGTTATACAGATGAATGCATTCGTGAATTTTTAAATTTACGTGTTAATATATTAGTACGAATAAAGCAGTTAATAAAAAATATGTTATTTATTTAAAATATGTTAATAACCCACAAAAGAGCAATTGTAGCGTTCTACTTGTTGACATTTCATCAAGAAATAGTTGGTAGGGTGATTATGAATAAAATAAAAGCGAGAAAGGATTTCTAAAACCAATATTTATTTTTTCTACAGTATGAACTCGCGGTTATTATCATAAAACCGTGGACAATTTCTGAAAATAAACGAAAATTGTAGTTTCACAAAGGGAATTGAAAGTTTGATTGCTGCATTTCTACGTAAGAGACAAATCCCAAAATTATTACCAGTCAGCCAAGCTATCATTGTCATACATGCTACCACAATCATCAAATCTCCTGCATTGACTATAACGCATGTCTCTAATCGAAATCAAAGCTTCGAGCAAGAGCATGTGCAAATACATGATGTTTTGTATTAAAATAAAAAATACTGTAATGTGCACGTTGGTCAACCAGATTATAACTGGGTGTGGTTGGTTGAGCCATATGTTGGAGAACTCAAAGCTTTATTTACACATGCACAAACACCATATGCATGCAATAGAGACGTGCAATACTTAACATATTTAAAGACAGATAATTATAGAATTTTTATAAAATAGAGTTTAGTTACTAACCCCAGATGTAATTCTTTAATCCTGAAATAATCTTAATTCTTAAATATAGAATAATTATTTATATATAAATAAAATTAAAGTAAAAGAAATCAAAATAAAGTTCTAAACATTATTGATTTTTCGTAGAGCGTAGTTACTAACCAGAGGTGTAATGCTTAAATCTAGAAATTATCTTAAATCTTAATCTTTAATCCCGAAAGAATCTTAATTCTAAATCTAAAATAATTCTTAATATAGAAATAAAATTAAAGTAAAAAAACTATATATAAAAAAAAGAATAAGAACACAACAAATTTCTAAAACACTTTTGACGTCTGTATTAAGAAATGGCTCTGATATCATTTCTTAATGTAACCAAAAAAATAGACATGCATTTGCCATTTGAGCTTAAATTATGTTCGTTTCTTTTAAACAGTTGCAGTTACATTATAAGAAACTTCTTTTAAACTAAAATAAATCTACTCAAAGCTCAGGAAAAGTACATATTATCTTTTTTTTACATATAAAATAGAGCCACAGATGTAATTCTTAAAACATATTTTGAAAAAAATCTTTTCATTAGTCCTTAAAAATCATACATTCAAACTAATCAATAACTTTTAAGATTTGGCAAAAGTGCGTATCAAAAATGCATATATAGAAATGCTTTCAAGTAGGATTGAAATGAATGATTTTGTGCAGATGTCTTAAGTCATAAATGAAGACTGCAGTTTCTAAAAATGGTAATGCATTATTTTTTCAGTTGTATGTTCAATACACTTAATAATTTCCACCTCATTCATCATCAGAGTTTATAAAAAAGCAGCAAAGAAGAATCTGATATTTGGACAGAGTTAAAGTGATATGAAGCAAATGCTTAACAAACTGAGCAAAGGCACCATGCAAAAAAGAAAAATCAGCAGCAAACACTAATGAGGAATTAATTTTCCTCCGCAACTTATGACTGCAAAAAATATCTCTCTCATGTCAGGTAAAAGAAAAAAAATGGGCTGTAGCATTTTATCGCATCTGCAATATCTTTTTTTTACTCGTATAACTTCTTTTGGCAGTGTGCCGAAATTTCTTTCTGGTTCTCGCAGCATTTAACGAATGTTCCCTCAGATAAACATACGACATGCCCTTAACTGAACATGAAAAAATAAATTTCTATCGAATACAACTTTTTAAGTATACTATAATCTGTCTTGGGAAAAGCGTATCTTTTTCCATATAGATAATGAATGCCATTGGTAATTATTTACGAATTAAGGTTGAATTGCAATGTTATGTAAGTACCTATTTCAATGTTATACTGTATTTCAATGAATGTCATCAGATATTATTTACGAGCTAAAGTTAAATTTCAATGTTAATTTACAGTATAAATATTTCAATGCTACACTGTATTTCAATGAATGCCATCGGCGATTATTTACGAGTTAAGATTAAATTTCAATGTTATTTTACAGTGTATAAATATTTCAATGTTACGCTGTATTTCCATGAATGCCATCGGCGATTATTTACGAGTTAAGGTTAAATTTCAATGTTAATTTACAGTGTAAATATTTCAATGTTAATTTTACATTGTAACTATTTTAATGTTACACTATATTTCATACTATTTACTTCACTATAATATAAGTAAATATTTCATTGTTATACTTTAATATAAGTAAATATTTCTCATGCATTTTCCATGTGAACTTAAATTATGTTCGTTTCTTTTATACAGTCACAGTTACGTTATAAAAAACAAATTCCTTTTAAACTAAAATAACTTAATTGAATGTACAGGGAAAGTGTATGTCATTTTTTTGTAAACTAGAGCGCTACTAACCACAGATGTAATTCTTAAATCTTATTTTAGATAAAATCTTTTCATTAATTTTTATAAATCAAAATGCTCTAACTGATACATCAAGATTATTCAATCAGTAAAATTTCCTTAAAATCAAACATTCAAATTAATCAATAACTTTTAAGAATCGTCAAAAGTTCGTATCAAACATACATACATAGATTTCAAATAAGATTGAAATGAAGGATTTTGTGCAGATGTCTTAAGTCATAAATGAAGACTGCAGTTTCTAAAAATGGTAATGCGTTATTTTTTCAGTTGTATGTTCAATACACTTAACAATTTCCACCTCATTCATCATCAGAATTTATAAAAAAGCAGCAAAAGAAGAATCTGATATTTGGCAGAGTTAAAGCGATATCAAGCAAATGCTTAACAAACTGAGCGAAGGCAACATACAAAAAAGAAAAAACAGCAGCAAACACTAATGAGGAATTAATTTTCCTCCGCAACTTATGACTGCAAAAAATATCTCTCTCATGACAGGTAGAAGAAAAAAAAATGGGCTGTAGCATTTTATCGCATCTGCAATATCTTTTGCTTTCTGGTATAAGTTCTTTTGGCAGTGTGCCGAAAGTTCTTTCTGGGTCTTGCAGCATTTAACGAATGTTCCCTGAGATAAACATATAGCGTGCCCTTAACTGAACATGAAAAAGTAAAATTTCTATCGAATACATCTTTTAATATTTTTTTTAAGTGTTTTTTTTGTGTGTCTTGGAAAAAGTTTATCTTATAGATAATGAATGCCATCGGTAATTATTTACGAGTTAAGGTTGGATTTCAATACTAATTTACAGTGTAAATGTTTCATTGCTACACTGCAATATAAGTAAATATTTCGATGTTACACTGTAATATCAGTAAATATTTCATTATTACACTGTAATATAAGTAAGTATTTCATTATTACACTGTAATATAAGTAAATATTTCATTATTACACTGTAATATAAGTAAATATTTCATTATTACACTTAATTTCAATGACTGTCATCGGTAATTATTTAAGAGTTGATAAATTTGAAATATTTACACTGTAAATTAACATTGAAATTTATCAACTCATAAATAATTACCGATGACAGTCCTTGAAATGAAGTGTAACAATGAAATATTTACTTATATTATAGTGTAACATTCAATGTTAATTTACAGTGTAAATGTTTCAAATTTATCAACTCTTAACTAATTACCGATGACAGTCATTGAAATTAAGTGTAATAATGAAATATATTGTATTTCAATGAATGCCATGGGTAATTTACGAGTTGAGGTTAAATTTCAATGTTAATTAACAGCGCAATCATTTCAATGTTACACTGTAATATAAGTAAATATTTCAATGCTATATAAATAAATATTTAAATATTACACTGTATTTCAATCAATGCAATCGGAAATTATTTACGAGTTAAGGTTAAATTTCAATGTTACACTGTATTTCGATTAATTCTACTGGCAATTATTTACGAGTTGAAGTTAAATTTCAATATTAATTTATAGTGTAAATATTTTTATGTTACACTGTAATATAAGTAAACATATCAATGCTACACGGTATTTCAATGAATGCCATGGGTAATTTACGAGTTGAGGTTAAATTTCAATGTTAATTAACAGCGCAATCATTTCAATGTTACACTGTAATATAAGTAAATATTTCAATGCTATATAAATAAATATTTAAATGTTACACTGTATTTCAATGAATGCCATCGGCAATTATTTACGAGTTAAGGTTAAATTTCAATGTTACATTGTAATATAAGTAAATATTTCATTTTTACACTGTAATATAAATAAATATTTAAATTTTACACTGTAATATAAATAAATATTTCAATGTTATATGTCAATAATTCAATGTTACACTGTATTTCAATGAATGCCATCGGTAATTATTTACGAGATAATATTAAATTTCAATGTTACTTTACAGCGTAACTATTTTAATGTTTATTTGGAATTTTTTTTAATACCAACAATTTTGCTATTGTAAATAAATTATTAACTTTCAGGAAAAGTAAATTTATTATCTCCCTGTATCTCCTTGAAAATTTATTTTAATAAATAATTTATAGTTATGCTCAATTGCATCTATTCCCTCTACTAACCATCTTGATAAGCATTCCAAAGCATCCAATGAACCTCAAAATGCAGCAAACTTTCTTCTCAATGGGGAGTTACATTTTAACAAATTGAATACAGAAGTACCAGGAGAACAAAGATCTAAATGTGTCCCAAATATATCCAGTCGCGTGAAATGTCTAAAAGAATCGTTTTGTTTTACATCCTCACCTGAAAAAAAGAACATTCTTGCATTCGATATGCATTTCCTGAAGGAGATAGTTTTGGAACAAGGGCTTCCCTCACGAAAACTGGCCTAATCTGCTTTTGACACACCACCGGAGATGCAGATGACTCTTCTTTCAGGATATAAATATCTTCCTCACAATACACAAGAGAAGACCCGAAAGATCCGCCAGAGTCACGTTCAAGAGTCTCGTTAGCTAGATCCTCGAAACAACGCCCTTTTTGTGGGAAAAAATATTCGACAGATGGAAAAGGGGTGCATCGGTCGAGGTTATTAGCGAGACAGTATGCAGACGATATTTTTTACCCTTTACAAAAAATGTACCCTCCTCTGTACAAATGGGGTACTTCCTCCGTACAAAAAAAAAACCCCTTCCTCTCTCATACTTTCCAACAAAATTTTCATAAATGCATTTTTTTAATATTCTAAGGAATGCGAAATTATATTTATGTACATTCCTAATGAATTAAATTGTCGGTCCCTAAGTTAGTTTATGTATGTACATAATTATACACTGCAATAAACTTTAGAAATATAAGCCAAAAAAGCCAAGAAATATAAGCTTAAAAATCAATATTCCATTTTATACTATTGCTATAGAAAAGAAATATAAAAGCATTATATATACGAATAAAATTTACTTATGGTTTAAATGTTTTAAAATAAGGATTATTATTGTTGTTGTTCTAATGCAGCTGGCAATGAAGAGACAGTTAATATTTATGCCCTAAGCAAGGGTGGCACCGCTGTTACTCATTCAGCACTACCCAGGGGGGCATGTAGCTTGAAGATATGCTACAAACGCGAGTATCACTACTCCCACAACGCTCTACGATCGTATTAGACAGGATCTACGGCTTAAAGTGGATTTCAAACTACTAGAAATATTCATGGCATCACCGGGACTGGAACCCTGTGGTACTGAGCGCCAGAGTGCCAGTGACTCGGCCATCAGGCCCCCATAATTAATATTATGTTGTTGTTCTAATGCAGCTGTCAGTGCAGAGACATTTAATCTTTATATCATAAGAAAGAGCTGCACCGCTATTACTCATTTAACATTACCCAGGAGGTACATGTAGCTTGAAGATATGCTGCAAACGCGAGTAGCACTACCCTATATAATGATTATTATAAAAGTACATAATATCGCAATATTTCAAAACAGCTAAGACAGCTTTCTTTAAATTGAATTATATTTAATTTTTTAAAATTTCATTAATTTCTTTTTTTCCATATTTGTAAATTTATCTAAATCAGAGCAGTTGTTAATTTTAATTTAATTCTTAGAATTTTATAAAAAGATTAAAATCTCTATTTAATTAACAAATTGATTCAGTTTCCCTTTTTCTGTTTCATGCTGCTTTTCTATTAATTTTGCACAATTTCCAATAACTTAAGCATTTAAACACTCACGGAATTCTTGAAAATAAAGATAAATGTCTCCATTTAAGTATGCATGGCGATATTAAATAAATTAAATTAACTTCTAAGCAACTCAATTAGACATAATTAAGCACGGAGAAAAATTGAAAGCAACTATTTCCCTCATCATTTTCCGAGTTCCTTTTTCAACTCAAAACTCATCCATGCAAACCGAATCTCAGAAGACCCAATCTATCTCTTTTAAGAAGACCTAAAAAATAAACCAAATAAAGCTCTGGGGATAATACAGGAAATATCGAAGCCATTTCCAAGTTCTTTTTCCTTCCTCTTCCCTAATAGCAGACGATAATTCTCGCTTTCACTCGCCCTTAATATTTTATGAATGCGCAGGATTTGTTTTCTTCCATTTTTTCGATCCCCCCCTCCCACTACAAGAGAAAGATCTTACAAGTCGTCTGCGAGATTCCACCTCGTCTTCGGTTTCGTTTGATGAATGCCGTGCAGATGAGAGAGCGGTGTTCTGATTTTGGGGACGACATCCCTTCCTCAAAAAGAGCTCTTTTAATAGTGATAAATTAAACTCGCGAGACGTGGTGGAAGTGGACTGGTTTGGTATGTGGAAGGATTCAGGAGATTTTAATTTCAGCAGCGCTTTTGGTTTAGGGACACGGAGGCAGACATCCGTCATCGAAGATTTAAAAATTACTTCTATCCTGAGGATAAAATGGAAATTTGTTCTTCTTTAAAAATTTCACATGGATAGAAGAGTTTTAAATAGGGGTTGGTTTGATGAATAGATGCAATGGTTAGGTTGTTTGAATAGATGCCTTTGTAGGTTGATTTGGTGAATAGATGCAATAAGAATTGGTTGGATTAGTAGGTGCAATAAGAATTGGTTGGATCAATAAGGGTAGGTTGGGTCAATAAGGGTATGCTGGGTGAATAGGTTCAATGGGTTGGTTTGGTGGATAGGTGCATTTGTAAGTTGGTTTGGTGAATAGATGCCTGTGTAAGTTAGTTTGATGAATAGATGCATAAATTGATTTAAAATAGGTGCATGTGTAAGTTGGTTTGGTGAATAAGTGCAGTAAGAGTTGGTTGGGTCAATAGGTGCATGTGTAAGTTGGTTGGGTGAATAAGTTCAATGAGTAGGTTGAGTGAATAGGTGCAAAAAGGGTGGGTTGGGTCAATAGGTCCAATGAGTAGTTTAAGTGAATAGATGCAGAGGGTAGACTGGGTGAATAAATTCAATGGTTTGATAAGTGCTCAACGGGTTTGATGGATGAATAGTTGCAATGAATAGATTGGGTGAATAGATTCAATGGGTTAAACTTATATAAGCCAATATACTTTATTTTCACATTTTTTAAGCTAATTGCAAACTTTAATTAACTCAAATAGAGTTACATTTACAGTAAAATACTTATATAAAGAATTGGGATGTTAGTAACTTCAATAAGTTTGGATCAATGATCAGGCACAACATGAAATTCAATAAATGAAGCATATAGAACATATATAGTACATCGAATACATGTAACTTATTGTATCGATGTAGCTGATTGAATAGATGTTGCACATTCCATAAAGTTCACATCAGCCTACAAGTTGGATATCTCTCCGTTTCGTATTTATCTTGATAATTTTTCATGGGTCACTTAGTCTCATTCCACGGAACAATATTTGGCAAATTCTGATTTATCAAGAAATTTGTCTATACGAAAACCGATGAACTACGGCAAGAATGTTAATTCTACCTCAATTGATGTTTCAGGCCTATTCCGTGGCAGAAAAATACATAGATACAATTTCGTAAGGAGGCAGGCCGTAAATTAGAGGGGAAGGACGGAGGCTACCTCCCCATTTGCATACCTCGGAACGACTTTTCTCCCCCTTCGCGTGAAGTGTCGGTCGCAATCTGAATAAACGTCAAGCAAGTAATGTTAATTAATTCACTCCCAGACATCCGGAACAACTCATTTGACTCGCAGATTCGCCGGAATGAATCCGGAATGGGCGCCGGACAGCACGCGACAGGACAGCTGGAAACTTCCGAGGCTCACTCGCAACAGGGCAAGAGAGACGCCATCTTTGGTCACGAATTAATTGCAATCGGGTTAAAATTTTACATTGGCAGAAATAAGATAATAAAATAGTTCAAGTAATAGATAAATAAATAAAAAAGATTTAATAAATAATTAAATAAAAACATAAAATAAATATAAGTTCTTGTTATAATGATATATTTAAAAGCATAGCAATACTATAAATAGTTGAAGTGACCAGTGGATACAACTGGATTACCAAATAAGAGAAGTCGGATTTAATATTACAAAAGGTGGAAGTGGTCAAGCAGATACAACTTTGAATTAGAGAAGTTAGATTCAAAATCCATAAAAGCTAAGACGCATCATAAAGTTCCATACTTATATCGAGGTGAACACATTATTTCTGTAAGCAGTCTTGGCTCCGTGACGCTGACTTTTTACGTCACTACGCTGTACATGACCTACGGGTTAAAATGAATTCTTAACCACTACAAACATCAATGATACGGCCAGGACTCGAACCCGAAACGTATGGCACCGAGCTCCAGTACTCGGCCCTCAGGCGCCATTAACATACATCCATACACCGCCAGGACTAGAACCTGAAGACTATGGTACCAACTGCCAGAGCGTTAGCCAATTGGCTATCAGCCCGCTCAATTAGTTTGGATTTTGATTATTACATTTAGTGGTTGCATTATTATGTATTAAATTTTGTATTGTAATATATTTAACTAATTATTTTGCTAACTTCTTATTCTTTCTTCTTTTATGTCTTGTCTCGTCTATTATGACGCGCCTTTTTTTCATAAACGATTAAAGAAACTCAAAATAATTCAGTGCATTTAATAAAGTCTATTAGTATTCAAATTAAAAACAACATTTTACTAAAATATAGTTGCAAAATATAAATATTAATGAGCAGATACTTTTTTCAAAAAAGAAATATTTTTAACATAACTAGTAATATTTCACAACGTTGACTATATCTATATATATATATATCCATTCAAGAACTTATATAATATTGAATATTAAATATCGAAATATATGGTTAGTAGCAATTCATCAAACAGTGCTCACAAAAAGTATATTCTTTCGAAAAAGGATAAACTTAAATGGAGTACTATAAATATTATAAAATAAATACATTTGGAACTACTTAAGTATTTCATTAACGAATACTCTTAATTTTTTATAATCCTGTGAATTCAGATGATATATTTTATACCTATTATCTAATATATCACCTCGCAACGCTCACTCTGTTCTTACAACGCTCTATGATCGTATTAGACCGGGACCTAGGATTTAAAGTGGATTCCGAATCACAACAAACATCCACGGCACCACTGGGACTCGAAACATATTGTACCGAGAGCCAGAGCGCTAGCCATTCGGCCATCAGGCCTTTGGAATTAATAAAAACAGAACTTCATCCTCCATTCTCTCTCTCTTTGAGAGAGAACTGTTGGTTCTCATGTTCCTGTAATGTATGATACGAACAGTCCGCAGATGAGCTATATTACCTTACCAGAGAATTTTTACAGATAATAACCCCGCATTTTCTTATTATACATGAGTAAACTATTGATGTGAGAGTCTTTGCACATGTTGTCACGATAGCTATTGTGTTTCCTCATTTCTGAAACTATTTACCTCAAAGTGTACCATTACCTGATTCATACCTGCATGTTAACTGCATATATTACTACTAGGCCACGAGTAGGGTGAAATTAATTAATTTTTATACAATTTTTTCAGTAGAAAGCAATTAAAAACCCTAACAGAATAGCTTCAATTACACTCTGATCCACATAAAACTAAGAAATATTTCTAGTGCCAGTATTAGTTTCAGTTTCTTTAACTGATACAAAATACCTAAACTAATGATATGCATGAAACTTACCAGATGTAAAGGATATTATGATAAAAGTGATATAAATTTAAATGCTTACATGACATCCATTAAAGAAAATAAAATTGCGTGTCTAAGAACCACCAACTTCTTATTTATACTCCTTTTTAAGTTCGCAAGTTGCGACAGAACAAACCTCTTACAAAACCCTTTCGAACCAATAACAAGAGAGTGTAGTACTAACGTGCAAAGATCGCACCTGGAAAGAGTCAGGATCCTCTGCTTCCCAATTATGGAGTAAAAAACGACCCCACGCACGGTGAAGCACGCGCCCTACAGAAGGGTGCATTCTCACGCCCCTGGTGGTAGACATCCCTCCCCCCTTCCTTAAAAGAATCGAGTCTCATAAGTGGATTTTAATGATTTAAGAAACGTCAATGCTTTTTTTTTTCCACCAGGGACTGAAGGATTGGCGAGAAAAAAAAAATCGCCAACATACTTCTCATCCATCCTGGCGGACTAACGAGATGGTAGTGAAATGCAGGGTTGTGAATTGAGCCATTTTGGGTCATTTTTCCCGATTAGTTCAATTTTGATTAGATAAATGGTATGAAGTTTGAAGATTGCAGAAATAAATACCTAATAAATTTTTGATAATTAATAAAATCATTCTCAATTTATCAAGTAATCATATTTAGTTTAAATTTGTTAAATAATAAGGAATGAAATTTTTTTTTTTTTTTTTTGGAAAATTTAATGATAATAAAATATGGGATGTTTTTCTGAAATATATTTACTAATACAACTTTCTTTATTTATGAAACGCGATTTTTTTTCTCTAGGAACTAAAGGATAAATTTTATTCTGGTTACCGTATATAATTAAGAATATAAAAGATTAAAAAAAGATAAGAGTATAATTAAAAGTAAATAATAATATAGTTAAAAGATAATGTTATGATACAAGAATGAAAAACAATATTGTTTATTTTAATTTACTATGATTAAGATAACATAAACTTCTAATTCTTTATAAAAGTTTAAAAAATAATTATATTATTTAGAGTTTGTTGAGCTTTATGTCCAATCAGTTAATTCTCAGAAATTAGGAATATATAGATCAAAACAACGTTTTAATATACATTGAGAAGACACTATATGTTGTGAATTATTTATTTGTGTTAAAATATCAATAATTTTTTTTTTTAGCTACTTTGCATTCATCTACAGAAAAATGAATAATTTTACTAGCAGGTCAAATAAATATGATTTTTATTTTATTTTAAATGATTTATTATAAAACCTGATTTGAAAACTTAATTTTTTTCAGCAAAAATACATTATTAAAGATTTCTTTTTAATATACCCTTTTTCCAAGCAACTCCAGCGCTCAACTTACTAAAACAAACAACCTAATTAACAAACTAAAACAACAGTTAATTAATGATAAAATAACACTTTTTGTCCTGGCCAAAAAAACAAAAAATCTCGCGATCCAAAATCTATTGCTATTCCAAGGAGATTAAAATCCTCTTTTTTCGCTTCACTTTTCTTTTCTTTTTTTGGCATCGAAGTTCCTTTAAAATAAAAATTTAAAAAAAACTTTCAGTATTTAAGCGAAATTTCGTATCGGGAATTTCATTCCTTGGCTATTCATTGGACCTTTACAAAAGAGAAAATTCTTTTTCTAAGAAGAAGTGGCAGTTTTTTTTTCTCCAAGTCTACGTTTGAATGCACTTAATCATTTTGATTTATGATTGGTGAAATATTTTAAAGATATACCCCTTTTATTCGAATGAGGTTTCTGTAACGATATTAACTGATTAATCGTTATCGAATAACTCGAAGTATTGCTTGTGTCATAGCATAAAAAAATAATCGATAGTTAGAATTAAGATACGTGATATCGAAGGTCCCAAGAGATGATTGTTGCCTAAGAACAGGCTCATGCATTTCTTTTAAATCCATAGTTTAAAGAAGAAACTGTGGTATTCGAATTATCGATTAATGTTTAAAAAAATGACATAAATAGAATCATAAATTCCATCGATAAATAGCTTTTAAAATTGGAAGAATAGTATTTAAGAAAAAAAGTATTAAAATCGATATGTATTAAGAATTTGAGAAAGGGAACGTGTAAAAATTCCCTGGTGATATACGACATTGATAAAAAAATGTTGTTTACTTTAACTGGAAAAAAATTTAAATAAAAAGAAGATATAAATGGATAATAATTACAATCTAAAATTTAGATAAAGATAGAGGAACTTTTCAATAAATCCCCTAGAATTGTTTAAAAACTATTTTGAAATAATTAAGATTTTTAAATATAATAAAAAAATTTCAGAGAAATGGTAATAAATTTTTAAAAAAATATTTATAATTGCTTAGAACAAGTTTTATCTGCAACTTAATTTTTAGAAATTATGGATATATAGATAAAAAAATGTCTTAATATATATTTTGAAAATACTATACATTATGAATTATTAATTTGTGTAAAAATTTCAATAATAGTTTTTTGTAACTTCTTTGTATTTATTACAAAAAATATAAATAATTTTACTATCAGATCAAATAAACATGATTTTTATTTAACTTTAAGTGATATATTATAAAACCTGATTTGAAAATTTAATTTTTTCAGCAAAAATCCATTATTAAACATTTTTTTTTTTAAATATACCACTTTTTCAAGCAACTTCATCGCTCAACTTACTAAAACAAACATCTTAATTAACAAACTAAAACAACAGTTAATTAATGATAAAATAACAATTTTTGTCCTGATTAAAAAGCCAAACGGTTCGCGATCCAAAATCTATTGCTATTCCATGGGGATTAAAATCTTCTTTTTTCGTTTAACTTTTTTTTTTTTTTTTTTTTTTTTGTTGGCATCAAAGTTCTTTTAAAATAAAAATTTTAAAAAACCATCAGTATTTAAGCGAAATTTCGTATCGAGATTTTTATTCCTTGGCTATTCTTTGGACCTTTACAAAAGAGAAATTCCTTTTCTTAAGAAGAAGTGGCAGTTTTTTGTATAACCAAGTCAACGTTTGAATGCACTTAATCATTTTGATTTATGATTGGTGAAATATTTTAAAGATATGCCCCTTTTATTCGAATGAGGTTTCTGTAACGATGTTATCTGATTAATCGTTATCGAATAGCTCGAGGTATTGCTTGCGGCATAGCATAAAAAAAATAATCGATAGTTGGAATTAAGATACGTGATATCGAAGGTCCCATGAGATCATTGTTGCTTAAGAACAGGCTCGTGTATTTATTTTAAATCCATAGTTTAAGGAAGAAACTATGGTATTCGAAATATCGATTAATGTTTAAAAAAATTACATAAATAAAATCATAAATTTCATCGATATTTGGCTTTTGAAATTGGAAGAATAGTATGAAAGAAAAAAAAAGTATTAAAATCGATATGTAGTAAAAATTTGAGAAAGGGAACGTGTAAAAATTCCCTTGTAATGTATGACATTGATAAAAATGCTATTTACTTTAACTTGAAACAGCTTAAATAAAAAGAACATATATATATAATGATTACAATCTAAAATTTAGATAAAGGAAATCCCCCAGAATTGCTTAAAAACTATTTAGAATTAATTAAGATTCTTAAATATAATAAAAAAATATAAATATTTCTAAATTTAAAAGAAATTGAAATAAATTTTAAAAAATAATTTTAACTGCTTAAAACTGAAATGTCGTTTCTCTGAAATTAAAATCTAAATTAATATATAGATAAAAAAAACGTCTAATTACATCTTAATTCAACATATATATGTCACGTTAATTCTCAAAAATTAAGAATATATAAATAATAAAAATGTCTTAATATACATTTTGGAAATACTATATGTTGTGAATTATTTATTTGTGTTAAAATTTCAGTAATATTTTTTTTGTAACTTCTTTGCATTTATTACAAAACATAAATAATTTTACTACTGGTCAAATAAATATAATTTTTATTTTATTTTGAGTGATTTATTACAAAACTTGATTTGAAAACTTAATTTTTTCTGCAAAAACTCATTATTGAAGATTATTTTTTTTTTAATTTACCTTTTTTCCTAAAGCAACTTCATCGCTCAACTTACTAAAACAAACATCTTAATTAACAAACTAAAACAACAGTTAATTAATGATAAAATAACAGTTTTTGTCCTGACAAAAAAAAGAGTTTCGCGATCAAAATCTATTGCGATTCCATGGGGATTAAAATCTTCTTTTTTCATTTAACTTTTTTTTTTATTTGTTGGCATCAAAGTTCTTTTAAAATAAAAATTTAAAAAAACCTTCAGTATTTAAGCGAAATTTCGTATCGAGATTTTTATTCCTTGGCTATTCTTTGGACCTCTGGTTAATCGTTATCGAATAGCTCGAGGTATTGCTTGCGGCATAGCATAAAAAAATAATCGATTTTGAGAATTAAGATACGTGATATCGAAGGTCCCAAGAGATTATTGTTACCTAAGAACAAGATCATGCATTTCTTTTAAATCCATAGTTTAAAGAAGAAACTAACCTAATTCGAGTTATCGATTAATGTTTAAAAAAATTACATAAATAAAATCATAAATTTCATCGATATTTGGCTTTTGAAATCGGAAGAATAGTGCAGAAGAAAAAAAAAATATATTAAAATCGATATGTAGTAAAAATTTGAAAAAGGGAACGTGCAAAAATTCCCTGGTGATATATGACATTGATAGAAAATGTTATTTACTTTAACTGGAAAAAAAGTCTAATAAAAAAAAAAAAAAAGATATAAATGGATAATAATTAAAATCTAAAATTTAGATAAAGATAACGGCCCTTTTTAATAAATCACCTAGAATATATTTTAAAAACTTTTTGGAAATAATTAACATTCAACTGCTTAGAACAAGTTTTATCTGCCATGTTAATTCTCATAAATCAAGAATATATTGATCAAAACAATGTCTTAGTAAATATTTGGAAAATACTATATGTTGTGAATTATTTATTTGCGTTAAAATTTCAGTAATAGTTTTTTGTATCTTCTTTGCATTTATTACAAAAACATAAATAATTTTACTATCAAGTCAATAAACGTGATTTTATTTTATTAAAAAATATTTATTATAAAACCTGATTTAAAAATTTAATTTTTTCAGCAAAAATACATTATTAAAGATTTTTTTTTTAATATACCCTTTTTTTAAGTAACTTCATCGTTCAACTTACTAAAACAAACAACCTAATTAACAAACTAAACCAACAGTTAATTAATGATACAATAACACTTTTTGTCTTGGCCAAAAAAACAAAAAATTTCGCGATCCAAAATCTATTGCTATTCCATGGGGATTAAAATCTTCTTTTTTCGTTTAACTTTTCTTTCTTTTTTGGCATCAAAGTTCCTTTTAAAATAAAAAAAAAAATAAAAAAATTCTTCAGTATTTAAGCGAAATTTCGTATCGGGATTTTCGTTCTTTCGCTATTCTTTAGGCCTTTACAAAAGAGAAATTCCTTTTCTAAGAAGTGGCAGTTTTTTTTTTTTACCAAATCAACGTTCGAATGCACTTAATCATTTTGATTTATGATTGGTGAAATATTTTTAAGATATGCCCCTTTTATTCGAATGAGGTTTCTGTAACGATATTATCTGATTAATCGTTATCGAATAGCTCGAGGTATTGCTTGTGGCATAGCATAAAAAAAATAATAATCGATTGTGAGAATTAAGATACATGATATCGAAGGTCCCAAGAGATTATTGTTGCCTAAGAACAAGTTTTAAATCCATAATTTAAAGAAGAAACTAGCCTATATTTGAGTTATCGATTAATGTTTAAAAAAATTACACAAATAAAATCATAAATTTCATCGATATTTGGCTTTTGAAATTGGAAGAATAGTGCAGAAGAAAAAAAATATATTAAAATCGATATGTAGTAAAAATTTGAAAAAGGGGACGTGTAAAAATTCCCTGGTGATATATGACACGGATAAAAAATATTATTTACTTTAAATGGAAAGAAATTTCAATAAAAATATATTGTAAATGGATAACAATTAAAATCTATTAAATAAATGAACTTTTCAATAAATCCCTTTGAAAATAAATTTTTAAAAACTGTTACAAAATAATTGTGATTCCTAGATATTACATAAAATAAAAATATTTCTAAATCTGAGAGAAATACTAAAATTTTTGATGAAAATTATCTATCTAATTTAAGCTTTAATTTATAATTTATTATTAATATATTATTTATTATTATAAATAATTATTATTGCTTACTTATAGTAATTAATACTTTAATTATTTATGATTTTTAAAAAAATTTCAGAAACAGTTTGAAAAATTACGCTTTTCGGTATAAAGTACAAGCACCAGCCATTAGCTTTTTGTAAACGTAATTTTCTCGTAATATTACTTTTTTTCAAAATTAGGGCAAGGATATTTCATATATGCAGCTATATTATTCAGCAAAAAAATTATTTTTTTTATAAAAATATTTTTTTTGCAAATTAATTATTGAAAATTAACAATTGAATAATTAATTAAAATATAATAATTCATTAGCTTATGAGTATGTGAAAAAATTTCTTACGTGAAGGTTAAAAATAGAATGATAGATAAAATAGTAAGAAAAAAATTGTACAAGTTTTGTGAAAGCATGTAGTTTTAATTATTATTGTTAAGAAAAATGTAAATAAATTAATTAATGAATAAATGAATTAATGCATGGATTAATATCAAAAAATTTAAACAAGAGGAAACAACAAATTTAAGCAGATATTTAAAGAATTGTTGATTATTAACTTAAATGTTGTATTAATTTGAAAGTAACTTTAAAAACCAATTGAAAATCTTGATGCCGTGGTCCTTTTTATTAACCCCAAAAAATTAATTCTAGCATATATTATAGCTTAGCTAATGAATCAGTGATAACGTGCTATGGTGCAACAGAACTAAATCCATTAGCGATGTCCGTGGTTATCGCTGCTTTCAGAGATGATGAGATTCGATGGTGATTATGGCAACAAGTGTAAAATGGGTCACATTATCTACCATTGTACCTGGAGCTTATTTCCCTTGTTTCTCCCATATAATATGCAAAAACCGGGCTAATTATCCCTAAAATTCCTCATAGGAAGCTATGCTTTTTTGCTCATTACACGTCAGTAGGCTGTTTGTGGCATACGTATGTGGAACATTAGGCCCATCAATATTCAAGAAAATATATATTATTTATAGAAAGACAGATATAAATATATCGATCGATAGATATAAATATTGCTAGCTTCGCAGATTTATCTCGTATGATATGCAAAAACGTAGTAATTACCCCTAAAAGTCTTCATAGAAAGCCATGCTTTTTATTCATTACACGTCGGTGAGTTGTTTGTGCCATACGAATGTGGAGATTAAAGTCGTTCAATGTTCAAGAAATGTATATTATATATAGAAAGATAGATATAAATATATCGATTGATAGATAAATATATCGATTGATAGATAAATATATCGATTGATAGATAAATATATCGATTGATAGATAAATATATCGATTTATAGATATAAATAATGTTAATTTCACAGATTTCTCCGATATGATATAAAAAGCGGTGTAATTATCCCTAAAAAGCATAGAAATCCATGCTTTTTATTCAACACACATCGATGAGGTGTTTGTGGCATACGTATGTGGGACATAAGGTCCATCAGTGTTCAAGAAAATGTGTTGTTATCGTCGTATCCCTTGAAAAGAACAAGAAAATCAAATGTCGTGGGTACTTCCGAATAATATTGGCTATGTTGATTACTAGCTCGTCGTATAAATCCTGTTCCGAGAGATATTTCAGACAATGCATGGCGGATGCAACAGAGATGATGAGGAGTCAACTTGACATCAGGGAAGTTGAAACATTTTTGGTATTTTTTAACATCATCAGCAGAAATTGTCATAATTTTATGGGGTTCCATTCATAATCTTGGGAGAGTAGTAGCTGTTTTTCTGTAGACATTTAGTTTTGTAATTTGGTATTCAGTTTTAATTTTAGAAGGAATTATAAATTTAGATTTTGTCAAAGCATTTGCATCTGCAACGAAAGTAGGAATGATAATCTGATCCACACTTCTGGCATTCTTCGCCAAAGAATCTGAAATTTCATTCAATTCCAAATCCACAACAGCAGGGATGCATTACAGGATACACATTCTGTGCAACCAATGGATTTGTTCTAAAAGCGTTCTTCCATTGGCTTTTCCGTTGGCTGGTAGGAGGGAGATAAAATACCTGTCACGGACCAACATGTAGAACTCCAACCTCTCAAGACAATGGCAACCCTTCTCCTAATTTAATTTGATAACTCACAGAAAACTGGTGCATGACCTCTATTTGCATAAAAAATTAAATCTCAACTACTGGGATCCAAGATGCTGCAAAGGAATATCTTAGAAATCAACAATTACATCCATTCTACAAAATTTTTCTCTGTCGACTTTGAGTTCTGTAATTTGGTATTTAATTTTGGATATTAGAATTAATTATAAGTTTAGATTTTGCCACGGCATTTGTATCTGCAAGGGAAGTAGGAATGGCAGTCTGATCCAAACTTCTGGCATTATTGTCAAAGAATCTGCAATTTCACTAAGCTCCACATGAGCAGGGATACATTGTAGGATCCACATTCTGTGCAAACAGTGGATTAGACCGAACAAGTAATTTATATAAAAAAATTTATAGTCAATTTCTACTTTTTTTTCACTATATAGCGGAAAAGTCCTTTACAAATAAAGTTGAAATTTTCTTCTAATTTCTTTCCTTCCTCTATTATTAGATACATGCAACTTAAATCTAAAAAAACCAAAAATAATTAATTAAATTTAATGAATGAATTAATATTTGAAAATACTGTATTAACATCACGTGTCCCCCACTACAAGTGTAAAAAAATGTATTTGAACTTGAGTGGAGAAATAAAAAAGTATTTTATTAACAATTGGAAATTTGAACAAGGTATATATAGGGAGAGTGTGAACTAAAAGTAGGAGTTGAAAATTATTATATATATTTAAATATTTCGATCATAGCATTTCTATGTGTACTAATATTAATTTTTTTACTTGGTATATAAACAAAGAAAATGTTCATTTACTATAATGGTGCATTTAATGTTCTAATGCGTGCGTTTAAGTTTCATCTTAAGAGAAAACGTCAGGTGCAACTTCTTTGTAATTAACGACACAAAACAGCCTCTATCCGGGAACAGCATTCTTCCGCTTCGGGACACTCCAGTTCGGGAGCGAATCCGGGATTCTCACGAATCTGTGCGAAGATTTCCGGAAAGACAGATGGAAGCGCGCCGGGGCCATTTGTCTCGGGAGAGATGCGGTTCGCAGTTAAAGAGTTATGGGAATCCTGAAGGAATTCGGGAACTCCGCATGCTCCCGGAAAAATCCGGAATCAGGAGGAGGCGGGGCTTATTCCAAACAGGAACCATTAATCTATGGCCAAACGGTTCTGCCTCCCTAACACTTAGTAAGCTAAAAACTGTTTCACTAACTACAATAAAGCATTTCATTAAGTAACACTCGCATTTAAATTTGTATGTATTTTAATTGCTTTTAACTTTTAAGAATGAATCATCTCACAAACTACTGCTAACCACGTAATAGTTTGTTTGCGTTCAAACATCACCCAACTCATAGGACCATACTGTTAAGGAAATAATTATTGAGTACTTCAGTTTTTAATTGCGCTTTTGATTCATTAAGATAAATGAATTAACTGACTATTTTAAGTGCTATTAAATTATTCGTTATGAACAAAGTATTATATATAGAGCCTTCGTTAAATTTTGTTGACAGATTAACAAGGATAAAACAGTGTATAGATTTTAGATGATGCAGTTAACCATGGTATTACTGTAACTATTTCTAACTACAAATTATAATGCAAATTAGCTACATTTGGTTTGCACAATAAATAAATAAATAGAATAAATAAAAGCAATATATATGTATATATATATATATATATATTAGGTAACGGTATTTTCGCCAACTGAAGTATAAATATGAATTATTAAAGTACTGCAACATTTTAAAACAATTCTGTAAAGTTGTATTACACTATTCTAGACAGCAATTTTATGCAATTCTCTAAAGTATACAAGATTAATAATGCTCCCATAAAACTTAAACTTAATAACCTTGTCCAATTTAGCATAAATTGACAATGTCTTTTACAATGTGAAGTATCGCGATTTTACATGAATTCAGAAATATGGTTGTATTATTTAAATACACAAAATACTTTAAATAGTTAAAAGGTTTATTTAGAATTACTGAAAATAAATCACAAAAGGAAACGAACAAATAATAAAGTAATTGTAACGTCTCGCCTATAATAATCCTCTAACGGCTTCAAAAAGACGGACACTTTAGGAACACTTTATATTTTATTTACAAGCAGTATATATATATATATGGGTGGGTGGGTGGGTGTGTATGTGTACAAATAATCTGGATTATAATATGAAGAAATAAAAATTAAAGATTTAAATCTGATCACAAATACAGTTCAATCCAAGGTCAGAGATTTTCAGAGTTCTCGACTCTAAATCGAATCTCAAAACACGTGGTCTGCGTCAGGCCTTAATTATCACACGGTGTGATACACAAAACCCTAAGGGGCCTACTTTGGATAAAGGCGGAAACTCCGGCTTGCTCTGTCACTCTGTCATTTCAGAAGAAAACAGACAAACACTGAGTCATCGCGCAACTCCCTTAATTCTTCCCCAAAACCCTCCCTTTAAAAAAATCCGTCAATCCGTCAGCTTCCCTCACTTCTCATTGCAGTAGACATTTTCTCAGCCCATGGTCTATCATCCCTTACAATGCAATAAATAATGGTGTGGTTCATATTCGATCTGTAGTTGTTTCGACCTGTGAAGCACACACAGACATTCGCTTATTTCCTGAGTCTTCATTATACATGATACCGAATATCTGCTATCCGATTTGAATGACAGGTCGTTCTCACTAGTACGAAACACTCCTTGCACGAGCATAACCAACCACAACACTGCTTAACTGCTGTCCAATTTGAATTATAGGTTGTTATTTTGTGTCAAAGAATATACATTCCTCTTTTCTGGTAAAGAAATTCCAGAACTATTTCCGGGAGAAAAATACTAAAATCTCTCAATCGCCACCAGGCATGAAGAAAATAGTAACAGTACATTACATTTTATTCTCGAAATATTAATGGTTTCTATACATCCATTCACAATGTAAGATCAAATAAAAACATTGGAAATAGAGAATTATTCAAAATGCTGCCCTAACAATTTCAAAATGTATCCCTAACCATCTAAAACAGATGGCTATTCCTTTCTTCTGAATAACCACAGGCTCTATTCCTTGCAGGAAATTTATACCACATTGGATTATGTGGATATTTTTTTCTGTGTCTTCTCTGGGCGGTTGAGGACGTGATGGATTTGATGGATGATGATCAACTCTTCTCTCGTCCAACTTTATCGGTCAACACAATTTTTTTTAACTTAACTAAGAAATGAAAGAGGAGTTTCTTATTTTTGATACTTTTTAATCCTTGTGTAACACTTTTAACTTTTATGCTTGCCTTGTTTTCTTTTGTAGTACATTATTTCTATTTTTTGTCTAAATTATCAGATTAATGAATATTGTCCTGAAATGACTTATGACAGGTTATTTGTCGGCCATTTTTGTCCACACTAGAAAAAAAGTCTTGCTTTCATTTGTAGTACATTATTTCTATTTTTTGCTTAAATTATAAGATTAAGGAATAGTGTCCTGAAAGAAATTATGACAGGTTATTTGTCGGACATTTTTGTCCACACTAGAAAAAAAAAAAGTCTTGCTTTCATTTGTAGTACATTATTTCTATTTTTTACTTAAATTATAAGATTAAGGAATATTGTCCTGAAAGGAATTATGACAGGTTATTTGTCGGACATTTTTGTCCACACTAGAAAAAAAGTCTTGCTTTCATTTGTAGTACATTATTTCTATTTTTTACTTAAATTATAAGATTAAGGAATATTGTCCTGAAAGGAATTATGACAGGTTATTTGTCGGCCATTTTTGTCCACACTAGAAAAAAAAGTCTTGCTTTCATTTGTAGTACATTATTTCTATTTTTTACTTAAATTATAAGATTAAGGAATATTGTCCTGAAAGGAATTATGACAGGTTATTTGTCGGACATTTTTGTCCACACTAGAAAAAAAATTCTTGTTTTCATGTCTTATTATCTTGTTTCAATTCTTGTTTTTATTCTTTTTCACGTTATTTCTATTTTTTGCTTAAATTATAAGATTAAAGAATATTGTTCACACTAGAAAAAAAATTCTTGTTTTCATTTCTTCTTATCTTGTTTCAATTCTTATTTTTATTCTTTTTCACATTATTTCTATTTTTGCTTAAATTATAAGATTAAAGAATATTGTCCTAACAGGACTTAAGACATGTTATTTGACGGCCATTTTTGTCCACACCTTGTATAGAAAAAAAAAAAACTTGTTTTCATTTGTAAAAAAATATTTATATTTTCTGCTTAAATTATAAGAATCAAAGAATATTGCCCTGAAAGGACTTATGAATTTGACGGCCATTTTTGTCCACACATTGTGTATAAAAAATAGAAAAAAAGCCTTGTTTTCATTTCTTATTATCTTGTTTCAATTCTTGTTTTTATTCTTTTTCACATTATTTCTATTTTTTGCTTAAATTATAAGATTAAAGAATATTGTTCACACTAGAAAAAAAATTCTTGTTTTCATTTCTTCTTATCTTGTTTCAATTCTTATTTTTATTCTTTTTCACATTATTTCTATTTTTGCTTAAATTATAAGATTAAAGAATATTGTCCTAACAGGACTTATGACAGGTTATTTGACGGCCATTTTTGTCCACACCTTGTATAGAAAAAAAACCTTGTTTTCATTTGTAAAAAAATATTTATATTTTTTGCTTAAATTATAAGAATCAAAGAATATTGTCCTGAAAGGACTTATGAGTTATTTGACGGGCATTTTTGTCCACACATTGTGTATAAAAAATAGAAAAAAAGCCTTGTTTTCATTTGCAGTAAATTATTTATTTTTGTTGATTAAATTATAAAAATATTGCCCAAAGAATATTGTCCTGAAAGGACTAATGACAGGTTATTTGACGGCCATTTTTGTCCACACCTTGTATAGAAAAAAAACCTTGTTTTCATTTGTAAAAAAATATTTATATTTTTTGCTTAAATTATAAGAATCTAAGAATATTGTCCTGAAAGGACTTATGAGTTATTTGGCGGCCATTTTTGTCCACACATTGTGTATAAAAAATAGAAAAAAAGCCTTGTTTTCATTTGCAGTAAATTATTTATTTTTGTTGCTTAAATTATAAAAATATTGCCCAAGGAATATTGTCCTGAAAGGACTAATGACAGGTTATTTATAGGCTATTTTTTGTGAACTGGGCATAAGGAATAGAAAATCAATAAATTAAAATAAGAGTATTAAAATTCATATACAAATCAACATCTGTTTTAATTTCTCTTTTTTCAATTATGTATTATTCAAATAAGATTTAAATACTGAATGTAAATTGTTAGTGAATGATTTATAAACATACGATTGAATTATTGAATACACTATCAATAAAAATCGGAATAGTACTTTCCTTAAATCCAGATGAATTATTCATTGACTGCTGTGGATATTTGCGAAAAGAAATGATCTCTGCTAGACGACGAAAATAAAACACTCGAAAGGATCTTTTAGTGACAATCGAAATATCTGTCTTCAATATAAAATGGATGTATTACTTAGTTTTTTTTTAAAGTTAAAGCTTATGTAAATGTTTTGTCTGTTTGATAATATTATTATGTAATAAAAAAAGCACTATTTGCTACTGAAATTTATTATTTATGTTGACTATTCACATTTTACATGTTTAGAATATAATTTACTATTAACAATTACAACTTCAGATTTCAATAGACACCCACAATAAACAAGCATGCGCTTAAAATTACTCATTTATATATGGTAAGTAAATATTATACATAAAAAAGTTCATGGAAGAAATTTAAAAAAAAAAAAAGTTCATGGAAAAAATTAAAAAAAACAAAAAAAATCGTGAAAATTTTTTTAAAAAAAAGCTCAAAGAAATTTTAAAAAAAGAGCTTGTGAAAGAAATTTGAACAAAATTGAAAGAGATGAAGAACACTAAAAATTACGCTACACAAAACAATATCCATATATTTTATGGGTAATAAAAACAAACAAATATACATATATAAATATATATATTCTATATATATATTAGAATTGAAATATTATTCATTTAAACAGGGGGGCAGCTGCAATAAACAAGCATGTATTTCAAATTACTCACTTATATGGTAAGTAAATATTATATATAAAAAGCTCGTGAAAAGAAATTTAAAAAAAAGCTCGTGAAAGAAATTTAAAAAAAAAAAAGCTCGTAAAAGAAATTAAAAAAAAAAGCCAGTGAAAGAAATTTGAAAAATTGCAAGTTATCAAGAACACTGAAAACCCTACTCCCCAAAACAATAGCCATATATTTTGTGGGCAATAAAAACGAACAAAAATATATATAACTGAAATATTATTTCTTTAAACAGCGACACCCCCGATGCGCAAGCATAATATAATAATAATACTTAATAAGAATAATTAATGCTCCAGTAAATCTCACAGCTAATTAATTACGACCCAATTATCAGCAATTTTTCATTCTTTAACTAGTATGGCAATTCATGGGACAGACGGCAGGTGGCAGATTTTGAGACAGGAGAAGTTTTTCTTTTTGCGGGGTAGGGTTGTCAGCCCTATGCCCAACTCTACAGTCATATTAGACTGGGATATATGGTTTAAAGTGGATTCCGAACCGCTCACAAACATCCATGCCACCGTCAGGATTCAAACCTCAAGTTTCTGGTATCAAAGACCAGAGAGCTAGCCAATTGGCCATCAGGCCGCCATTAATTAGCGAGGTCACCCTCTCACTCAATATTCAAACTTCAGTAATCGCACAAAAAGGTATTTTATACATGGTTGGCTGTTGGTGGTCAATATTATGTAAGCAAAGAAACGTTAAAAAAAATGAAATCGGATTATTGTATATACAGGTTACGTCTAAAATCTAATGTAACAGCAAATCGCATAACAGCTAACTTAAAAAATAAATAAAAAGCTATAGAATTCCGAACTATTTTCTTTTCTTGAAAAATATCATTTTCATTTTGAAATAAAATCGTAAAAAAAGCAAAAAAATATTTATAACTGAAATATTATTCCATTAAACAGCTACACCCACGACACGCAATCATTTATTTAAAAATCAATTAAATAAAGAATAATAATATAATAATATTTAATAAAAACAATAAATATTTTTGCTCCAATAAATCTCAATACTAATTAATTATGTCTGAATTATCAGGAATTTCCACTCTTAAACCTAGCAGACCAACTTATGGGACAGACGTTTCCCATATAAAATATAGGCAACAAGGGCCAAGTTGAGTCCCTTTCTTGACAAGGGCGCGGAGGGGGGGCCAAGTGCCCTCAATAAATCTGCCCAGCGGTCGCCCTTTGTCCGGAAAAAAGGACACGGATGCGTCACTCACGGGATGCGGGGACCCGATTTCGCTGACAGCAGCAGATAGACACCGACAAAAGGACACTTCTGTTAGCAAATGACACTTGCCACTCACTGCGAAGGAATTCTGCGGCTGTTTTTGTATTGCGGGATAAAGTTACATTGTATTTGTTTTGTTTTCTTTAATATGAGAAGAATAGGGTAACAAAACAATGATTTAAAGATTCAGTTCTTCTAATGGGTACGAGCCGGTATTGGCTGGGTACGGAAAAATAATGAGATAAAGACAAATTGTTTTCTTTTCATTTAAGATTCGAAGAAAAGGGTAAGAAAATAATGATTTAAAGATTCAGTTCTTGTAATGCGTACGAGCCGGTATTGGCTGGGTACGGAAAAATAATGGGATAAAGACAAATTGTTTTCTTTTCATTTAAGATTCGAAGAAAAGAGTAAGAAAGCAATAATTTAAAGATTCAGTTCTTCTAATGGGTACGCCCAGGTGTTGGCTGGGTACAAAAAAATAATGCGATAAAGTCATATTATTTTATTCAGTTCTTCTAATGGGTACGAGCCGGTATTGGCTGGGTACGGAAAAATAATGAGATAAAGACAAATTGTTTTCTTTTCAGTTAAGATTCGAAGAAAAGGGTAAGAAAATAATGATTTAAAGATTCAGTTCTTGTAATGCGTACGAGCCGGTATTGGCTGGGTACGGAAAAATAATGGGATAAAGACAAATTGTTTTCTTTTCATTTAAGATTCGAAGAAAAAAGAGTAAGAAAGCAATAATTTAAAGATTCAGTTCTTCTAATGGGTACGCCCAGGTGTTGGCTGGGTACAAAAAATAATGCGATAAAGTCATATTATTTTATTCAGTTCTTCTAATGGGTACGAGCCGGTATTGGCTGGGTACGGAAAAATAATGAGATAAAGACAAATTGTTTTCTTTTCATTTAAGATTCGAAGAAAAGGGTAAGAAAATAATGATTTAAAGATTCAGTTCTTGTAATGCGTACGAGCCGGTATTGGCTGGGTACGGAAAAATAATGGGATAAAGACAAATTGTTTTCTTTTCATTTAAGATTCGAAGAAAAGAATAAGAAAGCAATAATTTAAAGATTCAGTTCTTCTAATGGGTACGCCCAGGTGTTGACTGGGTACAAAAAAATAATGCGATAAAGTCATATTATTTTCTTTTTCCTTTAATATTCGAAGAAAAGGGTAAGAAAACAATGATTTGAAGATTCAGTTCTACTAATGGGTACAACCTGGTGTTGACTGATTACGTTTGCTAGAAAATAATAAAAATACCCAAAATTAAAAATGTTTCGAGAGAAAATGTTTGTAGTGGTAGTGTTTTGAGATTTTATGAAACTAGTCTTATATAAATCGGGTAAAAGAAAAATCTTTCGTATCCCCGACATACATATATATATATATATATATATATATATATATATATATATATATATATATATATATATATATATATATATATATATATATATATATATAATTCTTCTGTATGTAGTTTGTCGCCGAACTCCTCCTAAAAGGCTGGATCGACTTTGATGAAATTTTTGGTATGTTGGTCCCTGGAGGGTTTAGATTAACAATTCAACACGGTAATGTTGGAGCTGCAATCGGGTTCTTCTGTACGTGTTTGTCACAGACCTCCTCCTAAACGGCTGGACCGATTTTGATGAAATTTTTTCTGTGTGTTTGACAAAACATGGAGAAAGTTTTTATGCAATCCCCTTTGTTATAAGTTGCCAACAGATGTGTGCTGCAGTACATCAACTTCTATACCGTTCAACTAATCGCTATGAAAATGGGTAATAATATGTATTCAAGCGTGGAAAATAGGGTCCCGCTATCCATTTTATTTTTACTTGCCACCAGAGGGTGCTGCAGCATTTTTTCTTTCTACCGTTCAAACGATACCCCTTAAAATTAGTATGCACATATATTGCAACACGGAGAATACTTTCAACAATAATTTTTTTTTTTTTTTGCAGGACAAAGTTATATATATATATATATATATATTAATCTTTAATTTGTTAGCATTTATTTTTAAGAGTATGATAACATTAAATTTGGAAAATAAATTAAAAACCGATACTATGAATTCTTTGATTCATTAATTTTTACCATAATTTAATTAAAGGTTTCAATCATTTTTTTTAGGGCTAGCTCCGAATGGTGTTGTAAAGATCTGTTAAAAATAAAAATAAAAAAGTTACTACTTAATTAAAAATAATTAGTAAAAAGAGTTTGGAAATTTCTAGCTACAAATATATGTTTTCTTTTAACGGGGTAGTGTTGTCAGCGCGACGCCCAATGCTTTACAGTCATATCAGACCGGGACCTACGGTTTAAAATGGATTCCGAACTAGTACAAACATCCATGGCACAGCCTAAACTCGAACCCTAAACCTGTGGCACAGAACGCTAGTCACTCATCCATCAGGCCCCGTATAAATATATACACACAGAAAGACATGAATAGATACTGTACAAAAGTGTAGAAAATATATGAGAGTGAAAAATAAAAAAAAATTGTTCATAAAATATTATTAATAGTTAATAAAAAGTATTATTGATTTACATTTAAAATTTGCATAACCATTACTAAATTCCTATTTCAAATTTATTCCTGTAAGTCTAATATCAGGCCACTATGGTATTAATAAATCGAAATTAGATGTAACAAAAATAAAACTTAATGCATTAACAAAGCTGTTAAAAAAAATACAAGCAAAAAAAATAAATAAATAAATAAAAAAATTATTAATGGAAAAAAAAAAAAATAGCACTTTTATTTTTGGTACATCATCAAACTTCATGCTCTACTTATGACAAGAACAACCAATCGACAGGCAATTAATGGAGGGTATTGCTTTCGGGGCTCAGTGGTAAATGATGCCTCGTTGCATGTCATATGTAGTGCTCAACATTGCATGTTATGTGGGAGAATTGCCAGACAAATGGCTAATGAATTCCCTGATCCTGTTTGGTGGACAATCTGACCTTCAATATAAGGTACTTATATACAGTGTCCCAATCGTCATAGAAACTTCTCATTTTTGAAAGTAATAAATATATCTGATTTGAACAGCATGTTGCACAAATTTATAAATAAGAGAGTAAACGTTAAGAAACTGAATGAATTAGAAACAAAAGGTTAATTAAGTTTAGACATTGAAGAAATTCATCGGAATAAAGGAAAAGTGCATAGCGAAATACATATGTAAACAAATTTTATTAACCTCAATGCTTATTGATACTCCAAACCACTCAAACAAATCAAGGCAGCTTTACGACAGACATTTTTGACCATACTTTCAACCTGCTCCATTCATAACCATTTACTGGTTTATTTATTGGAACAAGTTTCACCACTTCCTTACGTGAACAGTGTTATATCTGCAATGACCTTTCACATAATTTAGATGGAACAATGAGTGAGACGAGACCATTCCCTCTCCTCACTCGACGATTGGAAGAGAAAGAAAGAATCCCTCGGTAGCAATCACTCCAATTAATATTGATGGCGATTAAAATCCCCGCATGTCAAGGAATCCAAACGAAATCCCGTAATGCGAGGCCATCGATATTGCATCCAATGATTACCAATGCGAGCTACATGGAGCAATAATTAATAACCTCGGAATGCCGGTGCGCGAGGAGGGATTTGCGATCCACGTGGGAGCAAATCCGTCACAAATTATTAATTCGGGTGATTAGAGGCAGTTCTGCTCCACTGCATGCGTAATTAAGAGTGGCAGTTAGGCGAGCCTCATTGGCCCTCGCCGTTGTTCTTTAGGTGCCTAATAGAGTTAAACGAAGCCATTATTTATGCCCTCGTTACATCGCGGGTTTATTTGTTCTTCCCAATAAAAACTCTTCACTGAAAATTCGCATGGTGACAAATTAGTTTCAAAAGATCGGGATGTCCGACTCGTGGCCTAGTGGATATGTGAGAATCCAGGCATAGATATGAAGACTTTCGTTGCAGTCGTTATTTAGATAAAAGAGAAGACTCGATGGCGATTTTTACAATGTGCTTAAAGAGGACCTCATCTATAGTCCAGCTGAGTGGTGGGAAGTTTCTCGGGTTTGCCTTAGATTAGCGTGGTGAAAAATTAATTTCAAAGGAGCGGAATGTCCGATTCGTGGCCTAGAGATTATATGAGACTCTATGCACAGGAGGACACAGATTTAGAGAGTTTCGTTGCAGTCATTGGACATCTAGAGTCAAACTATGTGGTGGAGGTTTCTCAGATTTTCCTCCAATGAAACTTACAAATGACGAGCAGTTTGGTCCTAAAAATACTTGGAAAACAAGCGGCCTGATGGCCAATTGGCTAAAGCTCTGGCAGTTGGTACCATAGTCTTCAGATTTGAATCCTGGCGGTCGCATGAATGTTTATGAGGGATTCGGAATACACTTTAAACTGTATGCCCCTGTCTAATTTGCCTAAAGTGTGCACAAAATGACCGCAGAGCCACAAACTAAGCCAAACCTGTAAGGCAATTCTTTTTGTTCATCAACCATCGGTGGGACATTTGTAGTATACATATAAATAAAACATGAGGTTCGCTAGTATTCAGCTAAAAAGAAGCAAGAAACAATGAAAATGCAACAAATAATGAATGCAACAGATTTGAAACTCAATAACATACATGTTGGATAGTTTTATAAATTTGAGAACAAATATTAAGGAAATGTACCAATTACGAAGAAATGGGTAATTACGTTTATACATTGACGAAACTCGTAGGTAGACAATGTTAATATAGGAAGACTGCATAGAGAATTATTCCTGTAAATAAATTTTATTATCCTCAATCCTTATTGATGCTCCAAACCATCCCAACAAATCACGGCAGACATTTTTGACCACCATTTCATCCTTTTCCATTCATAACCATTTACTGGCTTATTTATCGGAACCGGCTACACTAATTACATACTTGAACAAAGCTTTATCTGCAACGAACTTTAACATAATTTAGATGCAACAATGAGTGAGACAAGCCCATTCCCTCTGCTCACTCGCTGATTGGATGAGGGGAAAAAATGTCGCCAAATCCCTCGGTCACAATCCCTCCAATTAATATTTATGGCGATTAAAATCACCGCATGTCGAGGAATCGAAACGAAATCCCGTAATGCGAAGCCATCGATATTGCATTCAATGATTATTAATGCGAGCGACGTGGAGCAATAATTAATAACCTCTGGAATGCCGGTGCGCGCGGAGGATTTGCGATCCACGTGGGAGCAAATCCGTCACAAATTATTAATTCGGGTGATTAGAGGCAGTTCGGCTCCACTGCATGCGTAATTAAGAGCGGCAGTTAGGCGAGCCTCATTGGCCCTCGCAGTTGTTCTTCGGGCGCCTAATAGAGTTAAACGAAGCCGGGATTTATGCGCTCGTTACGTCACGGATTTCTTTGTTCTTCCCAATAAAAACGCTTCATTCAAAATTCGCCTGATGAAAAATTAGTTTCAAAAGAGCGGGATGTCCGACTGGTGGACTAGTTGATATGTGATAATCTATGCACAGGAATTCACAGATTTAGAGATTTTCGTTGCAGTCATTATTTTGATTAAAGAGAAGATTTGGTGGCGATTTTTACAATGAGTTTAAAGCAGATCTCATCGATAGTCAAGCTGTGTTGTGGGAAGTTTCTCTGGTCAAAACTTACAAATTGGGAGCCTGGATTCTCCTGGTGAAAAATTAATTTCATAAGAGCGGGATGTCGGACTCGCGGCCTATAGGATTTGTGAGAATCTATACACAAGACACGGATTTGAAGGTTTTATTCGCAATCATTATTTTGATAAACGAGAAGATTCAATAGCGATTTTTACAATATGTTTAAAGTGGACTTCATTGATAGCCAAGCTGTGTTGATTAGGTTTCTCGGGTTTTCACAAATGAAACATACAAATGGTTAGCAGTTAGATGGCAAAAAATTCTCTTGGAAGACAAACTGCCTGCTCGCCAATTGACTAGTGCTCCAGCCTTTGGTATCACATGCTTCACATTCAAATCCTGGCAACGGCTTGCATGCTTATGAGTGGTTCGGAATCTGCGTTAAACTGTAGGTCCAGTATCACTAATCTAAAGTGTGCATAAAATGACCGCTGAGCGACAAACTAAACGAAACCAAACCAAACCTGGAAGGCAATTCTTTCTATTCATCAACCATCGGTGGGACATTTGTAGTATATGTATAAAAATAAAACATGAGGTTCACCAGTATTCATCTAAAAAGAAGTGAGAAAGAATGAGAATGCATGAAATATTGAATGCAACGGATTTGAACCTGTATAACATGTTGAATAATTTTATAAATTTGAGAGCAAACATTAAGGAAATGTATCAAGTACAAAGAAATGTATCAAGTTAATTAAGTTTATAAAATTTACTAAATTCATTGCAAGAAAATGACAATAGAGGAAGAGTGCATAGAAAATGACAGATGTAACAAAATTGTAATATCCTCAATGATTATTGATGCTGCAAACCATCCCAACAAATCACGGCAGACATTTTTGACCAATCTTTCAGCCATCTCATCCTCTTCCACTCATAACCATTTACTGGCTTATTTATCAAAACAAGCTTCACCATTTCCATATGTGAATAGAGCAATGACTTTAACAGAATTTAGATGGAACAATGAGTGTAACAAACACCTCACTCAACGATTGGATGAGAGGATAAAAAAATGTCGCCAAATCCCTCGGTCGCAATCACTCCAATTAATATTCAGAGCGATTAAAATCACCGCATGTCGAGGAATCCAAACGAAATCCCGTAATGCGAGGCCATCGATATTGCATCCAATGCTTATCAATGCGAGCGACGCGGAGCAATAATTAATAACCTCGCGATGCCGGTGCGCGAGGAGGGATTTGCGATCCACGTGGGAGCAAATCCGTCACAAATTATTAATTCGGGTGATTAGAGGCAGTTCTGCTCCACTGCATGGCGTAATTAAGAGCGGCAGTTAGGCGAGCCTCATTGGCCCTCGTCGTTGTTCTTTAGGCGCTTAATAGAGTTAAACGAAGCCGGGATTTATGCGCTCGTTACGTCACGGGATTTCTTTGTCCTTCTCAATAAAAACGCTTCATTTAAAATTCGCTTAGTGAAAAAGTAGTTTCAAAAGAGCGGAATGTCTGACTCGTGGCCTAGTGGGTATGTGAGAACCTATGCGCAGGAAGATTTTCGTTGCGGTCATTATTTTGATAATTGAGGCGATTTGATGGCGATTTTACAATGTATTTAAAGTGGACCACATCGATAGTCAAGCTGTGTGGGGACAGATTCTCGAGTTTTTAACAATAAAACTTACAAATGGGAGCAGTTAAGACCTAAAAAGGCCGGCCTGATGGTCAGTTGGCTAGAGATTTGGCCTTTTGGTACCATAGGCGTTACGTACGTATTCTAGCAGTGGCTGTGATGTTTGTGAGTGATTCGGAATCCACGTTAAACTGTAGGTCTCAGACTAATTAGCCTAAAGTGTGCACAAAATGACCGTGGTCCGACAAACCAAACCAAATATAGAAGACAATTCTTTCTGTTCATCAACCATCGGTGGGGCATTTGAAGTATATATTTAAATAAAACCAGATGATCACCAGTGTTCAGCTAAAAAGAAGTAACAAAGAATGTGAATGTAACAAATAATAAATGCGACGGATTTTGAATCTGAATAAAATGTGGGACAGTTTTATAAATTTGAGAACAAACATTACGAAACTGTATCAATTACAAGGAAAAGGTTAATTAAGTTTATACGGGGAAAAATTCATTGGTACACAATTATAATATCGAAAGACTGCATAGAGAAATATTCATGTAAATAAATTTTATGATCATCAATGATTATTGATGCTCCAAACCACGCCAACAAACCACGGCAGACATTTTAGACCACCCTTTCAACCTCTTCCATTCATAATCATTTACTGGTTTATTTATCGGAACAAGTTGCACCATTTCCATACGTGAACGGTGTTTTATCTGCAACGACCTTTAACTTAATTTAGATGCAACAATGAGTGTGACAAGCACATTCACTCTCCTCACTCGACGATTGGATGAGAGGGGAAAAAAAAGTCGCCAAATCCCTCGGTCGCAATCACTCCAATTAATATTCATGGCGATTAAAATCACCGCATGTCAAGGAATCCAAACGAAATCCCGTAAATGCGAGGCCATCGATATTGCATCCAATGATTATCAATGGGAACGACGTGGAGCAATAATTAATAATCCCCGGATGCCGGTGCGCGAGGAGGGATTTGCGATCCACGTGGGAGCAAATCCGTCACAAATTATTAATTCGGGTGATTAGAGGCAGTTCTGCTGCACTGCATGCGTAATTAAGAGCGGCAGTTAGGCGAGCCTCATTGGCCCTCGACGTTGTTCTTTAGGCGCTTAATAGAGTTAAACGAAGCCGGGATTTATGCGCTCGTTACGTCGCGGCTTTCTTTGTTCTTCTCAATAGAAACGCTTCATTGAAAATTTATTTGTTGAAAAATTAGTTTCAAAAGAGCGGAATGTCCGACTGGTGGACTAGAGGATATATGAGATCCTATGTACAGGAGGGTATAGATTTGAATATCTTATTCGTAGTTTTTATTTTGATAAATGAGAAGACTCGATGGCGATTTTCACAATGGTTTAAAGTGGACCTCGTCGATAGTCAAGCTGTGTTGTGGAGGTTTATCGGGTTTTCAGAAATAAAACTTATAAATGGGAAGCATTTGGATCCTATGAAATTCTCCAGGAAGGCAAGCGGTCTGACCTTTAGGCTCGAATCCTGGCAGTGACATGAATGTTTATGAGTGATTCGGAATCGACGTTATACTGTAGGTCCCGGTTTAATTAGCCTAAAGTGTGCAAAAAATGACCGTAGGAGGACAAATATCACGTGGAAGGCAAGTGCCCTGATGGCCAATTGGCTAGAGCTTTAGCCTTTCGTACCACAGGTTTCAGGTTCAAATCCTGACAATGGAATGAATGTTTGTGAGTGGTTCGAAATCCACATTAAACTGTAGGTTCCGGTCTCATTAACCTAAAGTGTGGATAAAATGACCCTAGGATGACGAACCAAACCATATCTTAGGCACTTATATTTCTGCTACTCTTACTAATTTAGACTTCTCTTTGATTCTTTACTACAAAAACAGTTTTGTAGAAGATACACGGTGATACTACTATAATACTCATATTTTGCCTTTCAATATTTAAATGAAAACTGACAATAATGACAGATATGTATAGGCATAGCATCATCATTTCCTAAGCTCAATATAAGCAATGTCGTGCTTCAGTATTTCACTTTTCACGAGCTTCAGTATCATGTCAATTCAGAACATGGACATGCGCAATTTCAGTTTGATTTCTCTGATAACCAAGTTCTTTCAGTTCTGAAGACAAGATCTAATTTCTAAATTTTTTTCTGTTGTTTAGTTGTTTTTGTCTCTCTTTAAGTTAAGACCAAAATATCATTTTGCGCATCAAGTAATATAAAAAAAAATTTTAAGTCAATTCCTACTTTTTTTCACTATATTGCAGAAAGTCCATTGTAAATAATTTTCTAAGTTTATCTGGCGCCATCTATAGGTAGATATATGCAACTTAAATCTAAAAAAAAACTTAAATTAATGAATTAAATTTAATTACTGAATTAATATTTGAAAAAACTGTATTAACATCCAGTGTCATCCACTACAAGTTCAAAAAAATGTATTTGAACTCGAGTGGATGAATAAAAAGTATTTTATTAAGGATTGAAAATTTGAACAAGATATATATAGGGAGAGTGTGAGCTAATAGAAGGAATAAAAGAAAAAAAGCTTTAAATGTTCATAGATTCACGAACATTTATGAAAAAGGACATAGTACTTGCGCTGTGTTTCTATTTAATTCACCTTAAGTACCTCGTTTCTTGAGGCCACCATCCTTCAATTGATGTTGGAGTCTTTATGAGTATTTGCTCAGAGCAACTGCTGAGCGACCACAGCTCTCATAAAAAATTGAGACTCACTCCCAAGTGCCTCTCCTGAGACTATTAGCGGTGTTCTGCGGTCGACGCTAGTAATAGCCGTTATTAAGACTTCTCTAAACGGCTATTTGTCCTTCTTGAGAATTTAATGGTGAACACTGACATTGTAACTACAAGTAATGAGGAAGATATCCAGTTACAGTTTTAACTCGAAATAAAAAATTCATGAACGTTAAAAAAAAATAGATTATTAGTTGGAATTCATCCATTTTTCATAGCAGAGTGATGGAGATGAAAAATGTATAGAAATTCTCCAGTTTATAGTCATTTAGAGTGCAATTTTAAATGCGATAACGAAATATTTGAATTCAAAAAATTATGAAAATGATATGTGAATGACACATAAAATAGTAAAATGTGTATATTTAATTAGAAATTTTAATTTAAATAAGAATGATGTGTTTACTTAAATTTTATTATTAATTTTTATGAAAATATTTATCACCTAATACTTATTTTAAATATTGTGGTTTGCTAAAATTATTCTCAAATTAAGGAAATAAATTAAAATATTTAGTAGCCATTTTTATTCTGTATTTATTATTTATGTATTTTATTTCTTTGCAAACAGCAATGCATAGTAATAGTTAATGGCATTGCTGTTGCAATTTACTATTTGCAATAATGGCATTGCTATTACCTTTAACTATTAATGTACATTGATGTTGCCATTAACTATTACTGCATATTGCTGTTGCTCTTAACTATTACTAAGCATTACTGTTATCATTTATGAATTATTATCATCATTATTATTATCATTTTATGAATAGTCTAATAGAATTTATTTTTTCCATCAGTCTTTACTAACTATGGAATGCATAGCAAAAGTCTGAATAACATTACTTCATCATGTGAGGTTATTAAACATTTCAAAATGAGCATTGATATTGTCATTGATTAGTAATATGCATTAATGTTGTACTTAACTATTACTGAGCATTGCTGTTACCATTAACTGTTAATATGCATTGATGTTGCCATTAACCATTACTGCGCATTCATATTGCCTTTATTACTGCACATTGATGTTGCCATTAACTTTTAATGTTCATTGATGTTGCCATTAACTATTAATGTCCATTAAAGTTGCCATTAACTATTAATGTCCACTAATGCCGCCATTAATTATTATTGTACATTGCTGTTGCCATTAACTATTAATGTGCTTTGATGATGTTGCCATTAACTATTACTGCGCGTTGGTATTGCCATCAATTATTACCGCACGTTGATGTTAACAAAAAGGATAGTTAAAAAATGTTATATTTTCATTTAACAATACTGAGAAAACAAATTATTTTGGTAACAAATTTTTATTGCAAAGATTTGAAACAATAATACATAATAAAATTTAATATTAATTTTAATACTAACATTAACATTTCTATATTATAATTATAAAACAATTATACAATACTAAAATTTAAATTTTCAACGGGATTCTATGACAGGTTGAAGTTATTAACAAATCGTTAATTGAATATAATTTCCTACCTACTTTATTGAGAACCAATAATAAGATAATAAAGTGAGTACCAGCCCGTTCAATAAAATCGCAAAACAATCCAACTCAAAGTGGACTCACTCGCCACACATAATCATTTGAACCAAACGATACAAGGGGGTTGACGCGAAGGAAGACGGATTATGATGTCTGTTTTCCAGAGAGGGGTGTTCTGATGAGAGATTGGGTTTCGCTGATCCATCACCCTACTTGCTCTCTGACCGACAGTCTGAGTTCGAGAGTTGCTCCGATGCCTCCCTAGTCCAGTTTCCACTGGAAGTCTACCAATGTTGCAAAACAATCTGATTTTTTTTTTTTTTTGTAACGTAAAGCATGTTTATTGGATGAGTTATTTGGAAAAAAATAGGTCGTACTTAATATTATTTTTTTTAATATTTTTTCTTATGATTATTTTTTTGCCTCATATCTAATAAATTAAACTTAAACAAGACCACATAATTAATTTATCAAATTGCAATTTGAATTTATTTGTTAAACTAATTATTATTATTTCCAATGGCAAGGCAATACATAAAATGGGAAAATACAGAATTAAAAAGAAAAAAAAACTGTACACAAAAGAGTTCAACAAAGTGTACCAAAGTCATTGCCTTAAGACTTCTCTAGCTTTCCAGTATGTCGCAGTCTCGGATTCGCCATAAAGTGCCCAGCAACGATGGAGATGAGCTCGATCAAGGCAATCTGTCTACTGGCAGATTTCGAGATAGGATTTCATTTTTTTTTTTACGGAGTAAAATTGTCAACCCTACACCCAACAATCATATTAAACCGGGACCTACGATTTAAAGTGAATACCGAATCACTACAGATATCCATGGAACCACCAGGATTAAAACACGAAACCGATGTCACGGAGTTTGGTTTGGTTTGTCGCTCTAAGGTTATCTCGTGCACACTTTAGGCTAATTAGACCGAGACCTACAGTTTAACATTAGTTAAAAAACACTCACAAACATCCATGCTGCCACCAGGGTTTAAACGGGAAGTCTATGATACCAAAGGCCAGATTGCTAGCAAATTGGCCATCACGCCGCTGTGGCAAGCAGCGTCAGAGCGCTAGTCACTCGGCCATCAGGCTCTCTTTATAAGTAGACTATGAAGTAAAATATTTGGAAATAAACATTTTATAATTAAGAAATCTTTAATTTTATCTTCTACAAAATCCTCACCTCTATCTATTGAAAACAAATAAGGAACTTAGGACATCAAAAGTGGTGTGCCAAGCTGAAATCAAGACGATTAAGAAATCGTTCTTACATGTTTTTGAAATATGTTGCAATTTATGTTTAATTATAATAATAAAATACTAATGTCTTAATAAAATCTTCCTATTTTTAAAAACTATTCGATATTACGATAAAAGCAATTTCACGTTTTTCCCATTTCCCAAAATCCAATAAAATTCTATGCATTTTTTTTTTCCTTCTAGAAGCATTGTCAAATCACCTAATAAAGATATCTCCAGCACTATCCACGTCGTTCAACTACCACAACATAAAAATAATACAGCAAGTTTAAAACTTTTATCTTTAACCGAGTAATCAATGTAACAACTCATGCTTTTCCGTAAAACAAGAAACAATTTTTTTATTTTTTTTTAACAAAAACCGATACTATTATTGCACTGTCAAAGCAACAAGAAACTATCTGTACCGAAGACATTCTGTTACAATACCGCAGTAATTCTCCCATCCCTGAATGCCATGGTTTTTTTTTTCACCCCCTAACTCTTAACTCGGAGGGCCCATTTTCTAAGTGCTCATTTACTTCACAAAATACTTTTGTATTCCAAGAAATATTCCATTCATTATCCTCGCATCGGCATCCTTTATCACCTTTGTTTTTGGTCCCCCTTTTCCATTGGCCACCTGACAAGAACCTTCCCTTTCCCCCCTTCCTCAATAAAAAGTGAGGGAGGGGGCAAGAGAACCGATAATTAAAGCCCCCTCTCCGTCCGTTCTAAATGGGGCGTTTGGAGAAGGGCCAGCTACAGACGACACCGGGCGCTAAGAAAAATGGGGGAGCGATACAAACAAATGGGCCGAAGCGGGGCCCCGTTTTGTTTTGGGGTATCGGGAGATAATGAAGGAATTCTTCCGTGTTTAGTGGGTCAGGGAATAAATGAAACCCTTTCCTTTGCACAACTCTTTGTTGTTTGTTTTTGTCTGGTAGCAGCAGCAGTTCAGGTTGATTTATCAGAGCTCTTATTGCTGATTCATTAACATTTACCATTAGTTAAAGAAGGTCGAAATGAACATTCGTTGGAGAAGTTAAAGTTGCATTTACTGGTGTGGATGCAGATGGTCGCTTTAAGTACAAAATACTGCTTCAGGTTGAATCACTTCCAAGGCTTTGTTTCGAATCATTAATTAGTTTCCAATGAATTTCGAAACTTCGGCATCGTGCAATTAGCAGTTGATAATGCTTTTGAGACGCATTTCTTAAGTTAAATTTACTTTAAAGAGTAACTCCTTTTTTTTATTATTATGCCTTTCATGGATCTTGACTGCTTTTAATTGAAGTTTTAAATATTTAAATCCACAATAATTAAGGTTTGGACTTAAATATATAAAAGCACTTATACTTAGGCTTTCTAGATTCTTAAAGATGTAATGATTTTTGTTATTGATTTTTTTTAGATGATTTTGACGATCTATTTGGAATATAAAAGTAAAACTAAAATTTTTTCTTTATTTCTTTTTAATTACATCGAGGACTGGGTCGTATTGGCCATTTCCCTGTGAGCAGTCCAATACAAATTAGCCTTGAAGAAGGCATGTCGTGTGGGCTTCACCGACGAACGCTGTTACTCATTTAGCACTACCCAGGGGGCACGTGTAGCTTGAACATATGCTACAGACGCGAGTAACACTACCCCATAACACTCTACGATCATATTAGACTATACTACTATTACTACTACTACACTATATCACATCACAGGGCCTAGAGCTGAGATGCCCCTTTACAGTTTGGGAATGATGTGGGTGAGAAGAAGTCTGATTGTGGTCATTGACGCTCTACGGCCATAAGAGACCAGGACCTACGGCTTAAAGTGGATTCCGAACCACTACAAACATCCATGGCACCGAGTGCCAGAGTACTAGCCACTCGGCCATTAGGCCCTTAATTATTTCTTTATATGATGTTGCATTTTTTATAACAAAAAGACAAAAAAATGAAATTGACTGAAATAATTCAGCGTTATTAAAAAAAAAACCTGAAACCTCACAATAGACTTATGCAAGTGTTTTCGAATAATAATAAAAAAACAAATAGTTATACAAAATTTAAAACTACGTTCACTAATCTTAATTTCATTTGTAAAGTAAACTTTCTTCATTCTTGTAAGAATCTCAATAATAAGAATTAAAACATGACGAAAAAAAAATAAATAAATAAATAAACAATAAAAATAAGAGTGTTTACTATGAGTTTTCACTGTAAAGTAATATTCATGATTTGTGCAATTAAAAAAAATAACACATTTAAAAGTAATCTAAGCGTCTTTATAAGATGAAAAAAGCACTCTTAAAATCAATAATAATATTTTTTGTCAGGTAAATGACAAAATTATTAACATACTAATGAAACTATTTACAGGAATATATTTTGGAACATTACAACTCATACAATGCCCTGATTTAAACTGCTTAGATTAAAAATGGATTAACAAATTAATAATAGTTAATTAAGTAATACTAATAGCAAGTTAACTTCATCCATACATTGCTGTTCTTGAACTTTGGTAGGCATTATGTTATATGGAACATAATGTCACAAGCAGCTGGAGAACAAGGAATAAGGGAAAGAGATGACCTTCCGCTAAGACTTTTAAAGATTAACGGCACCCCAATTGTTTGTCGTATGGAAGAAAATCAGGAAAACTTCCATCAGACAGCCTGACAATCCATACGAGACGTATTAAGCTTGCTGTGACAAGCACCAGCGAATTTCGATATTTCTGAAAAAAATGGCTGCAACGGATTTAGCCTGCACCACAGGACCACGTGTTCAATAATGCCTACTGAACATAAAAAAATGTTCATCCCTCAAAATATCTTCACGTTCTTTTTCCAGAACACCGGAAAAACGCAGACGATTTTCCAAATAATCAAACTTCAAATGTACAATGAATCTTAACTTCTCTGCAGAATGACTTGGGCACGCGGAATTCTTTTGAAATAGATTGCTGATTGTAAGAACAAAGCTTTTTTGTTCATGGGATTTCGGGGTGGAAGGCCCTTATCTCCGCCCCCACCCTCAACAGTTTTCTTTCGATTCCTCGTGCCAAAGAAAACGCTGATTCATGAAACACAAAATCGTCTGCAATCGTTCCAGCGTGCTTCACTTAGGTACCCAATGAAGCTACGCATTCAAATTCTTTCCCTTTAATCAAATCGTCGGCCTGTGCTGTCTTTCCCTCATTTCTTCCACCCTCACTCCACCCCCACCCCCTAAATCTTCTGAAGCTTCCCCCAAATCCGATTTCCAAAAGCACACAATCCCAGACAAGAGGAATGCCAGCGAAAACGTTCTCTTCCGCACCCGCGGCCAATAAACAAAATCAAGGAGACGAAAGATGGGGGGTTGGATGGTAAAGACAACCCCCTGTTCCGACATTCACTTAGGAGGATTTGTCAGCGGAATTCTCATCCTCCCCCATTCCCGAAGATTCTTTTTTTTTCCCTGCCTCCCCCATTCCTTGTCGAGCATCTGGAATCCTGGGAAGAGTAATGCGATAAACGAGTGGGGGAGTTGAAGTTGTGACGTCTCTCAATTTCCGTGACACCACTTGAGGGGAAATGAACTGCAACTGTAACTAATATATCTGGTGCGTGCGTGCGCCCATTTAATTGGACGTTTAAGAGAGAGGATCGCGCAGTTCGGAAACAACGGAAACCTGATAAAGGAGGGCAGTCTTTTTGTGCGTCTTCCTTTTTTGTCGCAAAAGAGGATGTTGTTGTTCTGAATCAGATGTCAAGGCGACCTTCGGAACATATGCCCTGTATAATTACACGTGGGAAAGTGGAATAAGAGACACATAACAAAGGAATATTTTGACATTTGTTTTAATAACGATCAAAGTCTATCGCTGTTTTCTCTTTTGACAGTTAAAATTTTTGTCTAGTGTGCATAATAGAGAGGGATCGAAAATCTCTTTGCTGTGATTTTATTTTGTATCAAAGTGATAAAATAAACACCGTATTATTTTCTACAACTGGGTCATACCTTTAAACCAGCTTATCTCAATTAAGCTGGATTCTCACTAATTACGAAGATCGTCAGCCAATCAGAAGCCTAAATGGGCTCGAGATCTATAAGTCTTTGGTTCAGACTGAAGAGAGATTATAATATCTTTTGGGAATTTAGGTTTAACTTCAAAGGATTGTAGAATTATGACTATTACAGCACAATATGGATTTTTTGTTTTTATCATATAATAACTCGTGAAAACTACATAACGGCATTAAGGAGAGTAGGAAACTAGAGAGGAGGATAACAAAGGGAAGTAGAAAAATAGAGTAGGTATAATGATTTATGGTAGATAGTTATAGGTATAGTTAGCCGTACTTCCATGAAAGAAAATAATATTAGTCAATGATTAATAAAGAATATAGGACAAAATTAGAAATAAAATTTGAGTTTATTTTATTATTATTTTTTTAGAAAGAAATAATAAAATAAACTGATGGCAGACAGCTTATAAGCAGTAATTTTTTTTTTTTGTTTACTCAATTTGTGTGTTTTTCTGAGAATTTGCTTTTATAATTTTTAATGTTGTGTTTCATAAATAAAAAACGTTATCATAATTACGACAATTTTTAAAAAAGTAAATTATAAAAATTTTTTTGTCAAGAATAATTTTTACAGAAACCTGTAAATCTCATGAAAATAAATTTTGAATAAAGTTATTTAGTTTACAGTACTAATTTTAGAATTTAGTATAAGAAAAAAAACCATAACATCAATCTTAAAAAAATTTAAAAAAAATAAAAACTATAGAATTTCAATTAATTTTATAAAAATGCTTGAGAGTGATCAAGTACACGAAAAATCCCAATGCCCATATATTTTGTAGGCAAAAAGAAGAAAAAAGTCCTCATCGTATGTATCTGCATTAAATATAATGTGCTATTTCATAAGCAGTGACACTAGGTTATCTGTTCAATAACTGTTTAATATAAAATAAAAAACGCGTGCATAATTTAGATAACATTCACAACTAATATCGATTATTAATAAATTATATAGTATACTCTAGAAATTGAAAACATTCGTTATATATTGATTATTTATAGAGGAAATATATTTATATTTCTATAATAAATTATATTTATTTTTATAATATATAAAATATATTTTGTATTTTTATAATTATATAGGGAAAATAAAGACTGATTAAATGACCTTTCGGCGGATGCAATTTAAATCAAATGTTAAACTTTTTGAAGTTCATTAAAAAAACCTACAAAATATTTTTTTATTAAAAGTAATTAAATTGTGTCAACGCATTTAAAGCACGGTGAAATTTATCACTTAGTTATGGGATTTATGTGTTTTACAAAACTTGATTTTAAAAAACAAATTAGGTTTCAGTGTTTTCTTCATAACTAAATACAATTTGAACTGCAAAATATAAAAATTGAATTTATTTCGCTGGTATTTAGATTAAAAAGACAAAAATAAAAATGTTCATCTTCCAAAAATAATAATTATTATTATTATTTTAAAACCGAAACACTGCAAATGTAATGAGTTTATGTTTATGCCTTCAAACATTATAACAATATGCCTTCAAACAATATGTTAATTATTATTTTAAAGCTTAAACAACTGCAAATGCAATAAACTTTCATTTATGTTTTCAAACAATATAAGCTTTTAAATAATAATTAAGTGTTATATTGGATTAATGGCTATATTTAGATTAAGAAGACAAAAATCAAAATGATTTATTTTCCAAAAAATAATAATAATCATTACTTTAAAGACGAAACCACTGCAAATACAACGAGTCTTCATTTATACCTTTAAATAATATAAACAGTAATTATTATTTTAAAGCTGAAACAGCTGCAAATGTAATAAACTTTCATTCATGCTTTCAAACATTGTAACCATTATCAAAGTTTATTGACTGCTACTTTATAAGATATTGATTATAAACTTAAGGCTGTTGGATTACTGATCACAGTTTAAAAATTACAGGCCTAATTATGTTGCACAACAGATCGGACGAGGCCTAACAAGATTAAGTGCCAGTAAACGTTCTCCAGACACATTGGATAATCTCATTATTTCCGATTCGTTACTTCCGATCACGTGGGGGGGAGTGCAGCAGGCTTTGTTTACAAACTCTGATCCCAAATCGCTTTGATAAACTCAGCGCATTATCGCAGAAATCTGCCGGATAATGAAATCGCCCACGTCTTTCCGGATTCAAAAACGGAATTCAATTACCGGAGAACTTTTCCGGGACATTTTTGGAAAGGTTGTGTAGGGAGTAGAAGGGAGGGAGTGATAATTGAGTGAAAATGTTTGCAGGGGGGGCAGAAGTCGAACATCCCCTGCAGACGATATCTCATTAGAGCGGAATTTTCTCACGTGGAAAAAGGAAGGGTCGACCTGTGTTCCTTGAAAGGAGATGACAGATATCTTTAAGAAAACTCCCCTTCCTGTAAATGTACTAAAGTAGGAATATTTCCCCTGCTTATAGTATTAAGGGGACTCGGATTGTTAATTAGAAGAAATCGATCTGCAACGTTGCGTAGCGTACGCACTTCTTCCATTGCTCAGAGGTTAAATATGTGGCAGCCAATGAAATATCAGTTTCGAGTTACGTCAAAAATGACGTCAGTATCTGCCTTGCTGAATTCCATTAAATAAATAGAGCCATTAAAATGTATATATTTTTGAAGGGATAAAGTATATATATATTATATCTCTTTCTCTAATTATAAAGCATATATATTATGTTGTTGTTGTTTCTTATCCCACTTGGCTGACCAAGCCCAGGAGCCGATATGGACTCATGATTGAAGGGGAAGGAAGCAGCTTCTGTTGTGATGGAGCACCCGTAGGTAGAAGCCTGACTTTTGCTCCGTGACGCTCTTACAGTCATAGGAGACCGAGACCTACGGCTTAAAGTGGATTCCGAACCACTACAAACATCCATGGCACCGCCGGGATTCGAACCCGAAACCTGTGGCACCGAGCGCCAGAGCGCTAGACACTCGGCCATTCAGGTCCCAAATTTGCCAACGGCACGCAGTGTTCCCAGGTGGTCACCCACCCAAGTACTGACCGCGCCCAATGATGCTTAACTTCGGTGATCTAACGAGAACCGGTATATTCAGCATGGTACGGCCGTTGGATATATATTATAGCAACCCAAATTCCTTAATTTATACTCTTAAACATTATGATTTTTATTTTTTATCTCATGAAAGTACTTAAAGGAAAATCATTACAATTAAACAAAAATCAGAAAAAAACATTTCAATTAATGAACAAACAGATGATTATGAAATTTCTATTTGGATTTTAATAGTATGTCTCCTTTAAATCTTCCCGATTTTAGAAGTTACTCACTTAGCACTTCCCACGAGGTGCGTGTAGCTTGAAGATAAGCAACGGACGCGGAGTAAAGCTGTACGATCACGTTAGACCGTGTCCTACTGTTTAAAGGGGATTCCGAACTACTACAAACATGCATGGCACCGCCGCGACTCAAACCCGTAACCTGTGGTACCGAGCAACAGTCACTCGGCCATTCAGGACCTATGCTTAGTATATTTATAGAACTATATTTAATATATTCTTGAGGGCGTGAATGCCCGAGTGTCTAGCGCTTTGGCGCTCGGTGCCACAGGTTTCGGGTTCGAGTCCCGGCGGTGCCATGGATGTTTGTAGTGGTTCGGAATCCACTTAAAGCCGTAGGTCCCGGTCTCCTATGACTGTAAGAGCGTCACGGAACAGAAATCATATTTTTACCTACGGGTGCTCCATCAGAACAGAAGCTGCACCCGTCTTCCCTCCTTCCATGAGGGTTTGGTTTGGTTTGTCGCTCTACGGTCATCTTATGCACATTTCAGGCTAAACAGACCGGGACCTACAGTTTAAAGTGGATTCCGAACCGCTACAAACGTCCATGACACCGCCGGGACTCGAACCCGAAACCTGTAGTATCGAGCGCCAGAGCGCTAGCCACTCGGCCATTCAGGCCCCCTTCCATGAGGGATACGACAACAACAACAATATATTCTAGTAACTTCTCAAGAAAAATCTAAAAATCAAGCAGTTCCAAAAAATAATATTTTGGTGTCAAAAACCAGACGTAGGGAGTGGAGAATCAACAGTAACCATCCAAAAATATTTGCACTGTGACAATCATTTTTAAAGATTGACATAACGTAACTACCTAACTTAAAAGTAACGCAATAATAGTGCTATAACTGATGACCATAAATATAATTTTAAAATATTTCAAATCCCAAAAAAATTTCCAATATTAAATGTGAGAAACTTGAGTTTCGCCATTTTAAAATATATGATGAATTAATCATACGCGGACTGTAAAAAAGTTTAAAAGTGAATCAGTCACAACATAATAACATTCGGGCATTGAGCAAAAAGTCTATATTTCTTGACACTTCTCAAGAAATATGTTCGCTATTGCATAAAAGATAACCCTGAAGTATTAACAGAGCATCGAAGTTGCAACAGAAAAAAAGAATAAATACCTTAGAGGCAACAACTTTGAACAATTTATTTTGTAACTTTACGACATAAATAATTCTGATAGATATTACAGAATCCAGACACAAGTTATTGAACAAAGGCCATCCAAAAATTTCCAAAGATATTATTGTTATTTTTAGATCTAGGAGAACTGTCCAACAACAAAATTGAAGTAGTAAAAAAATTGCATAAACTTGGTCATTTCTTTGTGTTTCGCTATAAGTTGACTGTAGTTTAAAAGCTTTTCAAGATTTAAAAAAATTATTAGAACAAGATTTAAGAAGTAATAAAAAAATTGCATAAATTTTTAAAATTTATTAAATTATGATAATTTCTTTGCGTTTTGCTATAAGCTGACAAGTTTTAAATAAGATTTAAAAAGTAATAAAAAAATTGCATAAATTTTTAAAATTTATTAAATTATGATAATTTCTTTGCGTTTTGCTATAAGCTGACAAGTTTTAAATAAGATTTAAAAAGTAATAAAAAAATTGCATAAATTTTTAAAATTTATTGAACTAAATTATGGTAATTTCTTTGTGTTTCGCTATAAACTGACTGTTGTTTCAAAGCTTTTTAAGATTTAAAGCAACAATATTTAAAAAGATTGCAAAAACAAGATTTAAAATGTCACAAAAAAATTGCATAATTTTTTTTAAATTATTAATCTACATTTGTGTTAAATTTTTTGTGTTTTGCTATAAGCTGACAGAAATTTAAAAACTTTTCAAGATTTAAAAAGATTACAAAAACAGAATTTAAAAAGTACTAAAAAAAACTACATAATTTTTTTAAAATTTATGAAATTAAATTATGGTAATTTTTTTGTGTTTCGTTATGAGCTGACTGAAGTTTAAAAGTTTTTCAAGATTTAAAAAGATTACAAGAACAAAATTTAAAATAATAAAAAAAATTTGCATAATTTTTTTTTAAATTATTAAATTACCTTATGTTAAATTTTTTGTGTTTTGCTATAAGCTTACTGAAGTTAAAAAGCTTTTCAAGATTTAAAGCAACAAGATTTTAAAAGTAATAAAAAAATTGTATAACTTTTTAAAAATTTATTTAACTACTTTATGGTAAATTCTTTGTGTTTTGCTATAAGCATATTGAGGTTTAAAAGTTTTTCAAGATTTAAAATGATTACAAAAACAAGATTTAAAAAGTAATAAAAAAAATTGCATACATTTTTAAAATTTATTAAACTAAGTTATGGTAATTCTTTGTGTTTCGCTATAAGCTGACTGAAGTTTAAAACTTTTTAAGATTTAAAATAACAAGACAAAAATTACAAAAACAAGATTTAAGAAAAATTTTGGAAGTAATAAAAAAATTACATAAATTTTTTAAATTTGCTGTTGCGCCACTGATGATGATGAGCTGCTTTTATTGTTATTAGAGAGTTTTTGCATACCGTATGTTAGTTACCGTAGGACGTCCGTTAGCGTTTTCTCCCTAGCGCGCATGCTCATAGGAAAAATAATTTCCTATGAGCATGCGCGCTAGGGAGAAAAAGCTAACGGACGTCCTACGGTAACTAACGTACGGTATGCAAAAACTCTCTATTATCTGCCTTATAACGTACGCAAGAGACTAAGAGGTTTCGTTTGTCGCTCTACTGTCATTTTTGCACCTTTTAGGCTTAATTAGACCGGGACCTACGGTTTAAAGTGGATTCCGAACCACTACAAACATCCATGCCACCGCCGGGATTCGAACCCTGTGATAAGGAGACCAGAGTGCTAGCCATTCGGCCATCAGGCCCTTCTGAATTCAAATTAAATCAACAGAATATCATTAAAATACGATACATATTTTAAAATTAGATAAACCTTTTACAAACGATACAGCGAAGGACGTTTCGAACGATTTAGGGAGATATTCTTCAAGTCTGCACCCCATTCGAGGAAAACCAGCCAAAGTGAGAGGGCAGGTGTCAGAACGATACAGAAGGTGGTTATGGATCGCGTTGCGGGGGAGGAGGGTCAGAAAGAGGGAGGGTCCCGTCAAAACAATTCCCGAACAACATGGTGGAATTTGATTTTTATTCCACCTCCTGGACACTGACGGATGAGGGGGGTTGTAACGACTCAGATATCGTCTGGCCATCTTTCACGGAAGTTCTTTAAGGTGTAGAAACTCCGATTGTATCTCGTGTAAGATAGAGTGCTCTTGCATATCCATTTTGCAAGTAGAGATTGCTGTGGTATTCGCTATATTGTCTTAAAGCAGAAGTCTTTTAAATTGTTCTGGAATGAAAATACATGTGAAGTGTTTAATTAATATAGTTAAAATTTTAAATGTTTCGTCGGAATAAAATAATTATTTAATTTGTTAAATTTTGAAAAAAAAATTAATTATGGAACTAGGACAAATTAATTTGCAATAATAATATAAAAAACTTGTTCAATAAATTTAACAACTGGTCCGAATATCCTTTAAATTGTACAAATAATTTTTGTATACAACTCATAACACGAAGATATTGTAAAGCTTTATTGTCATATGCTAAAATGTAATAAAAAAATTAAAATTAAAATTTAAATAATTAACACTGCAAAAAATATTCTCTTAACAATGGTTTTCTCTATTAGAACAAAATCAATATCATAGTTCCACCAAATAATTAAATTAAGAGTTAATTAATTATAATAGAGAGAGAGAGCATTCCTGTCTCGACTCTCGAGGAGGTAAGACGTCTTTTTCGTCGCTCTCCCACCCCGTCGCGAACGGTCATTGACCCCAACTATCCACTGTAAAATTCCCCTCCTTTCGACCTCCCACGCAGCGCATTGAAAGTACTGTTCTAAAAAGCAACAAACAAAAGTATTTTATTAATACTAAAGGGGGCTTTTTAGCTCCATGGACCCAAACCCAGGAGGAATTTCATCCTCTCATATGATGTCAAGGAATTCTGCTTCCTTAAACCGGATACCGACCATGGATAACTCAAACGAACATGAAACTGAATACCGATCAATTAGTCAGCAAATCGACGATTTCACTTCTATTGCTCAGTGCAGAGCAAAGTTCTCCATATTGAAACAGCTTTACGACAATATGTCTGCAGCCAAAATAACTGAGGAAACATTCGATCTCACTAAAAATATTTTAATCTGATGCAAAATTGCATCCTTAAAGAACAGTGCATCACCAACGATCAATCAAGAAAAAATTCAAGTACAATAGTCCCGGAAAAGGAATGGACTACAGTGAAACCTAATAAGAGGTCAAGAAAAAGAAAAGAAGTAATTTCAAAAAAACCCAAAAATGACTCTGAGATTTCTCTTAGTCAAGCTAACCCTGAATACAAGAACACCCCCCAGGCTTACAGTTCATCCGACACGGAGTCATATAATTCAAACATGTCAGAAGATGTCACTTCCCGCATCCAAACAATGCAAGTTGATGACGATGATCAACAGGCAGATCAACCTATCAAAAAGGCTTACATTCCTCCAATCATCGTTGATGATCCAGTAAATGGAAAACAACTCCTAGAGGACCTCAATCATCTGACGAATGAAGCAGTGACCGGCAGAGTTATTGGAAATAAACTGAAGATTTTCCCTCCATCTGCTGAAGCCCACCGTGCTATCCGCCGTGAAATTTCTGATGAAAGGAAACTCAAGTCCCATACGTACCTTCTTCCTCAAGAGAAACAATTGAAAGTGGTTATTCGCGGCTTACCAAATGATTTTCCAACTAAGGAAATTGAAGAATTTCTAATGAGCGAGGGATTTGAAGTACAATTCGTGACTCAACTGCGCCACCGTTCCGGAAAAGGAAACATGCCTCTATTTTTAGCTGTCTTAACAAAGTCCGAAAAATCTAAATCAATATTTTTAATGGAAAATCTTTCATACTTCCGAATTAAAGTGGAACCTCTGAGGAAAAAGGCGGGTCCTGCTCAGTGTTTCAATTGTCAACAGTTTTTCCATCACTCAAAGTTCTGCTCCAGAGACCCTGTGTGCGTCAAGTGCGCTGGACCTCACAAGGCTAAGGATTGTCCCAAGCCCAAGGAGGCACCTCCTTGCTGTGCTCTTTGCAAAGGTAATCATACCTCCAACTTTTCGGGGTGCCCTCGCAACCCAGCAAACTTTGTCCCTGCCGCACCTCCCAAAACCAACTACTGGGAAGAAAGAATGAAAATGATGAAGACAAACAAATTACCATTAAGTGCACCAACATCTCTTCAAAACACGATTTCTACAAACTCAGTAAAGATGGACAAATCTCCACCAAATCAAGTCCTACCCCAACTTTCAGGTCCTTCCACTTCATCCTCCACTCCACAAGAAAACCTTACCGCCCAAATTCTGCAGTCCCTTGTTAAAGAGGTACATGTTCTCACATCAAATATAGCTTCCTTGTTGGCGGCTCTTCAATCTCAGTCACCCCTTTCTCACAACATTCAATAGTACGACTAACCTTAATTCGATCAACTGCATAAGCTGGAATGCGAATGGAATTAGAGAAAAAATAAACGAATTCCAGGAGTTTATACAGCTTCATAGTCCTCATATAATTGCGATTCAAGAAACCCACCTACGGCCATGTGACTCCATTAAAATAAAAAATTACAATATCTACAGATCCGACCGGTTAACTCACAGAGGGGGAGGTACTGCTATCTGCATTAGAAGGAATATTCACCATTACGAAACAAAAATCCAAACTTCTACTTTTGAAAACACAACAATTGTTATCACCAATCGGAGCGGACCCAACATCACAATAGCTAGTATCTACCGTCCTCCAGTTGGTAGAATCCTAACCACGGAATTGGACAAATTCTTCAACTCCAACCACAGAGTAATTCTCTTAGGAGACTTCAACTCCAAGCATCCAACTTGGAATACGGGACGGTGCAACACCAGTGGCACCTTACTCTACTCCTGGTCGAATCTCAATAGTTTAACCATTACAGCTCCAGCGCAACCAACTTATTTCTCAACTTCCTACAATACAAATTCAACTCTGGATATTTCTATTACCAAAAATTTCAATTCTAGTATCGCGAACTCTATCAATGATCTTTCAAGCGACCATAACCCAGTAATCTTCTCCTTCGAAAATAACTCTGTTTTACCATCACAATTCCGAAGCCTAACCACTACCAACTGGACAAAATTTTACGATAACCTTTCTTCTAGCATTCCCGGAAATCCTAAAATAAACAACTCTTGTGACATCGACACAGCTCTTAATTTTTTTAACTCAGCGATTTCATCTTCAATAAACCTCTCTAGCAATACTAGGGAAGTGAAAACTGTCCACCATAAGCTCCCAGTGGAAATTAGACACCTCATCAACATCAAAAATAGCATAAGAAAAAGATGGCAAGAAACTAGATATCCTCCGTACAAAAATAATCTAAACATTCTTCAAAACAAAATCAAAAAAGAAATTTCTAAACTTAAGAACTCCAGATGGAACCAATTCGTTAAAGGTCTTAACCCGGAGGACAACTCCCTTTATTATATTAACCGCCACTTCACAAAAAAAATAGATAAAATTCCACCCATATTGGGAAATAATGGTATAGTATACACTCCCAGAGAGAAAGCGGATGTCTTCGCCGACAACTTAGAATTATCATTTCAAGAAAACTCGGAGCCGTACGACAATGATCACATCTTTATAGTGGAAAACAAAGTAGAAAATTTCATCTCCAACATCTCGAATTCACCAACTCCACCTCTCATCAGCCCTAATGATGTCACGACTATAATAAAAAAACTCAATATTAGGAAATCCTCTGGCCCAGATGCCATTCCGAATAAAGCTCTACAGTGCCTCCCTCTCCCAGCTATTACATTTCTCACCAAAATCTTCAACAAATGTATTATCAACCATCACTTCCCGGACTCATGGAAACATGCAACAATAAAGATGATACCTAAACCAGGCCAGGATCATAAATTTCCACAGAATTTTCGACCCATCAGTCTCATTAGTTGTGTTGCGAAAATTTTTGAAAAATCATCCAGAAAAGAATTTCCACCCACTGTATTGATAACAACATCTTTCCTGCGGAACAATTTGGGTTCCGTCCCCATCATTCAACAGTTCATCAACTTTTAAGAGTGACTAACATTGTTACGGAAGGTATGAATGACAAAATATTAACCGGCGGTGTTTTTCTTGATGTTTCAAAAGCTTTTGACCGATTATGGCACTGTGGCCTCGTCTTCAAAATGATTCAACTTAAATTCCCTCAGTACCTTATCCATATAATATACAACTTTCTCCAAAACAGATCATTCAGTGTCAGTATCGAAGGGGTCTTTTCTCGTATTGGTCAAATTAAAGCTGGCACCCCTCAAGGTAGCGTACTCAGCCCAATTCTTTACAACATCTTTACGTTCGACTTTCCCCAAATTCAAAATGTGAGTACTTGCCTCTTCGCTGATGACTCAGCAGCCCTGGTTCAGGGAACTACTGTCAGATTCGTGACAAGAACTCTTCAAAATTTCCTTGACTCCCTGGAAGAGTGGCTTACACTATGGAGAATCTCTGTCAATACAGACAAAAGTAAAGCCATCATTTTCAGAAAAGGTCATGCTAGATCTCCATATGAAGATATTTTCCTGTTTGATGATCCGATAGAATGGGTCAATCAAGTCAAATATCTTGGCCTAATTCTCGACAGCAAATTAACATTTCAGAAACATCTTCACACTGTAAAGACAAAATGTTGGAACAAATTACATCTTAGTTTGCCGTTAATAGGAAAATATTCTACTTTATCTTTAAAAAACAAAATTCTTTTATACAAACAAGTCCTTAGACCAATCCTGACTTATGCAGCACCCATCTGGGGCCTTGCTGCAAAAACAAACAGAAACAAAATCCAAGTTATTCAAAATAAAATTCTCAGAATAATTACAGGAGCTCCCTGGTTCATTCGAAATAACGTGCTGCATCATGACCTACAAATAGAATCAATAGACGATCATATTGCGAAGCTTTCAAGAAAGTTGTTTCTAAACATCAAGAACCATAAAAATAATTTAATTAAAGCTCAATTATTCTTCGCCCACAACGAAGGTAAATACCATTATCCATATTACACAACAGGATGGAATCACGACCTCAAGCCTCCCTAATTTCTTCTATGATCTATCTTCAATACTACTCTTCAGTTCTAAGAAATCTATCGTCCTCTCTTCTGCCTTGGCAGTGTGTACTGCGGAACTATGTTAAAAAGACAAAAGAACAAAAACATTCCATTTCTGAAAACTTCAAACTCTACCCTGCAGTAACAAACTTTACCCGATCTTCAGTTTCAAATGTTGTTCGTATGTTTTTCTGCCTCCTTAAAGTTTTTTATTTTTGTGATTGTATATTTGTATATTTATAATTCATATTTATTTTCATTATATATGTGTTTATATGTCTGTCTGCTATGTATTTACGTATTATATGCTTCTATTGGGCATTTATGTATTTTGATATTGCTTGATTGTCATCTCCTAGTTTGCTCGCCCCCCCTTTTTTTTTTTTTTTTTTTTTTTTATATATATATATATATATTTTTTTTTTTAACTTCTTTCCCTCCTATTAACTGTTTGCTTTAAATTTTTTTAATTCCTGCTAATTCTGTGATACTTTGTTTTTATTATATTTGAATTCTGAGCAGATGTGCACTACGTGCACAGGTACTCGACTCTCCTATCCAATCTAGTATAATAGAGAGTATTAGTAAATGGAAGTAAATAGAATGTATTTCCCAACAGTCAGAATTTGAATTTACATTTCTCAAACAAAATCATTTATTTCAAAAAATACTCATAAATCCAAAAAAGGAACGCAGTTTTAAATAATTTCAAATATATTTAGAAATAAGATGTTTCTAAAGTGAAGGTTTCTATAAGAACGTCAAATACCAGAACGAATTCATTGCTAGAACGACAGATATTAGAACGAATTCACTATTAAAGTGACAAATACCAGAAGGAATTCATTACTAGAACGACATATATCACAATGAATTCATCACTAGAACGGCAGATTGCATAGAAAATTCAGCATTAAGAGAGTGCATCACACTTTAACCAGATTTTTCTTCTATAATTTGTGTCTATGGAGGTCAAGGACATAATAAATCTTTAATCCGGACCTTCCTTTTGTTGTTTTCGCGGAGGAGTATAGGAACCTCCAAAGCCATTTTTATATTCGTTCCAAGTTATGGAAGGAAAATCTAATTAAATTATGATGCACCCTACCTAATGGTGAATATAGCGCAGGCTATAAATTTAAAATATATTTAGAAATAATAATATATTTCTAAAGACAAGATGTTTATTAGAATGACAGATACCAGAGCGAATTACTTACTAGAACGACAAACAGAAGGAATTCACTACTAGAACGACAGATACCAGAATGAATTCGCCTCTATAACCACAGATATCGGAATGAATTCGCCTCTATAACCACAGATTAAGTAAAAGATTCAGCATTGGTAGGGTGCACCACACTTAAATCAGATTTTGTCTCCTTAATTTAGAACGAATATTGAAAATGGCTTTGGAGCTTCTTACCCTCCCCCATGAAGACAGCAGAAGGACATACGGATTACAAATTTATTAAGCCCATGAACTCCATAGACACACATTTCAAATACAAGTCATTTGCCGGATTTTGAGCTCGGTCTGCCTGTTAGTGCGTTGAACCTATATAGCATATAATATAGCACTAACCTATATAGCATGATATACATATATAGCACGAACCCAACTTGCTATATTGGTATTCTTTGGCCCTTAATTAAAAAAAATTAATAAGAAAACAAATAATATAAAAAAAAAATTCAAAGTCAATTCCTACTTTTTTTCGCTATATTGCAGAAAGTTGTTTATAAATAATTTTCATTCGTTTTTTTAAGTTCATCTGGCGCCATCTATTGGTAGACATATGCAACTTAAATCTAAAAACTAACTAAAACTAATTAATTAAATTTAATTACTGAATTAATATTTGAAAAAACTGTATTAACATCCAGTGTCATCCACTACAAGTTCAAAAAAAATGTATTTGTACTTGAGTGGATGAATAAAAAGCAACAAGATATATATAGGGAGAGTGTGAGCTAATAGAAGGAATTGAAAAAAAAAAAAAAAACAATAAAAATTTCACTTCAAAATTATTTCAATAATTGAATTTTCTGACATGAATCAATAATTCAAACAAAACAAAATACTTCAAAATTGATAATCAAAATTACTATGAGAGTGCGTTTAAAAATTTGGTTTTATTTTTATTTTTTATTTCATACTCTAAATTTTATTATATAATTCAAATGCAATTTTGTAAGTCGATTCACACAGACTTGCTAAAATAATCTTATTACTTTCTAGGACCTGTTTCTGTTTTCCCCTACGACTTCTAACTCCATCCCTGCAAGAGGAAGTTTCCCCCATCCTCAAGTTCGTTTGCTTTTCCCTCCAATTAAGAGAGCCCGGGGCGTTTATGCACGGATTTGTGCGCCCCTGCCCTGGCGAGAAGCATCTTCATAATCTAATATGAAACCTCGTCTCATTAAACGCCAGGAAAGCTCTGGGGATTTTTTTTAAGCGAGTAGGGAAAACGAAAAAGAAAAAGGGAAGAAATTCACATTTTTAAATTCGATCGATGAGTTCTTCAAGGTGACGTTTAACGACGTGTTTCGAATAGCAAAAGATCAAGAATTCGAGATCGAATTTTAACACTTCAGTGCATGTTCTCGGTTTTTCGGCTTAAAAGTCAGTTTGACACTAACTTTTGAACTCTATGCTCACTATTTTGGAAACAAAATAATAAATTGTTTCTGAAATTTGAATGAAATTAAACTTTAAAAAAATCCATTGGATTACACCTTCTAATATCAGTTCATAAAAAAACTGTTTCAAAAAATGTTTCTTAATGATCTTTTCTAACTAAAAAAAAACTTCTGTTTGATTTGTTTAATATATTTTTTTAAGTTTAAATTGCAAATGTTAATCTTTGATATTGAATTTAGCAAAACAAATAAACTATGAAATCGAAACTTTTATTGAATTTGAAATCAATCATACATTGCACAATTGCAGCAATGATACATAAACTATTATTTTTAAGTTATGTGGAAGATTTTCTGCTTATTTTAATATTTACCCGATGTATTTAAGAGATACGTATACACATTTTGTTATAGAAGAGAATCATAACCATGTAACACAGCATCATGCACCTAGCATGTTGTGAATTTTAGCCAATGGGAAAATACGTTGAACAAATGTAGCAATCATACGTAAATTATTATTTTTAAGTTATGTGGAAGATCTTTTGCTTATTTAAATATTTACCCCATGTGTTTAAAAGACATGTGCACATTTTTTTATTATAGAAGAGAATCATAGTCATGTAACATATCGTCATGTAACTAGAATGTTGCCAGTTTTAGCAAATGGAAAAAGACATTTCGAAAATATCCATATTTTAACAAATGTTAGTAGTATTTTTTTTTTTTTTTTAGATAATTTGTGATAATGCAGTTTTTCTATCCTAAATTGGTGGCCGAGCTGTTTTCATTTATCAGAAATTGAATTATTTCTATGAAATTACTCCAAGTTAAATGGGCCTGAATGGCCGAGTGGCTAGCGCTCTGGCGCTCGGTACCACAGGTTTCGGGTTCGAGTTCCGGCGGTGCCGTGGTTGTTTGTAGTGGTTCGGAATCCACTTTAAAAAGTAGGTCCCGGTCTAATAGGATCGTAGAGGGTTGCGGGGGCATTGTGACTCCGCGTCCATGGCTTATCTTCAAGTTACACGCGCCCCCTGGGTAATGCAAAGTGAGTACGTCTGCGCAGCACTTGCCTTAAGGCATCTAAGACCAAGCTGTCTGTGTTTGCCAGCTGCATTAGAAAGAAAAGAAAAAAAAACCTCCAAGTTCAATCTATGAGGTTTGGTCTGTCGCTCTACAGTGATTTTGTGCACACTATAGGCTAATTAGACCGTTTTATTATCTGTTAGGCTGATTAGACTACAGTTTAACGTGGATTCCGAACCACTCGCAAACATCTTTGCCACCGTTAGGTCACGATCCTCAATCCTGTGGTACCTATGGCCAGAGCGCTAGCCAATTGACCACCATTCCGCCAAATCTATGAGAAACAAGATATTAATACAAATAAGTTTGTGAAATAATTATGAAAAGAGTGGGTGGAAAAGATGTCCGTGCTACTTGATGCTGGTTAATATTCCAAGGTCATAATAGTTCAAAGAGAAAATGAATCTCATAATTGAGTGACAAAAGGTCTGACAGCCTGTGGTCTCACATTTGTCAACAGAAGGAACATTCTAAAATGAACGAGGTCCTTTTCTCCCCTTGCCACGTCTTTCACCAGGCTTTTGGTCTACTGTTACACTTCGAACTTTCCTTCGGTGGGTGCTTTTCTTCAAGCTGCTAAGACCGATGACAAGCTGCGAGGGCATCTTTCACTCAAAATACAGCTTTCCCGCGAAAACGGAAGGGGAGGTAGTCATATTTGAGTGTAGGGGTAGAATGATATATTTTCGGAATGCCGAGTCAACAATGGTGGAAATGGATACACCAGGAGTCGCTTTCGGTGTCAGAAACCAGAGCTCTGCAGACCTGTCAAGAGTTCGAAAGCGGGGCATCAAGTTAAAACTCGGGGTGATGTTTACGATTTCGCGAAGTGTCGTCTTCTGTTAAGACTTTCCTAGATTTACTTCGAAGGCAACTAAGTTTAGAAGTTGCACATGTGGATCCAAAAATCTCCCTATGGGTCTTTTGTCTCTGTCTGTTTAAAAATATTTAATGTAAACGAATGGCCGCTGAAAAACTGAAGGTTTGAAAAAGTCGTAATTTGTTCGTTTTCAATTAGTTCACTTTTTTTTTGTAGGTTATGAAAGACGCCTTGAGGTTAAAATGGTTAAGTTTGATATCCAGCAGCAAGTAATACTCATTACTTGTTACGTCTTTTCTAGATTAACTTCGGAAACAACTAAGCTTAGAAGTTGCACATGTGGATCCAACAATCCAACTTTGGATTTTTTTGCCTCTGCCTACTTTTTTAAAAAACTGAATCTAAACAAAATGGCCACCGAAAAACTGAATTTTGAAAAAGTCATAATTTGTTCGTTTTCAATAGGTTTTTTTAATAAGTTATAGAGCAGGCCTTGGAGATAAAATGGTTACATTTGTTGTCCAGCAACGAGTAATACTTATTGATCTATTCTATTCCCGTGCCAGGATTTTCTTCAAGATTAAACAATCATGAAGAAAATCTCTGCAACATATTACCGTCATAACATCGCCTAGAAATAACAGTGGCCTGATTGCCATTTGGCTCGCGCTCTGGCCTTTGGTACTACAAGCTCCAGTTTCGAATCCTGGAGATGACATAGATGTTAGTTAGTGGTTCGGAATCTACGTTAAACTGTAGGTCTATTTAGCCTAAAGTGTGCACAAAATGATTGTAGATCGTCAAACCAAACTAAACATAGAAATAACATGATTTGGAATCTAATCTCCCAGTTTGAAAGAACTCTATCTGCGATCTTCCGGGAAGAGGTTACGTTTGATGTACAGCAGCAAGTAAAACTTATTGAGTTATTTTATTCCCATGAATGATCAATCATGAAGAAAATCCCTGCAACACATTAGTGTCATAGCGTCTCCTAGAAATAACATGATTTGAAACCTTATCTTCCTGTTTGGAAGAGTTTGATTAATCTGCGATCTTCCGAGGAGTGGTCACGTATGATGTTAACATCCTAAAGTTATTTTTTCTTATATCATTCAATCTTTCAATGGTCATTCTGTATTTAATCCTTTTTTTAAACGAAATATTATCAAAATTTTATTTGTTATACATGCAAGCTGAGTTATTACAATCCAATTAAAAACGTAATGTATTAATCTGGAATTATCCTTTAATTCTTTGTAAGTGTATCGATCCTTTTGCAATTGATGGTTTCCTGTATGGTAGTAATGATTTTCCATTTCCCAATATTCCAGTCACAGTGCCACATATCATCTATTGTTCCCTAAAGTCACTTGTCCACACACCACAGAGACTCCACTCATTAGTAATGCAAGTCATCAGTAGAGAGTATCTATCTGAGATTGATTCCTCTTGCGGTGTGCATTGTATTTACAAGTTTGAAAATCGAGCAGTGATTGTGACTACATATCATGGACTACTCAGTGGAGTTATTAATACATACGACGTACACCGATGCCAATATTGGACAAACTATACTGATAATTCATCTCTCGTCAGAGGTAATATCTTAGTTGTATTTTAATAATTAATGCATTGTCTTTTTTATTTGATTGGTACAGGAATAATGCAAGTTACCTTGCTTTCTTATTATAAAAAAATATATAATCTAATACATTTAAAATGTATCCCAGACTTGAAAAGACAATCATTGAACATTTCATCTAGTTGACTTGGTTTAAATTATTTCTGAACCAGATGGATTTTGACCTATTTAATTTTCTTCCAATATTTGTCGTATTTTTTTTTATCTTTATTTATCTGCAAAAGGTGTTCTTGAATTTCTGCTGACTGTTCAGAACTTTTTAAAAAATATTTCAGAATTCATAGAAGACCTTTTTCAATATTCATATTCAAGTCCAATGATTTAGAAGTTTTTAAAAATGCATTCAAGATAAACTATAAATCATATCTAAAGACTTAGTATACATAGGAACACATTATACATATATCGTCCCGATAGATATACGTATATTCTAAGTATAATATATATAGGGATATATCTAAGTATACGTATATATATCAGAATATATTATATATCTAAATATACATATATATGTATACGTATTCCTATATATACTAAGTCTCCAGGTATGATTGACAGTTTATCTTGTATTGGGTGTAATGTTACTCGCGTCCGTAGCATATCTTCAAGCTGCAAGTGCCCCCTGGGTAGTGATAAATGAGTAGCAGCGTTCATCGGCGCAGCACACACAATATGCCTTCTTCAAGGCTAGTTTGTATTGGGTGCTCATAAGGAAATGGTCAATACGACCCAGTCCTCGGCGTAACTTGTATACATCTTTAATAATTTCTAAGTCCTTGGACTTATAAACAGGCAGTATCACAAACTAATTTTTTCCATAAAAAAAGGGGAAAATTATTAATCCATCCTCAGAAAAATATCCTATTGTTATTGGTATATTTATACAACGATAAGAAATTATATAAAATAATTTAAACACTCCTCAGTACTCTTGGGCCTGGATGGCCGAGTGGCTAGCGCTCTGGCGCTCGGTACCACAGGTTTCGGGTTCGACTCCCGGCGGTGCCTTGGTTGTTTGTAGCGGTTCGGAATCCACTTTAAACTGTAGGTCCCGATCTGTTTAGCCTAAAGTGTGCACAAGATGACCGTAGAGCGACAAACCAAACCAAACCTCAGTACTCGTAATGCATAAAATTTTAATTTAAGTTTTTGATGTCTCTTTTTACTACTTGGACTAGTTTGTCGTTCTACAGTCATTTTGTGCACAATTTGGGCTAACTAGATCGGAACCTACAGTTTAACGTGGATTCCGAGCCACTGGCAAACATTCATGCCACAGCCAGGATTCGAACCTGAAGCCTGTGGTAACCAAGGCCAGAGCACTAACCAATTGGCCGTCAGACAGCTTGGACTAGTTTGAGGATCGCTGGATATCCAGTTTACTGAAATCTATCTAAATAACTTCGCTTCTACTTTCTCCATAGGTTGTTTCAGAAACGTGGTCATTCCAGACAAAGTTATTATAGCTTGTTTGGCCTTTAAAAGGGTAAAACCTCTTTGCAAAGTTTTTGACATCCATCCATTTGGCAAAGATTTTAATGTATGTAAATCGTATGAGAAACGAAGGTCGTATACTAAACAAAACTTTTTCCATTATAAAATTGGATTCATTTCAAAACGGATAAATAACAAGATATGATAGTACTTTATTTCAACAAAGAGGTATTTCTAATATACTATAATGGTCAACAACTCATAATCCTCTTTTATTTCCTTTTAGAAAAAAGAGGATGTATAAATATTCTTATGTGTTCAATGAAATATATATCGGTAATACATTGCAACATTCTTTTTCGAAGCTTTTTATCCCAAATCTAAAGAAATCATTAAATACATATGATGAATGTAAGTATCCGAGCCCAAAACCTCCCAGAAGTTTGACTAATTGCACTACCGCATTCCTACCATGGCGCCATAGAATATCTCCAGGAAAGAAAAAAAAAGAAATATTTGGAAAAACAAAAAACACAGCAACATATTTTTTGAAGAAGTGAAACTCTTCAAGAGACTGGAGCCAAAAATATGTCAACCACATGTTGTCAAAGTTTTGGCTCGTTCTTTTTTTCTGCCTCAGTGCAATACTGCAAGAAAGGAGCTTCTGTACGGCCTGCCACTTGGATTTTTATTTCGATTCTTGGCCCTCTCAAATTTATATTGCATTTCAGTTCCATCAATTCAGCAGGGAAGGGGGCCTCTCCTGCCTGTTTTATTTCCTGCTCTCCATAGAAGAACTGTCGAGAAGGGGTGGTTCGGCCCGTAAGAATCGTTTGCTACTACCGAAAAGTGTGTTCGAGCGTTCGAAATGGCCATGCGCATCGACTTCGTTTCACGTTTTATCACTCAAGAGATAGAAGGGAAAGAAGTATTGAAGTGAACGACAGACTTTCTTTCAGTAATTGTGTATTTTCTTCTTTTATATCCTGAAGCCATTTGCAAGTGTATTTTTTTTTATTATTTCATATATAATGTAGTTTAGTATTGTATTATTTAAATATTTTTAACCTACATTTGAATAAATTTACAATATTTAAGATTCAACAATACATAGTTGTGTTTTTTTTTTAAACAGTTTTTAGTGGAACGTATACAATAATTGCTTCTTATTAATATTAGAACGATGCTGGTCTGCATGGCCGAGTGTCCAGCACTCTGCGACACAGGTTTCGAGTTCGAGTACCGACGGTGCCATGGATGTTTGTAGTGGTTCGGAATCTACTTTAAACTGCAAGTCCCGGTCTAATATGATAGTTGCCTTGAGGTTTAGTCAGCCTTCAGCCCTCGTGGTTACTCGCTAAAGTGAAGCTGCATATTGCCCTTAGCCATGGGCCAGTCGCCTGCGACGGGGTCTTCTGGACTAAGGTGTAGGCTTTCCTGCAACAGGGGGACTAGTAACAACACGATGCTTTCCTATTAGCTATTGAGTAGAAAAGTGAACATCCGTTTTAAAGGCAAAAATGGACTGTTTGATTATCTATTCGGGTGACAGCCGGACTTGCACTTAAATTTTTAAAGATTAATAAAATATTATGGATTTTTTTTTGTTTAATTTTCTTCATTATACAATTAAAATATTTTTATTAAAAATAATTTTTTAAAAATTAAAATCTCTTTGCAATTAACTTTTTCCTCTATTAAATTACTGTGTTTGAATCTAATTTACCAGCTTTCCATCCGATAACTGGTCGGATAACACTATGGCATAGGAGATCATAGGTTCAAATTCCCATTGCGGACGCTTTTCAGAAATAAGAAGTCTGAATGAGTGCCACATTCATTTTGTGGCAATCAAGGAAGTGTTACTGGTTTTTCTAATAGAACATAAGAGACCTGATGGTCAAGTGGCTAGTGATCTGGCTGTTTGTACACAGGCTTCAGATTCGAATCCTGCGGCGATATAGATGTTTGTTGGTGGTTTGGAATCCCTTTTATACTTGAGGTCCTGGTATAATTAGCCTAAAGTGTGCACAAAATGACCGTAGAGCGACAAACTAGACAAACCAATAAAGCATAGGAACAATTTATCATCAATTATTTCCAGTAGTGTAACAATTACTCCTGAAATTTCTTCTGAAGGGCACTGCTTTCCTATACTTATTAGAAATTGATGTACTGTTATTTATGTACATAATAAAAGGTTCATCAATGTCCAAACTCAGGGCTTCTGCCAACTTGGTAAATGCATGTAAATATCATTATTTTTTTTAATCTTATGCTATTTTGTGAACGATCTCATACACTATAAAACTGTATCCTTTATAAATTAAGATTGAAATTATTACAATTTTTCCAACAGCAGATAACATGGCAGAAAGTCTAATTTAGCAGCCAACTGGCAAAGTGAATTACGGAATACCAAAACTGATCTCTCCGTTCCCAATTACCGAGAGCAGTTCCACCAGTCCCCTGAAACCCTCCTCAGAAATAAGCGAGTCTTTCATTGCAGCCATCCATTACGAGTGCCTTCCCATGCGAGCGCAGGGTGTAGGGTTTCCTTTAGAGCTGGAATTTAATAGAGATGTAATTTACACACTCCAGCACTCACGGAAGAGAGATATCCTCAGGCTAATAGTGTGTCTTCTGAAGACATACATACATGAGTTCGACACTGATGTGAGCAAAATTGAGTTCATTTGTGTTACAAGTTAAGCAACATGTCCATCAGCTTTTGAATTGTTCTTATAGTAGCGCATGCATACTTATAAACTAAACACAGTCCAACACATAATCTCATGTATTTAAATTGCAAAAATAATTTATATAACTCCTTATATTATTTTAATTATCCATTAAGGATAAATCCTTTTCCAATTGAAGGAAATAAATAAAACTTAATTTTTGCTTTTATAAGAGTTTAATATCTAGTTTATAGGGTTTTTTTTAGATTTTTTTTTTAATACTTATGATTTATTAGAATGAAAACGCGGTTTCATAAAAATTTCAACTAGTACTGACATCTATGAAAATAAATAATGGTAATTTTAAACATTACTTACAATCTTAGTTTTACGCGAATTGCAAAAATTCTACGTTTTCTGAAATACAATTTTTTTTTTAGCTATGCAAAGGCACATTACATTTTTTGTACATAATTACGATTTGCTAGAATAAAAACATGGTTTCATAAAAATTTTAACTGGTACTCACATCTATATGAATAATTAATAGTATCTATATAATTATCTATGAACGACGAATTATTAAAAAAAATTATCATGCGCAACCAAATATACATTTTTCTTGTAATTAGAGACGCTTCTTTATTGCTACACACTAAAAAAGATTTGACAAGTTTAACATATAAAATTTTAAAGAAAATGTATAATGTTGTGTTTTTGCAAAGTCAAACAAATTCGGTAATAAATATAACTTGTTATGGAGGTTATTTACTGAGATTCTTCATTAACAACAACTTATACAACTATTATTTTTGTTATAAAATAATTACAACTTATTATTTTTGGTTTACAAAGAATTATACTTCTGAAACGATAAATATATCTGTTTGATAAATTTAATCTTCATCGCAACAACATTATCAATTCAAAGAATTAATAATAATTTCATTTACGTCTTAAGGCTCGAGTAACAATTTAAATTTGATCCGTCGTAAATTATCTTTTGTAAATAGCGACATTTTTATACTCTTATTTTAAGTTTCCTTTTGCTAATAATGATGTTTTTGAAAAATTGTAGCTATTTATCCATTTGTAATCTGATGTAGAATAGCAAATTGTGCAGAAACTACGATCTATTCGTGAAAGTCGGCTCTTTTGTTAAGTTAATTAAATATCGATTTAAAGAATATTTATTTAAATAATAAAACAGCTTAGCTTACAAACAATTCATCTATTCATCAACTCTAAAAATATCATTAAAATTTATAGCATAGCAATATATATTTTTTTTCTCTAAAAACTCTTTTAAAAGCAAATTATTCAAAGCAATCTATTGCCTAAAGCGAGATCTAATCTAAAAATCTTTATGTAAAACCATCCAAGCATAGATAATTCATCAAATTATGTAAAACGATCTATAATTTAAATAAGTTCATCTTTTTCTGATTTATATTCATTTTCTTTAAGGTAATTTTTATTTATTTGTTTTCATATCAAAGTATACTTTTACTGTATTCTTTTTATTAAAAGACAATGAAAAAAATTGCACAATGATAATAATAATAATAATAAATAAATACAATAAAAGAAAACGGATTAGATGTCTATCTGATCTATCACCTCATTTAAGGAGGTTTTGTTTGTTGCTTTACGCTCATTTTGTGTACACTTTAGGCTAATCAGTAGGGAACAAAGTTTAACGTGGATTCCGAACCACTAAGAAAAATGCATAACACGATTCGAACCTGAAGTCTGGGGTATCAAAGATCAGAGCGTTAGCCAATTGGCCCTCAGGCTGTATCTAATGAGGTGAGAATCGATCACCTCAGTTATTTTAATATATTAACTTGTTTCCTATAACTCTATTAAACATTTTTTTTCATTTTAACATCTCTTTCATATTTAACATCTTTTTTATTTAACGTCTCTAACATTTTTTTCATATTTTTATATATTAATTAGTTTTATATAACTATTATTATCTGAATTTTACTCTCCAAAATTCATTTTTAACCCTTTAGGAAAAATTACAAGCGAGTATGAAGGTAATCGAAATACTAATCGAAAATGAGAATAATATTTAGAATTTTGCGCTAACTTATTTTTTCAATCCACCAAACTTATAAAGTTAAAAAATAATTTTAACCGATAATGCTCCCTATTTAATCCTTCTAAGAAAATCCATTTAAATTGAAGGGAAGTTTGGGTTCAAATTTTTCACACAATTGGCTGCGTATCAAGTTTAAAATCAAAACATTCAAGTTTTCTTACAGCTTTCGCTTAACCAGTATGCCTATAAATAGATGTCGATGTCATTTATCTGTAAATATTCTTTCTCTACGCTAGTAAGGACAGGAAAAATCAAAATAATATCAGAATACACTACAATAACTTGATGATTTTAAGGAATCAAAAGATATCCAGACATGAAAAAGTCAAACAAATACAAGGCACTGGTACGTGTTTTCTTAATATAAGTATATATAATATAAAAAGAACTATTCATATACATTATAAAAAGAAAGATTCACAAATAATCTAAAAGCAAAGACCAGAAATCAAGAAAAAGAGACACATATTTAAAAAAATGTGTTTAACAATATTGAAATGGAAGTTTGTGTTATTTATGGTCATAACATTTGAATCTCAGCCAAATGTAAATGTTATAGCCGAATAATGATAAATTCTAAGTCAAGAATAAAATAAAAATGAAATATATTACTTTTGAATGCCATTAAAAATTTCGCAAGCAATGTAATTTATAGAATCTAAAGAAATGTAAATATCTTACCATGTTGTTACCAAATGTTAAATGGGCTTAAAAAAATAAAATTTTTAATTACGACGCTTTGGTTTTTATTGGATATTAATTGTTAAATATTTTTACTTTAAAAAGAGAATTTAAAGACTAATCAATCCAATGGAGGAGTTTTCACCAAGGACATTATAATCTATGGTAACAAACAAGGTCTTGAAAGATATTATTTTCGAAAACTTGTTATTTCATTACTAGAATGTTAAATTAACAGATGCAATGTTACTCAGGATACAACTACTAGGAGCTACTTCACTGCACTTACATTTTACAACTACGTTTACAATTTATTATTGAAAGAATCCCTATAAAGATGACACTTTGAAAGGTTCCTCTTCTCTCACGAATCGTAAGTAACTCTTCTATGCCATGAATAAATGTTAATGAATTTAGACAAATTTTCCATAAAGCCTCTTTCAAGAAAAGATATGCAGTTTCCTGGAGCATTGATAACTGATAGTCAACTTTCCCATAAAGCAACTCTCAAGAAAAAGTATAGAGGCATACCTTGAGAGTTTACAAATGTTAGTCAACTTTCCCATAAAGCATCTTACAAAAAAAAAAAAGCGCGGAGAGTATCCTAGAGAGTTCACAAATGTTAGTCAACTTTCCCATAGAGCAACATTCACGTAATGGTATGGAGGCGTTTTTTGAAGGTTCACAAATGTTAGTCAATTTAAATATAAAGCGTTGTTCAAAAAGTCACAGAGGAACATCCTAGAGATTTAATAAATGTTAGTCAACTTTTCCATAAAGCTACTTTCAAGAAAATGCATGGATGCGTTTCTTGAGGGTTCATAAATGTTAGTAAACTTTCACATAAGGCATCTTTCACGAAAAAGAACGGATGAGTTTCTAAATGACAACATACTACTAGAAGCCTTTCCCATTAAAAATATTTCAAGAAAGGATCTAAAGAATTTTCGGAGCAGTCAGCCAACGGAAGGACTTTTTGGGCAACGGATGTTATCCCCTGCATAGAAGCAGGAATTTCATTTCGTTTCAGTTGTTATATTTCGAACCTACCTTCTTTGTAACGCATTAAACATCGTGCCGCTTCAAGTTTTCTTGAGACATGATTTATGGGAAAATTAACAAACATTGTTTTGTTCATGAAAATCACACGTAAAACACTAACGATAGCCTTGAAATAATTCTCTGAAAATGTAACCTATCAAACATCGGTGGGACAATATCCTATGTAGTAAATATGCCCAACACTCTGTGATAAAAGTGCCGAAACTCGGTGTGTCTTGAAAAGCGGTCAAGAGCACCTCTCGCGAAAAAAGACCGCATTGTTCGCCGGCGATGATAAATGAACCTTTAAAGTTTTAAAGCCGGTGACGGGAGACGAGGGAAATGATTAATGCATTGTCGGAACAATTACTTTCACAAACAGTAATTTGTCTGTAATCGGCACTAGCGTGTCAACATATGACGTCATCGTGGTGGGACCACTTTCTGAGAAAAAAAAAAAAGAAATCACTCTTTCCGCCCTCGTTCTTCTTTTAAACTTCCGGTGTTATTTTGAAGAAAAGAAAAAAAAACCTTGAAACAGTGTGTTTGTGTAATATACATTTAAGAAAGCTCTGGAGCAAAAATAATAAACACGTTAGTTTGCCACTACGATTGAAAGAGAGGGGGAAAAAATGCTCCGATTTTGCATAATGGATAAAAATAAAAGGCTTAATAACTATGCAACCACCAGAATCCTTGCCAAAGAAACTTTAACAAATGATATACACTGTGCATTAATTTAATGCTCTAAAAATGATGTTTTAAGCATTTTTACTTGTTGGAATGGGGTACTTTTGATATTTTTGATCATTTATCTTGAAAATTGCGTGTTTTTTTTTTTTATGTCTTTTGTGTGTATGAGGTTTTTATTCTCTAGTATAAAAAGCCGATAAGTAATTTTGAAATTAATTATAAACTGAAAAGAATTGTGTATATTTATCAAACAGCTTTTTTTCACAATTATTATTCAACATTTCTTATTACTAATTAGTTTGAAGCTATAATTCGTTCTAGATTTATTAACAATACGATTAGTTTATGCATATATAAATCTATTAATATATTTTATGAAAATTAATATACAATTTCTTATGTCCAATATACAGAAATGGACGAAATATATTCAGAATTCGTTCTATTCGTATATGATTCGTTCTAGATTCATTAAAAATATGATTAGCTTATGCATATATGAAGCTATTAATAGATTTTATGGAAATTAATATACAATTTCTTATGTCCAATATACAGAAAAGGACTTTCTTGACGGACTTGAAAAGTGAAAATACAACATAAAAGAAAAATATTTGAAGATTAAATGGATTAATAAGATCATTTGTCACCATAGTGTCGTGTTATAAATATGATGACGAAAATCTAAAGAGTACCCTAAAATATTTTCATCAATTTACTTTCACAAGCAATAATTTGTCTGTAATCGGGCTTCTCAACATATGATGTCATCATGGTGGGACCATTTTCAGGGGAAAAAAAAGAAGAAAGAAATCACTCGTTCTTCTTTTAAACTTCCAGAGTTATTTTGAAGAAAAGAAGAAAAAAAAAAAAAAAAAAAAACATTGAAACAGTGTATTTGTGTAGTATACATTCGGCCATGCCTCAAGAAAGCTCTGGAGTAAAAATAATAAACACGTTAGTTTGCTACTACGATTGAAAGACGAAAAAAATAAGGCTCCGATTTCGCATAATGGATAAAAATATAAGGCTTAATAACTATGCAACCACCAGATTTCTTGGCAAAGAATAACAAATGATATACTCTGTGCATTAATTTGATGCTCCAAAAATGATGTTTTAAGCATTTTTACTTGTTGGAATGGAGTACTTCTGATATCTCTGATCATTTATCTTGAAAATTTCGTATTCTTTTTTTGTCTTTTGTGTGTATGAGTTTTCTTTTTTTCCTATTATAAAAAGCGATAATAATTTTGAAATTAATTATAAGCTGAAAAAAATTGTGTATATTTATCAAACCATTTTTTTTTTTTACAATTATTATTTAACACTTTTTTTTTTTACAATTATTATTTAACTTTTTTTATTAATAACAAGTTTGATGTAATGATTCATTCTAGATTTATTAAAAATACGATTAGTTTATGCTTATATAAAGCTATTAATAGATTTTATGGAAATTAATATACAATTTTTTATGTCCAATATACAGAAAAGGACGAAATATATTCAGAATTCGTTCTATTCGTAAATGATTCGTTCTAAATTCATTAAAAATATGTTTAGCTTATGCATATATAAAGCTATTAATAGATTTTAAGGAAATTAATATACAATTTCTTATGTCCAGTGTACAGAAGTAGACAAAATATATTCAGAAAGGGTAAATACAACAAAAAAGAAAAATATTTAGAAGATTGAATGGGTTAATAAGATCATGGGGTCACCATAGTGCCGTGTTATAAATATGATGACTAAAATCTAAAGAGTACGCTAAAATATTTTCATCAATTTACTTTCACAAGCAATAATTTGTCTGTAATCAGCACTCGCGTCTCAACATATGACGTCATCATGGTGGGACCACTTCCGAAAAAGAAACAAGTTTAAAGTCAATTCCTACTTTTTTTTCACTCTATTGCCGAAAGTCCTTTATAAATAATTTTCATTCATTTTTTTAAGTTTATCTGGCGCCATCTATTGGTAGATACATGCAACTTAAATCTAACAAAAATTTTAATTAATTAATTAAATTTTATTAATGAATTCATATTTGAAAAAACTATATCAACATCCAGTGTCATCCACTACAAGTTCATAAATAGTGTATTTGCACTTGAGTGGATGAATAAAAAGTATTTTATGAACGATTGAGAATTTGAACAAGATATATACAGGGAGAGTATGAGCTAATAGAAGGAATTGAAAAATCACTCTTTCAGCCCTCGTTCTTCTTTTAAACTTCCGGTGTTATTTTGAAGAAAAGAAAAAAAAACCTTGAAACAGTGTGTTTGTGTAATATACATTCGGCGATGCCTTAAGAAAACTCTGGGGCAAAAATAATAAACACGTTAGTTCGCCACTACCGTTGAAAGAAAGGAAAAAAAAAAAAATAGGCTACGATTTTGCATAATGGATAAAAATAAAAGACTAAATAACTATGCAGCCACCAGATTTCTTGCCAAAGAAACTTTAACAAATGATATACTACACTGTGCATTAATTTAATGCTCCAAAAATGATGTTTTAAGCATTTTTACTTGTTGGAATGGAGCACTTCTGATATCTCTGATCATTTATCTTGAAAATTGGGTGTTCTTTTTATGTCTTTTGTTCTTTTCTTTTGTGAGTGTGTGAGTTTTTTTCTGTCTAGTATAAAAAGCCGATAATAATTTTGAAATTAATTATAAACTGAAAAAAATTATGTATATTTATCAAACATTTTTTTTCGCAATTGTTATTCAACATTTTTTTTTTTATTCTTAATAATAAGTCTGAAGTTATGATTTGTTCTAGATTCATTAGAAAATAACGATTTGTTTCTGCATATAAAAAGCTATTAATAAATTTTATGCAAATAAATATGAAAATCTCTTATGTCCAATATACAGAAAAGGACAAAATATATTTCGAAGGTGAAAATACAATTTAAACGAATATTTAGAAAAATGATTGCATCAATCAGATCATGGAGCATACTGCCATGTTATAAATATCCAGACTATAATCTTAATAAAAGAGTACCTTCAATTTAAAAAAATCTATTCACTTTTTACAAGTTGCGAATACTGAAATACATCAACAGTAATAAAAAAAACCCATGTTAATTGATCATTCGCCATTTTTAAAAATATTTCAAACTCATATTTACACTCATTTATTTTACATTACTCGTTGCCAGCGACGATGTGTGTACCTGTCATCGGATTATTCCTGTTTGTTGTTGTTGTTGTTTCTTATCCCACTTGGCTGGCCAAGCCCACGAGCCCATATGGACTCATGATTGAAGGGGAAGGAAGCAGCTTCTGTTGTGATGGAGCACCCGTAGGTAGAAGCCTGACTTTTGCTCCGTGACGCCCTTACAGTCATAGGAGACCGGGACCTACGGCTTAAAGTGGATTCCGAACCACTACAAACATCCATGGCACCGCCGGGATTCGAACCCGAAACCTGTGGCACCGAGCGCCAGACACTCGGCCATTCAGGTCCCAAATTTGCCAACGGCACGCAGTGTTCCCAGGTGGTCACCCACCCAAGTACTGACCGCGCCCAATGATGCTTAACTTCGGTGATCTAACGAGAACCGGTATATTCAGCATGGTACGGCCGTTGGCTGGATTATTCCTAGTATTCATATATATATGTTTTATTCATTCATAAAAATTCTTTTCATGTTGGTTTTAAAATCATGCACATAAAACAAATTACATCCATGAATTCATGGAGAATTATTATATTTTATTTTTTTATAAGAACGTTTGATTCGTTTACTGTAATCCTACTCATTTATTCAAAATTGTGAAAATAGATCATTCTTTTTAAATGTAGTACATAATCAACTAATTTCATGCTACAGTTGAATTTCCATCGTTCCATAAGTCTGATTTAAATTGGTACCAACTACAGGTCTGAAATAAAATGCAAATGTAATTTATTAATGAATTTCATTTTTTATTGCTGCATTTTTTAAATAATTATTAATTCATAATCAATGATATACATATTAACTCATAATCAATGATATACATACATTAACATGAATGATTTATTGTGCCTTATTTCAAATTCAAACATATCCCTGTTTTATCCAGCATTATTTATCACGGCTTATTTCATATCCTGAGTGTTAAATTTAAATATTTTATTCAGCATTATTTATCGAGACTCATTTCAAATCCTAAGTGATAATAATAAATTTTTTATTCAGCGCAATTTATTTTAAATTTGAACATCTCACTCATGGATATTTAATAAACATTTAAGTCCTAAATAACAAATTAATTTTTTTTATTCAACGTTATTTATCGTGACTCATTTCAAATCCTAAGTAATAAGTGTTACTTTTTTATTCAGCGCGATTTATCAGAACTTATTTCAAATTCGAGTATATCTCTCATGTAATTTTATATGAACATTTAATAAACATTTCAAGTGCTGTGTGATAAAATAAAATGATTTATTTAACATGATTTATTGTAACTTATTTCAAATTCAAACAATTCCCTCGTGCCATCTTGTATGGACATTTAATAAGCATTTCAAATGCTAAGTGAAAAATTTAAATTTTTTATTCAGCACGATTTAACACAACTTATTTCAAATTCGAACATATCTCTCATGCCATTTTGGATGGACATTTAATAATGATTTCAAATCCCACGTGATATATTAATTTTTTTATTCAGCGTTATTCATAGTGACTTTCAAATCCTAAGTGATAAATTTATTTTTTATTCAACATTGTCTATCGGGACTCATTTCAAATTCTAAGAAATAAATTTATATTTTTTCAATTTACTGTTAATTATCACGACACATTTTAAATCCTAAATGATAAATTTAATTGTTTTTTATTCAGTTTTATTTATAGCGACTCATTTCAAATCTTAAATGATAAACTAAAATTTTTTAATCGGCGTTATTTACTATATCGCGACTCATTTCAAATCCTAAGTGGCAAATTTAAATTTTTTATTCAGCATTATTTATCGAAACTCATTTCAAATTCTAAATGATAAATTTAAATTTTTTATTCAGTGCGATTTATCACAACCTATTTCAAATTCGAACATCTCTCTCATACCATTTTATATGAACATTTAATAAACCTTTCAAGTCCTATACCATAAATTAAAATTTTTTATTCAACATGATTTATCACAACTTATGCCAAATTGGAACATCTCCCTCATGTTATCTTGTACGGACATTTAATAAACATTTCAAGTTCTAAGTGATAAATTTCAGCAACCACACATAACGCCGAGCATTTTATGGCACAGTTCACCTCCATGTATAAAACCTGCAGTCTGTTCTGTATCATCCACCGCAACCGTAACCTCTGACCGCAAGATGTTAAAGCCGCAAATTCCGGTAGCTACCATAAACACCGGGAGCGGGGGTGGAAAGGAATGTTTGGGGAAGGACAAAAGCCCCTTTGAGGGTGGTTTATGTCAACAGGACCTTCGGGCGACCTCGCATGGTTTCCACCGATCGCCGCTCCCTCAAAAAACAGATCTGTTTCGCATAACTCAACCGTTTCTTCTTTGTTTTTGAGTTCAAACAGACGCGATGCTTATCATTTCCGCCAAAGAAGAGGTTGTTTCCACCGCAAAAGTTTTACTCTCACCGAAATGGCATTCCACGTTATGTGGTTTATTACCAAAATGGATACATCACTCTTTGTTGTTTAATTTTTTTTATATATGTTACTGTACTTAAATAGGCCCCTTCTCAATAGTATAATTGTGGTATGTTGATAAATAGCTGCGAGGTGAGGGGGAGACAGAGATAAATATCGCTGTCTCAACAGAGATTAACTAAAGCTTCTTTTGTGTGATATTTTGAAAATAAGATGATATTGTCGTTGTTTCTGAATATAGGACATTTTTTTTTTTGAGGTCTTCCGTAAAAAGATTGAACTTAACACAGGGGAGCGGTCTGCACTGTAATTTTACCTAAAGAATACCTTTGGGGCCTGATAGCCGAGTGATTATCGCTCTGGCGCTCAGTGCCACAGGTTTCGGGTTCGACTCGCGGCAGGGCCATCGATGCTTGTTGTGGTTCGGAACCCACTTTAAACCGAAGGTCCCAATTTAAAATGACCGTAGAGCATTGGGATGACAACTCTACCCTGTAAAACGATAACATCTCCTGTTTCGAAATCTGCCAGTAGACAGCATTGGCAAGAGTCCCATGGAAGGCCTTGGGCCATCATGGGAATCTTGCGCTACTGATGATGATGATGATGATGAAAGAATAGCTTTATAAATCTACATACATACGAAAATAGTTAATAGAAAGGTTTGCTCATGTATGACTGTTTTTATTAATTTATATTTAATTACTTTAGATAGAAGTGGAAACGATTATAGTTGTGCGTACCAAATTCATTTAAACCAAAAAATTGTTAAAAAATATAGTATTCGTCTATAAATTCATTTTATTCATCTAAACCTTAACAATATGATTTTAAATGTCATGTAATATTAATACCATGCTCTACCCATACCATGCTTTTCAGTTACATTATAAAGGTAGGTTTCCCGCGATTACTAAAATCCCATGCCTTAGAAGGCCATTAAGTCGGAAGCCTAAGTGTGCGGAAGATCAGGCTTCCGATTGGCAGGCATTCTACGTCGTGAGGTTTTAGTATTCGTCGTAAACCTACCTTTACAGTCAAAGAGTGATTCCTTATTTGCATATACAACTTTTACTTCATGAAATTAATGTTCTACTTTACTCATTTGATACTTTTACCTGACAAAATTAATATTTTTCTTTGTCTATTTCATAATTTTATTTGATATCAATATTTTTCTTTTCTTATTTCATACTTTTTTTTACACGATGAAATTAATATTTTTGTTGTTACTTATTTTATTCTTTTACTCGAAAAAAAATTAATATTCTACTTTAAATATTGTATGATTTTACTTGTTGAAATTAATATTTTTTTCATTTGATACTTGATAAAATTAATATTTTACATTATATATTTTAACTTTATTTATTTGATAACTATACTTCATGCAATTAATATTTTATTATATTTATTTAATGCTTTTCCTTAAATCAACCCTTTATTTTCAAAACCAAATTCAATTAGTATGCATACTATCAAATCCAAATGTATTGCTTTCTCCACAAAAACCGAAAGCAATTATGTGCACTGGTTTTCATACTTTCCCGAGTACATGGTACAACTTAAAGAGCCCTTCCTCTTTTGCCAATGGAGTTATTGGCCGAAGATCGATTGCAGTAATAGAAACGAGAGAGATTCCGATCCTTAAGAGCGCCCATACAAACCGCTCTTTTCGCTTATCGACTTTCGATTCGTTCTCTCTCTCTTACTTTCTCGTTCACACACTCGTTCTGCCATTTTAACGAACGAATCATCGGCAACAAGTTCTTTTTCCAAATGAATTCTTCTTTAAAGAAGCAATTTTAATAAAAAGGAACGAGAAATCAGAAAGAGAATTCTGATAACGTTATTTAAATGACGAACAAAGAAATTACTATTTAAAATACTCGATAAAACATCATTTAAAAAAGAAATAGGTATGTTTATTTTAAAATTTATATTAGATCAGTAACATGCAAAAAAATCACAGGGCTAATGAATACATACATATATACATATATATATATTCTTAGAAATATGTATATAATTAAAAACACTATGAGAAAATATGAAATGCTTTTTAAAACGTTAATTATGTGACATTACTATGGTATGTGTAGTTATTTTATATATATTTGGCCTGAATGTTCGTTTGTCTGGCGCTCGGTGCCACAGGTTTCGGGCTCGAATCCCGGCGGTGCCATGGATGTTTGTAGTGGTTCGGAATCCACTGTATACCGCAGGTTCCGATCTCATATGAATGCAGAGCTGAGTGGGAGGAAGAGCGTCACGGAGCTCTACCACAACAGAAGCTGCCCCCTTCCCTTTTAACCACGAGTCTATACGGGTGCGTGGGCTTGATCTAGATTATTACCAATTGGAATAAGAAACGACAACAACATGTATAATGCATATTCTTCTATCATAACTTTAATGTAAAATAATATCTCAAATAATTTACAACCATATGAAAAATCACTTAGTAAATATTTTATATTTATCACTTAAATATTTTTGTATGTAAAGAAAATTGAAAAAAGTGTTTTTTATTTCCTTAATTTTAATATAAATACCATTGCATCATACAATAAGGATTTATTGATAGAATGAAAATATTAATAGATTTAAAAATAAGCAATATATTATTCGTTTATTAAGTAATTAGATTTATTAAATTTAAATGAACTCCTTTATTTATGAATACATATTAAAAGGGACTAGTTTACATACTAGTTAACGCTAAATCTTTTTAAATCGCGGTCATCTAACATTAACTTTCCGTAACTCAACAGGATGAAACATAATGTATCTAATTTCGTGGGAACAATGAGAACATAGAGGTTTATGGTTATATGACTTTCTGCAGCACAACTAAGTTCACGGAAGGTCATATACATAGTAAACTTATTGCATGAGTAGCAAGGCCTGTTTGCTTCAACTTCAAGCAGTGTTTCAAGTTTATGATCTTTCTGACATAAAATATATATCCCAGAATTGGCAACTGGCGTACCGATTACGGAGTACCAATGGGGATAGACCCCGTAATTTCCTCGTCTTAATTCATATATATGCTACATTTTTAATTGGCTGCTTAAATGTTAGTATTAGATAAAAGATAAAGTTTCAAAAAATTAAATAAATGATACTCTAAAAAAAATTAAAAGTAAGCTAAAAAATAAAAATTAAAATTAAAGTTAAAAGAATTTAAGTTTAAATTCAGTACAATTGAGAACCATTTGTCGGTGTCATAAAATTATTGCAATGAAATAATAATAGTAATAAGGGTATGCTGAACGATGATGTGATTAAGCGCTTTGTTGACATAAAACACATCCCAAGAAATACAAATTGGAAAAACTAAATATGAATCGGCTTTTTCCATCATCCAAATTGGAAAAAAAAATGTTTATTTCAGTTTATTATTCTGCAACAAACAGAGGCGAAATTTCATAGTAAACTTAGGATACATAGCAAACTAGTTGTATGAACAGCAAGGTCAGCTTGCTTGACGTTGAAGAAAACAAAACAAGCTCGATACCATTATACGCTTTGCTGACATAAAATATATTCCTGGGAATACAAATTGGAAAAACTAAATATGAATCGGCCTTTTCCATCATTCAAGGAAACAAACAAGCTCGATGTGATTATGAGCTTTGCTGACATAAAATATATATCCCAGAAACAAGTTCGCCGCAGGTCATATACATCGCAAACTTATAGTATGAGTGGCTATGCCAATTTGCTTCACGTTGAATGAAACAAAACAAGCTCGCAAGCTCAATGTGATTAAGTACTTTGTTGACATAAAATACAACCCCATAAATACAAATTGGAAAAACTAAATATGAATCGGTCTTTTCCATCATCAGTTTATTATTCTGCCAACAAAGAGAGGCGAAATTTCAATTTAAAACTTTCCAAGACAATTGCATTGTAGCTTGACAAGCTTTAATTTATATTCCAGGATAAAAAAAATAATAATAATATATAAGGGTGGACTTTTAAGCCCCCTTTGTCTTCCGTGCGAAATCTATTCCACTTCGCCCCAATAAATCAGATTAAAGCTTTCTTCTGAGGGTGCTGGGGCTGTAGAACACAGGGGCAACGATGTATCGGGGCGCCCAGTGACTGAAAAGGGAAATCTAAAATGGATGCTCGAACATTATTCCACTTACTCATTCCCTCCCAGAAAAAAAAGAAGAGAAGAAAAGTGTATTTCACCTCCTCCCCCTTCTTCGACTTAACTTAATTCGGAAGACCAAAAGTCGGAGGGGGTGGAAGGAAAGGGAGCGGGGGTGGTGGAGGAGAAAAAAGTTGTCATTTTTTATTTCCTTCCAGAAGGTTTTATCTGTAATGTGGCGCATCTCTCATTGTAGCGAACAGAGTGACCTGCTAGTGATCTTTCGAGTCCCGCAGGGTGGAGGGGACAGCGACACCCTCATCTATTCTGACGGTTGCAGCAGTGCCTCTGTTTGGCGATGTTTCGCTACATTTGGCGACTTTTTAATCTGTTTTTCTTACATTTCTTTCCATTAAAGAACTTAGTTATAATTCTTTGACAATTAGCACTTATAGTAATGTTTCATTATATAATTTACTTATAAAATAGTTTTTATTGTATCATGTTGTACATAATGAGTAATGTAATGTGTGTGTGAATTAAGGAAGCCAGATTTGAAATTCGCAAGTTAAACCAAATTGACGATCTATGGCAAATCTGGAGGTCAGAATGTCCTTCAGTTGAGCCAAGAGAGAAAAGAGGGGAATTTTCCCCAATAAGAGAGAGGGGAATTTCACTCCTGAATGGCCGATTGTTTAGCGCTCTGGCGCTCAGTGCCACAGGTTTCGAGTCCCTGCGGTGCCATGGATGTTTGTAGCGATTCGGAATTCACTTTAAGCCGTAGGTCCCGGTATCATATAACTATCGAGCCTCACGGAACCAAGTCAAACTTCTGCCTACTGGTGCTCCATCATAACAAAAGCTGCCACCTTTCCCTTCAACTATGAGCCCATACGGGTTCGTGGGCTAATCATTCTGTAGAACAATCTTGAGTAACGATTAATCTACTTTACATCTTCATGGTAATGGCGAATGGACTTTGGTCAAAATGTCGGGTATTCGAAACCATCATTTAAATTATGAGAATTGCCTTTTATTTTTATAATTGCCGGTACTTTATCTAATATCCTTTACCGTTGAGAGCAGATTCAAAGTTCTCGAAGGTGCTCCTGAGGAATGGTGTTGTTTTACTACATCCATAATAAGGAAAATAGGATGATTGTTGTTTTTCTTGAGATCTAGAGGGAAACACACCCATACTTGTCTTACAACGTATAACTACGAAAATGTTTCACCCCCCTGATAACGAAAATATGTACAATTTTATCCCATTATAGTTCTTTTAATTCGAGATATTATACTTCTCATACTTCATTTTATGTGTTAAATTTCATGACAGACGAAAGAAATTTTAAACGAAAGCACAATTTTAAACGAAACCCTGCTAATTTCTTCATATTATTTCTATCAATTAGAAAATTTTTTATCTCAATAATTATTCTTATAAGAAAATTTCTACAGTAAAATGTATGTAAACGTCCTGATATGGAAATTATTCTAATTGTGTGGTGAAATAATATTTAAAACAAACATTACTTTTAAACAATTAATTTATCTTTTTATTTATCGAAGTGAAATATATACATACACACACACACACACACATATATATATATATATCAAAACCCTTCTGTTAGCGTTGATACGTTAATGAAAAATTTTCAGTAATCCATCACAGTAAAATAATGATGGTGCATATTTTTATTTTTCAAACGACTTCACTTTCCATCTACTAGATTGGATAGGAGAGTCGAGTACCTGTGCACGTAGTGCACATCTGCTCAGAATTCAAATATAATAAAAACGAAGTATCACAGAATTAGCAGGAATTAAAAAATTTAAAGCAAACAGTTAATAGGAGGGAAAAAAGTTAAAAAAAAATAAATAAATAAATAATATATATACATATATATATATATACATGTATATATATAAAAAAGGGGGCGAGCAAACTAGGAGATGATAATCAAGCAATATCAAAATACATAAATGCCCAATAGAAGCATATAATACGTAAATACATAGCAGACAGACATATAAACACATATATAATGAAAATAAATATGAATTATAAATATACAAATATACAATCACAAAAATAAAAAACTTTAAGGAGACAGAAAAACATACGAACAACATTTGAAACTGAAGTATTCCTTCTAATGCAGATAGCAGTACCTCCCCCTCTGTGAGTTAACCGGTCGGATCTGTAGATATTATAATTTTTTTATTTTAATAGAGTCACATGGCCGTAGGTGGGTTTCTTGAATCGCAATTATATGAGGACTATGAAGCTGTATAAACTCCTGGAATTCGTTTATTTTTACTTTCCATCTTGTTTTCTTTCAAAATAAGAATAGAGAGTTCCCAAAATTTCCAGTTCAATTTTTCTGAGGACGAGAGAAGAAGAGAAAGTCTGCTGTGTCTGATAGAGACGCAAAACCACACTTTTTTTTTCAGTATCACTTCATCAGGAAACCGACAGCTGTGTTTCCGTTAGATGTTAACTCTGTTTTTTTCCATGTCTGCTGAAACATCTTCATCCGGGGTGGCCCAAAGCAGTCCCTCCCACACAGGGGTTTGCGTGCAGACGATAAGGGGTGCAGAGAATTAAAGGCACGTGCACTCCCTCTGCACAGGATGCTGTCATTTACCATGGCTGGCCGCCTTTGCGATGTTCACGAATAGGCGTAACAGAAGAAAAATTACTTACAAATAAAATTTGCCTGGTGGATGGTATCACGTGTGAACACCATGTTATTCTGGTGAGGGATCCATGCGTGTACCGATATAGGGGAGAGACAAGAACAGATTTTCGTGCGTGCTCTTACCAGACTTGCCAGGGAATATATTATTTTAGCATCCATGACAAATATAGATATTTAAAATAAACATTAAATATTATTTTATGGAAATTTATTTAAGAGAAAATTGTTTTTCTCGTGTGCTTTTATAAAGAACGCAAAAGCGAATTATATATGTTTTAAATTTTAATAATCCTTAAAGATATTAAAAGTAAATAATGTTTTTCCACTTCTTCAAGGTAACAGAAGAAAAATTGCTGACATGTAAAATGTGTCTGGTGGATGGTATCACTTGTGAACACCATGTTATTCTTCTGGTGAGGGATCCATGCGTGTACCGATATAGGTGAGAGACAAGAACAGATTTTCGTGCGTGCTCTTACCAGACTTGGTAACCAATATATTATTTTATGGAAATTTTTTATTCATTTAAGTGAATAAAAAATTATCTTCTTGCTTTTCGTGCTTTTCTAAGAAATGAGCAAGCGAATTATATATGTATTAAATTTTATTAATCCTTAAAGATTTTAAAAATAAATGTTTTTCCATTTCTTCAATGCAACAGAAGAAAAATTACTGACAAATAAAATTTGCCTGGTGGATGGTATCACGTGTGAACACCATGTTATTCTGGTGAGGGATCCGTGCGTGTACCGATATAGGAAAGAGACAAGAACAGTTTTTCGTGCGTGCTCTTACCAGATTTGCCAACCAATATATTATTTTAGTATCCATGACCAAAGGATGTTTAAAATGAATATGAATTATTATTTTATGGAAATTTTTTATTCATTTAAGTGAATAAAAAATTATCTTCTTGCTTTTCGTGCTTTTCTAAGAAATGAGCAAGCGAATTATATATGTATTAAATTTTATTAATCCTTAAAGATTTTAAAAATAAATGTTTTTTCATTTCTTCAATGCAACAGAAGAAAAATTACTGACAAATAAAATTTGCCTGGTGGATGGTATCACATGTGAACACCATGTTATTCTGGTGAGGGATCCATGCGTGTACCGATATAGGTGAAAGACAAGAACAGATTTTCGTGCGCGCTCTTACCAGATTTGCCAACCAATATATTATTTTAGTATCCATGACCAAAGGATGTTTAAAATGAATATTAATTATTATTTTATGGAAATTTTTTTATTTATATTAAAAAAAATTGAAATACCATTAATATTTGTAAAAGGATTTTAAAATAGCTGTTTATTTGGATTATTTGACAAAAAAAAAAAAACTAATTTACCCATTTATTTCTGCAAATTCACTGAACAGGAATTACTTATTTTGAAGAGTTTCAATAATAAATTGATAAATACTTGATATGAATTAATCGTTGCCTTCCTTAAGTAAAAATAAATTTATTGCTTTCCTTTATTAGAAAGTTATTTATTGCCTTCTTTAAGTAAACATTTAATTATTGCCTTCCTTAAATAGAAATTATATCATTGACTTCCTCAATTACAATTTTAATCATTGCCTTCCTAAAGTAGAAACTTAACTATTGCCTTTCTTAAATAAAAATTTAATCATTTTCTTCCTTAAATAGAAATTTATTCATTGCCTGCTTAAGTATAAATTAAATTACTGCCTTCCATAAATTACAATTAAATCATTGACTTCCTTAAGTAAAAATTTAATCATTGGCTTTCTTAAGTAGAAATTAAATCATTGCTTTTCTTAATTAGAAATTCAATCATTGCTTTTCTTAATTAGAAATTTAATCATCGCCTTCTTGAAATTTAATCATTACCTTTCTTGAAATTTAATTATTACCGTAAGTGGAAATTAAATTATTACCTTAAGTAGAAATTACAATATTGCCTAAGTAGAAATATAATCATTGCCTTGCTTAATTAGAAATTTAACCTTTGCCTTCATTGAGTAGATATTTAATCATTGCATTACCCTCATCAAATAAAATTTTAATTATTTTCATTTAATATAAATCTAATTATGACCTTCCTAAAGTGGATACTTTATTGCATTCATTGAGAAACGCATGCGTTTTGAGTCCAAGGCCTTCCTCGATTCATAACAAAGTATAGTATCACAGTATGTCAGTGAAGCGAAGTTCTTTTTTCTGTTTCAAAATTCCGCCTGGAATCTAAGCTATTTGAAGAGGCAAGTGCAATTGAGAGAAAGCCTTCGGAAAACACCTCTCAGCCAACTCCTTAATCCACAAAGCATTTCTAGTCTTGACATTTCCAGCTTTTCCCTTCCACAAATCGTCTGCCTGTGTCACAAAATCTTCTGCCCCCAAAAAAAACTCTTTTTCCCCACCCCAAAAGACCATCTGCGCTGCGTATCCAAAATCGTTTGGGATTGAAACTGATCCTTCTCGTCTGCCTTATCGGAAGGATGGGGGGAGTGGGCGGACGTTCTATTTTCTGCCGCGGTGTGATTTGGGGGTGCGTGTCTGTCCGACAAAGGGATGCGGGCTCTTTTTCCCTACCCCCCCCCTCTTCGGAATCGAAAAAGCGGCGAAGGGATTAGAGGGGTCAGCAAAGTTCGCTGGAGAAGTTTATGATCCCAATTTAGAAGGATTCTGGGAGGTGAAATATGGTGGTTCCGTTTCGAGTTTGGAAAAAGGCACGTGGGAGGTAAGAAGGTTTGTCACTTTCCACATGGCTTATTTCAACAGATGCTATTGATATGTTTAATTATCTAAACGGTAACATTTTGTAGAAAATTTTGTTCGTAGAACGTATCAGGAAAAGGTGAAAAAATAGCTATTTGCATTTTTTTTTAAATCTGCAGGCAGGTATTTGGTTTAATTTAATACAATATCAACTGTTTCATAGAAATTATTCAATGTAATGATAAATATTAAATTGTACGGAAAACCGTTAATATAATTTTTTAAATAGCATTAATTGGAAATAAATCCTATTTCAAAGAAATACTAAAGATACTGCATTCAATTTCAGAATCTTTATATGAAATTATTTTATCAATATATACAAGTTTGTAAGATAATTTTTATAATTCAAATTCTGCATTCAATTCCAGAATCTTTGTGAGAAATAATTTTATCAATATATTCAATTTTGTAAAATAACGACGAGTCGACCAGAAATGTATTTTTTTCTCTGAAGTGACTGAATAATCCGGAGTTTTTTACCTGCTTTCCAAAATGAACCCCTTGTGGTTTCATGTATCATGCCGTGTGATAATTAAAGCGTAGACTCGAGAACTCTGAAATTCTACGTCCTTGGAGTGAACTGCACTTGTAAATCAAATTATCTTAAATTTTCATTTTTTGTAAATAGCGTTCTGTATATATGTATATAATGCTTGTAAATAAAACTTGGTGTTTCCATGAACCTGAAAGTGAACTGCTTGAAGCCGTTATAAATTTAGTATAGACCGAGACGTTACAATATACATATGTAGCAAAGTTAAAGTAATTCAATTTACACTTGAAAAAACTTGTTATATATAACCCATATCATGAATTTCCCATATATTGAAATTTTTTATAACGGAAACAGGTTTACATTTTTCATTGCAAGTGGAAAAATAAATAAAATACACTATAATAACAAATAACAAAAGAAATTACAATTATGCATATACTGACATAAAATAAATGGGATTTGATGCAATTCATAATAAAAAGATGCGAAACAAAACTACACCCTCCATTGAATCAATCCATCTTCTACCTGACATGTTCGAAAACCTTCCCATTGTTCTGAACTCATTACCCTCTTTTCAAAGGCTCATCATACAGTCAACTTCCGAGATGAAAACTAGAATTTCATCTTAATCAGGACACCACTCCGATGGCTCACTGCGACCGCTTAACTGAGTAATCCCCGCATGGCGTGTTCGGAATGATTCCCCGGGGTGCAAAAGATTCAAAAAGTTTGGCCAATCATCTCTCTCTGGCGAGGAATCGATCATTCCTGCACACAGTGATTACCCCCGCGTTATTACTCCTGCCGCCGCCGTGCTCTGGTAATTCGAACGAGTGGCAAACAATCCGGAATTCCTCAATCACGCCGGGAAGAATCTTGATGAAATACACGAGGAGAGGTGCTCATTAAAGATGCAGCACCTCCTCTCTGCCCAACAGAAGAAATATCACTACTCTCGAGTTGCTGTTATTGATCTCGGCTGAGATGAAGAGAACTTATCAACAATGTTATAAGATGAGGGAGCTTTTCAGAAATTTATGGAAGCCATCAAAACAATTGGAAGATCATTGGCATCGAGGGTAGTATGGGAAATAACATTGTAGAAAAAAATAAAGTGTATACAATGTGTATATTCTGACACAATTTTCGTATGCCGGTCACTTTAATTCGCCACTAGAAAGGTTAATTTGTGACAGATTCAGAGTTAACGAGAATGTATCTGATACCATTTATCTCGACAGTGATGAAGAGAACATTTCAACACTGTTGTACAATGGGTAATTTCTGAAATGCCATTGCTAAAATTAATTTTAGAAATGTAAATCATGACTGATACGTGATAGATTCAGAATTAACGAGAATGCATTCAGGTATTAAATTTACGGCGACGATTGATCTCGACTGTGATGAAGAGAATTTTTCAACAATGTTGTACGATAGGTAGCGGTTCTGAAATTTATAGAAATCATCAAAGCAATTGAGGATCATTGGGATCGGGGAAGTATAGGAAATAATATTGTAGAAAAAAAAAATAAAGTGTATACAATGTGTCTATTTACACATAATTTTCATATGCCAGTCACTTTGACCTGCCACTATAAATGATGATACTTAACCCATGATGATACGTAATATTCAACATCAACTGGTACGAATTCAAAGAGGTCTGCTACGATTGATCTCGACAGTGATGAAGAGAAGATTTCAACAATGTTGTATTATGGGTAGCATTTTAAGAAATTATAGAAATCATCATTGACATAGAGGATAGTGTGGGAAATAATATTGTAGAAAAAAAATAAAGTGTATATAATGTATATTAAGTCTAATGTGTCTATTCTGACTTAATTTTCGTATGCCGGTAACTTTGATCCGCTACTAGAAAGACTGATGCGTAACAGATTCAAAGTTAAGGATAATGTATCCAGGTATTAAATATATGACGACAATTGACTCGACTGTGATGAAGAGAACTTTTCAACAATGTTATAAGTTGAGGAGGTTTTCAGAAATTTATGGTAACCATCAAAGTTATTGAGGATCATTTGCTTTGAGGAAGTATAGGAAACAACATTGCATACACTTCATTTTTTCTACAATGTGTCTATTCTGACGTAATCTTCGTATGTCGGTCACTTTTATCCGCTACTAGAAAGACTGATGCGTAACAGATTCAGAGTTAACGAGAATGCATCCATGTGGGTCTGCTACGATTGATTTCGATAATGACGAAGATAACTTTTCAACGATGCTGTATGATGGGTAGGATTTCAGAAATTTATGTAAATCCTCATTGACATCGAGAGTAGTGTGAGATATAACATTGCAGGAAATATTAAGTGCGTCTATTTTGACCTAACTTTCATATGACGGTCACTATGGCATGCCACTAGTAAGTGTAACGTAACAGATTCAACTTTAATGAGGACACACCTTGGTAGTTCTGTTGCCATACACGTGAATTCATTAGCATGTTTCTACGAATTTATTAGTAGCTCCCATAATTATATTAGGTACTTGGCAATCCTAAATCCAAAAACTTACTCTGGCTCAAAGTAATTCGTTGCTCTTTTTATATGGGTCAATTGTTTCCGATTTATCAGATAAATTTTTATTATAACATATAAAATATATTTGTAATTAAGATATTGTTCCATAACAATATCAATAAATACGAATTTGCCGGACTTTGGCTCACTGCTTTTAGTAATTAGGAGACTCAATAGCTATTGTAATAGCGTCTCACTTCTAGCCTTGTAGATTTTTGGGTTTTCCACCATATGACATGCAAAGGTGAATATTATGTATACATAACAAGTAATATATATATATATATATAAAAAAAAAAAACTCGAAAATTCCTATTTTTCTTTCACTAAATTGCAGAAAAGTCTTTAATAAATAATTTTAATTCATTTTTTAAGTTTATCTGGCGCCATCTATTGGTAGATATATGCAACTTAAATCTAAAAAAACCCCTAAAATTAATTAATTAAATTTAATTACTGAATTAATATTTGAAAAAACTGCATTAATATCTAGTGTCATCCATTACAAGTTAAAAAAATGTATTTGAACTTGAGTGGATAAATAAAAAGTATTTTATGATCGATTGAAAATTTGAACACGATATATATAGGGAGAGTGTGAGCTAATAGAAGGAATTGAAAAATGGGTTATTCGTGGCCCACATAAATGAAATATGAAGCCTACTGATGTTTTTTTGATTTTTATTTTATACATATTTTGTTGTATTTGTAGGCAACCTTTTTAATTTTGTTTCCAATACAATAAAGTAAAACTCCGCAATGTTTATGATAAAGAAAGCCGAAAAAAGCTCGACAGATGTTTAATTTATTTAGTTAAACGAGTACGAAACATTTAGAGTCTAATTATTTATTTTTATAAAAATATTTTTTAATGTGACATTTACATCCAAATGTATGCATTAATTCAGTTATAATGAAGAAAACAATTTATCCCCCAAATTTTTTTATTGCAAAATATTTTTTTGATGCATCAAAATTCAGAAAGACATTACAAAAATGAACTTTAATTATTAAAATGATCGAACAATAAAAACAAATTATTATCTGTTGTTTTTCTTTCTCAGATTCCTCTACTAATTCAACATAAATCCTAATGGATTAGTTTTAATAATGTTTGATATTTTTCGTAGAAGATTTCCAATTTTCAGCCATGCATTAATAAGTAAACAAACAATGATTTGTATAGTTCCTTGAGTTAATTGTTAATTTTAATTATTTATTTCCTAAAAATTAAAGATTTGCATTTTCTGAAAGCTTACATCGGGAGAGGATTAAAACCAATTAAAAATTTGATATCGAATCAGAATATTTAAATTGATATTTTCGAAATCCTACTGACGAACAATATTAGCAATGAATATTCAACACATAGAATAACTAAAATTATTCATGCCCAAGAATTAATTATCTCTTGCAAATTTAATACGACGAATTAAAACAAATATATAAAAAAAGTTATGCTGTCCAAATTAATTACCTTAATCGTATTTCAATTGCATAAATTATTTCTGTATAGCAATTAAGTTTTAATTACAAACTAATTTTTTAATTATTAATTTGTTATCAAACACAACATTATTTAAAATAAGGATACAAATTTTATTTCACACATTTGTGAACAAGTGAAAGTCGTTTAATTAATTATCGCAACATATTTCCCTGGATTTGCATATACAAATACTATTACATACTCCAATTAATAACAATGTCTCCGTGCATGTAGTCTCCTTACTTAAGTATTGCTTTATTACTTTTTAACACGAAACGGAAAATTAACTGCAACTGCGGATAATGGAATTGGAATTTTAAATTTGAAAAAGAATCCACAAATTCCTATCAAAAATACTTATTATATTACTTACATTTGTGAATAAGCGAAGGACGTTTTACTACTGTGTCCTAAAAGTAAGACCAATTTTCAATTTAAAATTCTCGGGGCTTTGGAATTATTATTTTTTTAGGTCCGATGACACTGTCCTTAAAATAAGTGTGAAATTTCACGTCAAAATATTCATTAGTGTTTGAGTTACGCTTGGCTTTGTGAGACACTAAAACTGATTTTTGAAATGTCTGAATTAATTGAGCAAGGAACTTGCATTAAATTTTGTTCGCGGAAATGCATAGAATGCTGCAGAAGGCATTCGGTGAGCATTCCTATATCGAAAAGAAATGTTTAGAAGTGGTATAAACAGTTCAAAGAAGGCAGAGAACGCGTTGAAGACGACGAGCCCTCCGGACGACCATCCACCTCAACCGACGAAGCTCACGTCCAAAAAATTAAAGATTTGGTGCTCGCAAAACGTCGATTTACATTACAGACATTACTGATATTGTTGAAATTTCAAAAGGATCGGTCAATTCCATTTTGGGCCTCAAACGTGTAAAATCTAGATTGGTATCGAAAATACTGAATGCGCCAGCTCACACTGCATTGATTCTTCGTGACTTTTTCGCCAAAAATGAAACCCATATCGTTTCACAACCATCATATTCCCACCGTGAGACTTCTGGCTATTCTCTAAACTCAAAGGATCACTCCGGGGACAGCGTTTTGAGTCGATTGAAGAGATTCAAAGTGAATCGCCGCGCGCTTTGAATAGCAACCTTGCCGATGTCTTTTTAGCATGTATTGAAGATTGGAAAAAAAGTTGGCATATGTGTATTGTGTCCGGAGGAGATTCCTTTGAAGGCGATGAAATAAATTTGGAAGAATAAATAAAGAGTTTTTGAAAAAAAAAATACCTGATCTTACTTTTTGTCCACAGTAGTACAAATACTACTACATACTCCAATTAATAAAAATATCTTGGGGCATGTAGTCTTCCTACTTAGGTATTGCTTTATTACTTTTTAACACGAAACGGAAAATTAACTGCAACCGTCGATAATGGAATCGGAATTTTAAATTGGAAAAAGAATCCACAAATACTTTCCATTGCAATTCCAATGTTAATTAGAAAATTTCAAAGAACAAAACAAAATAAAAGATATATCTCAACCCTTTGATAAAAGCTTAAGATCTTTTGGAAGATGAATGCGTGGTTTTTGCTGTTCGATAGATACTGCATTTCAATTCGCGCCGACTACAAGGCGGGGGGAGGAATACATGCAGCCAGTTTTGAATTCCTTATTGGAGGAGGAATGCATTTTAATCAATCAGGGGCAGAAGGAATGCATCAAGTTTTCCCGATTTCGGGAAAACCGGAGTCTTTATTGGGTGCGCCAGGATTTATTAGTCTTTCTTTTTGGTTCTCCTCCTTTATTGTTGGATTTCGAAATTGAATGCGTTTCTCCTCCGAATGCTCATTTTTGTCGAGAAACATGAACGCGTGTTTCATATTCGATTTTAATTCCTTTTTAATAAATTGAATCGCCCTCTGACATTTTCATCTGCATTCCATCCTCAGAACTCTTTCTTTGCTTTTTAAATAAACAATGAAAAGGGGAACACTCAAATGAAATGGAAAATTATCTTACCAATAAGTTTACCATCTTTGCTTAGTATGTATGCAATAAGAAAAATACATCGATTTACTAAATTTTTTTTCCGTAAAGAGTGAGTTGTAAAAAATCCTTTTTCTCTAAATTAATATTAAGTGTATTTCGTACATAATTTAAAAAATATCAAAGATAATGCAGCTAATTTTCTAACTTTTGAGATTAAAGATATTTTTTAATTTTAATAAATGTTTTTAATTTATTGACATTTTTGTAAAGAAAAAAAAAATAGGTATGCTGTAAAATTTAAAATAAACTGAAGAATGCGTTAAATTATATTAGTATACGTTTTTATTGATATCAAGATCCATTCATAAACCTCGTATTCTATTTTCGTATACCACAAACATTCGTGATATAAAGATAATGATGAAATAATAATAATGATACATGAATATGAGATAATGATATGATATTGATAATATAATGATATAGAGACTTTCATATGTAGTTAGAACACATTTGCGTTTCATGCACGAGAAAACCCTCGTTCTAGACAGCTTGAATGTTGATGCGGGAGTTGTTATAATATCCAGAATATGAAAGAAATGTGTGCAATACATGGTCAAATCGTAAAATATGGGTCGCTGGAATTTGGTGACTTTTTTGTTTCGTTAACTGCGTAATAGTCTCCAAATGTGGTAACTCGGGTTCCCTATTCCTTTCACTTACAGTTGCAGCCCTTTAGTAGGCGAAAAGAATTGTAACAATATATCCGTGCATGCAGTCTTCTTACTTAGGTATTGCTTTATTAATTTTTAACACGAAACGCTAAAATTAACTGCAACCGCTGAATAATAGAATCGGAATTTTAAATTGGAAAAAGAATCCAGAAATACCGATCAAAACTACTTTCCATTGCAATTCCGCTGCTAATTACAAAATTTTAAAGAATAAAACAAAACAAAATAAAAGATATCTCTCAACCCTTTGATAGAAACTTAAGATCTTATGGAAGATGAATGTCTGGTTTTTGCTCTTCGATAGAAGACACTGCACTTCAATTCGCGCCGACTACAAGGCGGGGGGAGGAATACATGCAGCCGGTTTTGAATTCCTCATTGGAGGAGGAATGCATTTTAATCAATCAGGGGCAGAAGGAATGCATCAAGTTTTCCCGATTTCGGGAAAACCGGAGTCTTTATTGGGTGCGCCAGGACTTATTAGTCTTTCTTTTTGGTTTTATTCCTTTATTGTTGGATTTCGAAATTGAATGCGTTTCTCCTCCAAATGCTCATTTTTGTTGAGAAAAATGAACGTGTGTTTCATATTCGATTTTAATTCCTTTCTAATAAATTGAATCGCCCTCTGACATTTCCATCTGCATTCCTCCCCCAGAACTCTTTCTTTGCTTTTTAAATAAGCAATAAAAAGGGCAAGACTCAAATGAAATGAAAAATTATCTTACAATAAATTCACCATCTTTATTTAATGTGTATGTAATAAGGAAAAGACATCGATTTATTATTTTTTTTTTCATAAAGAGTGCAGTTTAAAAACTTTTTTTCTCTAAATTAATATTAAATGCATTTCGTGCATAATTTTAAAAACATTAAAGATAACCTATAGTTTTATGATAGTAGATGTGTTATCTTCGTTCAGTGTTATTTGAAGTAAAATAAAAAGGTAAAATCTCTTTCTTAAAATTGTGACAAATTATTTTCTAACTTTCGAGATTAAAGAGTTGTTATTAAGTTTTAATGTATGTTTTTTTATTTGTTTTTAATTTTTGGAAGAAAAAAATAGGTATACGATAAAATTTAAAATAAACTAAAGAATGCATTAAATTACATTATTATGCATTTTTATTGACATCAAAATCCGTTGAGGGATCTTGTATTATATTTTCATATATCGCAAACATTTCTATGAAGGGCAAATGATAGAAAGACTTTCATAGGTAGCTATCCGTCATTTGCGTATCGTGCATGTCAAAACTCTTTCTAGACAGCTTGAATGTTGATGGGAGAATTGTTATAATCGTCAGAATATGAAAGCAGCGAATGCACTACATGGCCAAAACGCAAAATAAGGGCTGTTGGAATTCGGTGTTTTCTTTATGATGTCAACAGAGTGACAATTCACCAAATGTGGTAAGCAGGGTTTCCTGTATTGCTTATAATTACAACATGTTACTTGGCAAAAAATATTGCAAAAATATCACACGGAGATATTTTTGCAATTCTTTTCGCAAGCATATACCAATGTAGTATTCTTACTTAGGTATATGCTTTATTAATTTTTACCACGAAACGGAAAATTAACTGCAACCGCGAATAATGGAATCGGCATTTTAAATTCGAAAAAGAATCCACAAAATTCCGATCAAAAATACTTTCCATTGCAATTCCGATGTTAATTAGAAAATATTAAAGAACAAAACAAAAGAAAAGATATATCTCAACCCTTTTGATAAAAGCTTAAAATCTTATGGAAGATGAATGTTTGGTTTTTGCTGTTCGATAGAGACACTGCATTTCAATTCGCGCCGACTGCAAGGCGGGGGGAGGAATACATGCAGCCAGTTTTGAATTCCTCATTGGAGGAGGAATGCATTTTAATCAATCAGGGGCAGGAGGAATGCATCAAGTTTTCCCGATTTCGGGAAAACCGGAGTCTTTATTGGGTGCGCCAGGATTTATTAGTCTTTCTTTTTGGTTCTCCTCCTTTATTGTTGGATTTCGAAATTGAATGCGTTTCTCCTCCAAATGCTTATTTTTGTCGAGAAAAATGAACGTGTGTGTTTCATATTCGATTTTAATTCCTTTCTAATAAATTGAATCACCCTCTGACATTTCCATCTGCATTCCCCCCCAGAACTATTTCTTTGCTTTTTAAATAAACCATAAAAGCGCAGACTCAAATAAAATGGAAAATTATCTTTCAATATATTCGACATCTTTGCTTAGTATGTAAGCAATAAGGGAAATACATTGATTTATTAAATTTTTTTTATTAAAGAGTGAGCTGTAAAAATTCCTTTTTCGCCAAATTAATATTAAATGTATTTCGTGCATAATTTTAAAAATACTACAGATAATACAACTAATATCATAAAATTATTGGTTATCTTAGTTCAACGTTATTTGAAGTAACATAAAAAGGTAAAATTTCTTTCTTAAAAACGGGACAATTTATTTTCTAAGTTTTGATATTAAAGAGTTGTTATTAATTTTTAATGTATTTTTTAAATTTATTTTTAATTTTTGGAAGAAAAAAATAGATATACGGTAAAATTTGAAATAAATTAAAGAATGCATTAAATTATATCATTATACATTTTTATTGGCATCAAAATCCATTGATGGACCTCACTTTATTTTCATATACCACAAACATTTTTATGAAGGGCAAATTATCGAAAGACTTTCATGTGTAGCTCTCCTGCATTTGCGTATCATATACGAGGAATATGAATTATATTATTATATATTTTTATTGGCATCAAAATTCATTAATAGACTTCGTATTCTGTTGTCATATAACACAAACATTGGTAAGAAGGTCAAATGATAAAAAGACTTTCATATGTAGTTATCCAGCATTTGCCTATCGCATACGAGAAAACACTCTTTCTAGACAGCTTGAATGAGCAAGAATTGTTATAACCGCCAGAAAATGAAAATAGTGTGTGCAATACATGGTTTAATCGCAAAATAAGGGCCGTCGGAATGTGGTGACTTTCTTATAGCGCTAACTGTGTGATAAGTCGCCAAATGTGGTAACTCGGGTTTCATATATTGCTTGCAATTCACTTCACTGACAGTTGCAATACAGGCGGACTTTGGCTAAAAGAATTTTTGACGCCCAATTCTGCGATTTTACCCAATATATATTGTTAGAGGATTCGAATCTAAAATCTTCTGTGCACGTTAAGGCTAAGCTGTGATTCAAATAAGATACAAGTTGGTTTAAATTTCATTTTTTAATAAAAGTTTTTAATTTATTTTAATTATTTTTTTAAAAAAGTAACTTTAATAATATTTTAGTTATGAAATTTTGTAAACATCTTTGAGAATGTATTATCGTTTGTAATCGTTTATAAAATTGTTTCATATTGTTTTGTATCGTTTATAAAACTGATTGGTATTGTTTGTTATCGCTTATAAAATTGTTTGAGATTGTTTGTTATTGTTTATAAATAGAAATCTTTCAATCATGATTTTTTATCAATGTGCGTATAATTATAAATGAGTAACATTAATTTTCCTTCTAATGTAAAATAACTGACTAAAATAATGATAAGCATAAAAAAAACCTTACGATTCTTAAAATAAGTTAAAAATATTTTTAAATCTCATAACAAATTAAAAATAAATTTTAGAAGAATTTAACAAAATGTGGCTTAAAATACGCCGAGTAATTCAGTGTTTAATGGATATACATGAGCACAGGCAAAAAAACAAATAAAATAATAGAATTTTAATGAAATTTTTTTTAAATATATACTTTATATTACTGTAAATTAATAAATATTTCTTGCATTAGGTAAATTTTTAATAAGAAAATTCACGAAGAAAACCGTTCTGAACATATGCAAATTTTTAATCCTACAAATATGCGACATGTTATTAATAAAAGACGATTTTAATTAAAATTAAAAAACCAGACTACCAAACTATTTTTTACCGGATGTAGGTTATTTACAGGAAGCTTCCTGTAATTAATATTCTTTTGTTTAACCATATATAAATCTAAACAGCAAAATGCATAAAAATAGTTTTAAAAACCTCGGAAGGTAGGCACTCTACTAAAATATTAAACTTTGCATATATATTCGAATATTTCTTGAATGGAGCCAGATTTTTCCTGGAAGTTCCATGAATAAGAAAAGAGTAATCTGTTTTTTATATTTTATTTATCTGTTCTTCTTCGGTGAATCTGCCCTACCCCCATTCAAAAAAAAAAAAAAAAAAAAAACTTAAGTTAAAAGAAAGAAGATTTTATCCTTTGAATTTGTGTTTACATTTATTTTACATTTTTTTTTTCTTTCTTTCTTCTTTAGAACACTTTTTTTTTTGCGCGTGAATAAAAATACTGTTGTTTATTTTCCCCCCTGAAACTCAAAATGAAAAATAAAAATCTGCACTATCTTGAATAGCTTTTACGGTATGAGATTAAAGGAGAAAAAATTATCTTCAAAAGATAAAAAGTTCTTCCTCTCTTTTTTTACCTTTTGTAATTCAGACGGATTAACGATTTTCATTCCTTGATTAAACGCTATCTGCATTTCTGTATCATGCTCGCTTCACTTCCTGTTTTGTTACCTGCAATTTTAACCTTCCATCGGCCTGGATTATAAAGGTTAGGTAGTTAGGCAAGTTTACTTCTCAATTTCGAAATTATTTTCGAGGCACAAAGTCTTTTATCGGAAACTTAACTTAATAAAATAGCGAGTAAGTCTTTGGAACAAAGGATGCTTGATTCGAAATCCGACATACTTTCTGTATAAAAGGAATAATACTATAAATCGCTAAACTGATAAGTTATTTCGTTTCAGCAAGATTACGTTAGGCAGAAAGGTGAAAATTCCTAGTACTGCAGCCTTGGTGGTGATTATTTCAATTTGTGTAGCAATATAAGATGTAATATAGCAGGACCCCGTTGTTTACTCTAATAAGGCTGAATTAAAAATAATTTTTAATTAAAACAAGATTATTAAGGAATTAAGGAAATGACTTAATACTGTTGATGAACTAGACATTAGGATGTTTATATAAATAAGATAAATAAGAGATCAATGTTCATTTCATAACGATGGATACCTTCACACAATAGAAGATATATTACTAATTATCAATACATCATCTATCTCACTATGTATTAATTATTATAAAATTTATTAAAATAAAATAATTCATAAAGACAATAACTTAAAAATAAGAATTATTTACTCGAAAAATCCACATTACTATTATGAGAAAATCTACATTAGCTAATTAATTCTTGTACAACAAACGTGATAAAGAATTATAAGAAAATTATCTTATGGTTAAAATGCATATCAATAATAAATCATAAGAACTAAAGCATTCTAATTGTATTCCGTCCAATTGGATACCTTCACACATGGGAATTAAAAGTAAGGAAACAGTAGATTCACTTGCAAAGAAAGGAAACCATGTGAATACTGGAAAGAAACAAGTTCCACCAGAAACTTCCATGATATATATCCATACAGAATTTTTTAAGAGACTGAAAGATAATATCATAACAAAAATATGAAGGCAAAAAGTGGCATAATATTCAAAGCTGAAAGATATTTAACACTACACCACGTATAGAGGCAAATGACAACTTTCAACTAAGAACAGGACACGATTATCTTGCGGAACATCTAAACAGGATAGGTGTCCTCGCCTCGAACACTTGCCCAATATGTAGAACTGGAACAATGAATTCAAAACATCTTTTGAAATGTCCAGGACTCAGAGAAGCTCAGCGCCAAGGAGAAGTCTTGCAATTGTATTGGTAAGCCAGAAGCCTCATAGACTAAAATAAAGTGCCCACGCCCTTTATTTACTCTCTCTCTCTCTTTGATTTTTTGTGGTATGTGAGACTGACTTATTATCGATTACTGTCTTACTGTATGTTTACTTTGTTCTGCTTGTTCCTTCTTTGTGTGTGATCCTTATTGTAATGGATTGGTTTCCAATAAAGCCATATGTTACAACAATAAATCATAATTAAATCATCAATATAACCGTCTTTTTCACTAATAAGGCTATTTTAAACAAGGATATATTATTAACTATTCTCATTTTATCTATTTCATATACCTTTTTATACATTAAATATTATTATAAAATTTTTTAAAATAAATTCTATAAAAACAATTTATGTAAAATAAATTTAAAACAATTTACTCAAGAAATCCACATTATCATTACGACAAAGTTTATATTAGCTAAAACACATTTATAAAAGTTAGCACACTAAACATGATTCCCGGTTAATAATATTATGAACTATTATAAAACACTTTTAATTACTCACAATTAGCTAAAATATCATAATTAATCCAGCAGTATGATAAGAAACCAAAGCAATAATAATTAATAAGACAGAAAGCTGTCGGCAGCTTAATATTTATGGATGAGGAGATGAGAGATTACAGGACAAACAACCTAGGTACACGTGCACTTATTGAAACGACCAGGATTCATTGAACCCTAGTGGCACCCAGAGGACCCGCACTCAATCTTGGCCCTCATGGCCGGCGTGCTTTGATCTCGGCTAATGGCACCCCGAACAATCACTCCGTTAATGAGGCGATTTGCATAGGCCCGAATTACTCCCCTCTCGCGTAAGGTGAGGGAGTCCCTTGACCATTTGCATCCCCTAACAAGAGACCTCCCCACTCCATTTACTGCACACACCACCAGGCATTTGGGTGTCCCTGCGTCGTGGTTTCTGGTGGATGGTACGCTATGTCAAGACAAGACCGTAATAAGGTGCCCCATCGACACCAGGCAATGCTAATTAAACAAAATCTGCACCCTTTCTAAAGAACGTATTTGGATCTTCACATTTTGCTTCAGATATTATCTTTTATTAAGTTTATCAAATTGTTTATCTATTTACACCATTGGTACATAAACATATATCAATGCATATACTATGTTTATGCCCTCTATAAGTGCTGATTAATTGATGTCTTTAAAGATACATTGAATGTAAAATATGTACATATGCAATACCAAACATACAAAATATTAATTAAAATCAAACACGAAGAAAATTATAACTGCTCATGAATTATCATGAGCTGCTTTTGTCCTTACAAACGTCATATTATTGACTATTATAACTTCTATCAGTTATCGTTTCATAAGTATAAATTGTTTGTCTGTTTACATCATTGGTACTTAAACATATATCAATGTATATGCAATTTTCATCTGTAAGTACAAATTAATGCGTCTCGTTAAAGACACATTGAATGCCAAAATATGTAAATATACAATACCAAACATAGAAAGTATGAATTAAAATATAACACGAAGAAAGTTACAATTGCTCATTAATCCTCATGAGCTGCTTTTATCATTATATATTATCACATTATTGGCTATTATAACTTCTAAACTTGAATGCATATTTTGCGGAGTGACAAGTTTAAAAGTTACTTTGCATATATTTATGAAATACATTAATGTGTCTGTTTATTTTTTTAATGAATTTTTTTGGCATATTATTCTACATTTATTAATGAATATTTTTGTTAATTAATAAAATATTGATTTAAAATGATTTATTTACTACAAGGTAAATTACTCTCTTAAAAACGAAATACAAATTTCATTCAAATAAAACGTTCCAATGGTCACAAGAATGTTCGTACTTCAACTTCGAAGGAATCCAAAACTTGGATGTATCAATTGAAGGATGCTGATTTACATATTTTTTCTTTTTATTCAAAAATATAAAAAATCTTATTTATATTTCTCTTTTTATGGTTCAAGTTTTTTCCAATTGAATCTAAAGAACATATTTTGTTTAGCTGCTGCTTTTATATGAAAGATATTTTTGCTATTGGATCTTGCTGAATATGTTAAAATTGATACATATAACTAAATAAAACATTAAATATAATGACAATTTGACAGCTTTTTAAAATTGCGTTTTATAATGCTTTTAGACTTAAAATGACCTAATTTTGACACTTTTAATAATAACAACAAAAGTTCATTACCATTCATTCGACCGTTTGCTGAGAATTTTCAATGTTTAACTCACACAGGTAACGAAATGTGGTTTTTCTATGAAAATACTTCCGAAAATAATTACAAGCAGTGCTGAATATAATTTACATCCTGAAAGATTTCTTTATAAAGCTGATGACAAATTAACGAGTTTATATAGTTCAGATACTGAATTTAACTCGTAAAAAAAGATCATTAACTTATCACAGTAGTTTTCATGCATCTTTCTATACGTACATTAAAAAACCGTGTGATATACATACAACGATCAATACATATCCTTAATTTATATCTCTTAGTAATACACTAATTAAAAGAATTTTTGTCCACAGACATAATTTTCTGATATGCTTGAAAGAAATTTTCGGCGGCGTATAACTGATCTTTATGTATAGTATCTTTTGAAGCAGATAACATATAAATTAAAATCAAATACTATTATTTGATAAATTAAATTAAAATCAAATACTATTATTTGATAAATTAAATTAAAATCAAATACTATTATTTGATAAATTAAAATAAAATCAAATAATATTTCTTAATAAATTAAAATAAAATCAAATAATATTTCTTAATAAATTAAAATAAAATCAAATAATATTTCTTAATAAATTAAAATAAAATCAAATAATATTTGATTTTAATTTATATGTTTCCTGCTTCAAAAGATACTATACATAAAGTTTAGTTATACGAAACTTTCTCTAAAGCATAATATCAGAAAATTTGTTCTAACAGTATTCGTCTTTCCTAAGCAGTAGCTGAAATCACTCAGCTTTTGTAAGTAAAAAAAATTCTCTAAATTATGCGTAATTATATATCACACAGCAATTTATCTGGATCAAGATGTTACCATACAATGGATATGAAAACACACGGTTTAAATAATAAGAAAAAACAGAAAACCTTCGATACATATTTCGCTCTTTTTTCGATTACATAAGTGTGATATAAGTGCACACAGATTCCAAAATGAATAATTTATTTATAATGTTTACCAAAATTCTTCAGCGAACTTGGGTCGTTCGAGTAATTCTTTAAACCTGCGTGGAACGACGAGACCTTCATTCGATTGGGGTTACCGGAATCCTTCACGGATTGGGAAACTTCAAAAATCCTTTCCCCGCCATTACTCAGTCCGCTCTAAAAACAAGAGCCGGAAATCCATTAATAAAAGAGCCCGCTTTTCTTCTGCCTCGAACAAAGACTGTTCTCCCCCCTTTCGGAGATAACAGTTTTGTTCATAACTTCTCGGAGAAGTCACTAATGAATGAAATGAAATTTCCTTTCGGGGCCCTGTTCGAGGGGCCGGGCCCCCTCCATCCCCCCACCGCTGACGGCTGCTTTTAATACTTAACAATGGGAGCTCAGAAAGTATCGAATGTTACGGCTGGTGGGTTCTTTTAGCAACACAGCTTTCATTTTAAGCCGTGGAACTCCATTGAAAACACATGCCTTCCGCCCTTTGTACTAAAATGAAATGCGAAACATGCAAATAAGTCTTAGACCGGTCTATTTTGATTATTAGGCAGACATACGAATTCGAGAGCATAATTGCCAGCTGAAATAACCTCAAACAGCTCCGATTTTAGTTTGAAACACAATTTATTTTGTTTCAATCTAAAATAAGAGTAGTTTGAGGTTATTATGTAATATGTTACTAACGGTAGGTTGCCAGTTACTAATGTGAAACTAAATAAACTTTTCAGCAGTAATCTCAGTTATTGTATAACATATCTTGCCTTTTTTGTTTAAGGAATATCGATGCTTAACTGCTGCAAAAGTGGAAATAAATAAGGAGGAATGCCTTTCTGAAGAATTCTAAAAGGTAACTTGGCTTACACTTTTTGTCACACAGGAAGTGCCAAGTGGAATAACATCAAACTACTCTGATTTTAGATTGAAACAAAATGAATTCTAACGCCAAGTTACCACTTACTAACGAAAAACTATCTTGGAGGACCTAATATTCGAATTTGAAAAAGCTAAATGAATTTTCAGTAATAATCTTAGTTATTGTATACCATATCTTGTCTTATTTATTGAAGGAATATTGATGCTTAACTCTTGCATAAGTGGGAATAAATAAGGAGGAATGCCTTTCTGAAGAACTTCTAAAAGGTAAATGGCTTACACTTTTTGTCGCACAGGAAAAGCAAAGTGAAATAACCTCCAACTGCTTTAATTTTAAATCGAAACAAAATTAATTGTAACATGTTACTAACAATAAATTACCAGTTAATAACCAGAAACTATCCTGGAGGACTTAATATGCCAATTTGAAACTGAAATTAAATTAAACTTTTCAGCAATAATCTCTGTTATTGCATACAATATCTTGCCTTTTTTATTCAAGGAACATTGATGCTTAACTCTTGCATAAGTGGGAATAAATAAGGAGAAATGCCGTTCGGCAGAACTTCTAAAAGGTAATTGGCTTACACTTTTTGTTATACAGAAATAAATCTTGGTAATATAGTGTCCCTTTGAATATTTAAGATAAATGTAAGCTCTCGTGATCAGTAGCTTTAACAAATTTTATTTAAGCAGCGCAAAATTTTGAACTTGGAATCGTATTTCTCTATTTCAGCTTCATTTAAGCGAGTTAATCAACACGAACTATGTTAATTATGCATTTGACTTAAACATATGCACAATTAACATAAAAATAAAGAAAATTTGTTTAGTTTCCAGTCATACAAATGAGAAAAATTAGTTTCTTCATAAATAACCACGCTTGAAGTAAGCATATATCAGGCCTGGCAATAGAGAGGCTCGTATGTAAATAAAATAATTTGGACATATTACATAATTTTAGTACGCAATATTTCACACACACATTTTATGTCATTTCTTAACGTAAAATTATTCAATAACGTAAAAATAAAGATATTATTTCCAAATGTGATGATTACAAATTGTAAAAAAGTATCAAGATTGCTTTTTTCCCCTGTAATAGTAGAAAACAGAAAAAAGATATGCACCTAAGAACTATATTAAATATAAACTTTTTTTATAAAGTAGCTGCATTAATAACCTTCTTTAAAGTTGAAAAAACGTTCATTAGCTTTATGTTATGGGTATAAAAATAGAATTTAAATGTTATATAATATGTCTAAGAATAGATGCGAATGATCAGTGGGTTATATAAAATCTTTTAATTTTTACCAGCATTATTCTGAGATTCAAGGACTCATGTTTTGTTTTATTTTTATTGCAGTATATTGTATATATATTGAGATATCTAATAAATGCCTTATAGAAATCACTGGTTCTAATATAACGTTAATTATATGGCATCTGTTTTTAAATGTAAGAAATTAATAAATATAAATCAGCTATTTTTTTAAAATCATGGCATTTATTTCATGTGCATGCATTTCTTTTCTCTCTGAAGGCATTCGAACCTGTAGGTTTATATGTGGTATGGGTTATTGCGGATTTTTAGATATATTATTAAATGGTTTATTGTGGAATTCTTAGTGTTAATGTGTGTACTGGAAAGATGGTTTAGCATGTTCATTTTAACTACGAGCAATTGTATAAGGGTTTAAAACTTAACACCACCACAAAGGTCCGAAAACATTGTTCTATTTTAAAAAGTATCTAAACCATTTGATGTTTTGCAAAACTGATGGTGTTGACGAAGCATCAATCTGGGGTTGAACTTGGCTTCAGTTAGTAGATATTTTCGATAGTGATAATGGTATCTTGTTGTAATCTTATTTGTCTTGAATCCTCTGAGGTGGGGGATTCCTTTAACCAATTAAAGCATTGACAGACAACCATCTCATTTCACGTCTCTACTGCACATTATCACCGTGGCACCTTTCCAGAGTTGCATCAGCACAGGTGCTCTTTCCATTAGGGCGATGAAATACGCAAGCCAGAAAACGCCCCACCAAACGCTCCAATGCCGCGCGCGCTGATCGCCGGACAAAGCGAGAGGACAGCCCCGGCATTTGCATAGCGCCCCGTCCTATGAAAGGCAGATGCACAAAGGGCCTGCAGATTGAATCTCGAGTCCAATTAGCAAGTTCTACACCGTCCCCAGCATCAAATAATCATTATACTAGTTAAGGTGGAGCACTTAATAAATGCCATTGCCCCTCTTTCGTCCGCTCATAATCAGCGGAATGCGCGGCCCTCGCAAATTCTGGTGTACTGTCGATGCTACAATGTTATTGTCAGTAAAATAAAACGCGTCCCAGAGAATGGAAGCTGTCCTTTATGAAAAATGGATGTTGTGGATGGATATTAATATTGCGGGTCAGGTTTATTTACCAATTCAAATGTAGTCCTGCCGATATTCAGTGTGCCTTTGAATTCCAAACTTTGTCACAGAAACCTACAATGGGATGTACTCGAAATAATTTAGTGGACACTGAATAAATCTTTGTCGATAGGATTTGGTTTAAAATGAATAAAATATTTAATTAATGGATAAAAATGTGTCATTATGCATTAAAATAAATGCTTATTATAGAAAGTATGGATGTTTTGGGTAGATGTTAATAATGAGTGTCAGATTTATTTACCAGTTTGAAATGAAGTAAAAGGTTTAATTAATGGATAAAAACTTGTCATTACGCATCAAAACAAATGCTTATATTATATAAAATACGGATGTTTTGGATGGATATTAATATTGCAGGTGAGGTATATTTACCCACTTAAAATGAAGTAGTAGAATCTGTAGGTTTACATGTGTATGGGTTATTGATAATTTTTAGGTATATTATTAAATGGGTTATTGATGAATTCTTAGTGTTTAATATGTGTATTGGGAAGGCCGTTTAGCATGTTCTTTCTAGTTACGAATTATTATATAAGGGCTTAAAGCGTAAAGACCTAAACAACACCATAAATGTTATAAAACAATTGATGTTGTTCTATTTTAAGAAGGATGTAAATCCTTCGTTGTTTTTTTCAAAACTGATGGTATTGTCAAAGTACTTGGTTGCTTGATTCAGTTAGTAGATATTTTCTACAGTGATAAAGGTGAATCCTCTGAGGTGACGAATTCCTTTAACCAATTAAAGCATTGACAGACAACCATCACATTTCACGTCTCTACTGCACATTATCACCATGGCACCTTTCCAGAGAGTCGCACCAGCACAGGTGCTCTTTCCATTAGGACGACGAACACGCACGCCAGAAAACGCCCCACCAAACGCTCCAATGCCGCGCGCACTGATCGCTGGACAAAGAGAGAACAGCTCCGGCATTTGCATAGCGCCCCGTCCTATGAAAGGGCATATGCACAAAGGGCCCCCAGATTGAATCTCCAGTCCAATTAGCAAGTTCGGTACACCGGCCTCAGCATCAAATAATCATTATACTAGTTAAGGTGGGCACTTAATAAATGCCATCACCCCTCTTCCGTCCGCTCATAATCAACCGAATGTGCGGCCCTCGCAAATTCTGGTGTGCTGTCGATGCTACAATGTTACTGTCAGTAAAATAAAATGAGAATGGTCCTGACCTTTATGAAAAATGGATGTTGTGGATAGATATTAATATTGCGGGTCAGGTTTATTTACCAACGCAATTGCAGTTCTGGCGATGTTCAGTATGCCTTTGAATTCCGAAACTTTGTCACAGAAACCTACAATGGGATGTACTCGAAACAATTTATTGGACATTGAATAAATCTTTGTTGGTAGGATTTGGTTTAAAATGAAATAAAAGGTTATAATAATGGATAAAAATTTATCATTACGTATTAAAACAAGTGCCTTATATTATAGAAAATATGGATGTTTTAGGTGGATATTAATATTGCGGTCAGTTTCATTTACCCACTTAAAATGAAGTAAAATGTTTAATTATTGGATAACAGTATTATGCATTGAAAAAAAGTTTACATTGTAGAAAATATAAGGAGTTTCAATTTAAAAAAAAATAACTTAAATAACATTCTTCTCTTTAGAAGGCAAAAAAAAAAAAAAAAAAAAAGATAACATTTTATCTAATTTTATAAGAGTTTTTAGAAAAAATAATGTTAACCATATTAATAATAGTAACCAGATAATTAACCAATAATATTTTGTTAAATAAAATAATAGTAACTAAGAAATATTTCAGTTTTTTAAATCACACATTTTTATAAAAAGGAACAGATTTGTTTTTAAATAATAGATGTATCAATGTCATGAATATTAATTTCATGATAAAGAATTGTTAAAAATATCAGTGTAAGAATAATACCTCGCAAAAACTATTATAATTTCTTTTTAATTGAAAGAAGTATGAACATTATCCACTTTACACTCTATTAAACACAAAAATATGGAAGTCGAAATTGCGTTATTAGAAAAAATGCATTAAAATTTACATTGCACACGCTTATAAAAATGCAAATCTTGTATAACTTGTATAAGATTTTACAAGAACGGAACACTCTTTACACTCTATTAAACACAAAAATATGGAATTCGAAATTGAGCTATTAAAAAAAAATGCTTTAAAATTTACATTGCGCATGCTTATAAAAATAAAAATCTTGTATAACATAACATTTCACAAGGAATGAAAACTTATTTTCATCGAAAAGATCAGATAGTATCCAGACTATTTTTTAACCATAGATCAATGTTTTCTTTATTGGTTGCTCCTAAGATATCAAGAAGATAGTCTAATTCTGACCACGTACTTGGAAGAATATTAGATGCTAAAAAAAGACTTCGAGAATATGTTTTTTTTATTTCTTTTAACCAGCGCAATAAGGAATGTTATCTTTCTTTATATAATACGTTCTTTCCAATTCCTGAAGAAAAAATATCCCCATTTTGACGTAAGAAAAACAAGATGAACATGGCATTGAACATCGATGAATTATTAATATCATTTTGATATTTTATAGGAAAAAATCGATGCTGAACCCAAGAAAAACTAAAAATTAAGAAACATTTTGAAAATTAAATATGTATTTTGATTTCATAAACATCTAAACATTAATTTAATCTAATTTTTAACTGTTGTTTCGTTGCCAGTATTTTGACTGAGGTCATTTGCTATTAGTACGATTTATTTGCAGCAAATTCAGTATTACCCGGAATACATCTCAAAGGGCCCGTAACACTGCAGCCACTTTATCCTACTACGATTTTGTATGAAAACTCTCAGAGCTGTCATCTGAGGGTTTATTTCCTTCTTTTGGAGAGCGATTCACAGTCTATTTCGGAAAAGAATATGATTAACTATAAACAATAGATTAATCTATTGTCAAATTGAGAATCAAATGGACTGATATTCAAAACCAAAGGCCATCATCAGGCCTCTCCTATCTGCATCTACTGTTTTCAAATATTAGGCATCTCGACCTGGGTCCATTCGTCACAAGAACGACAGATATGTAGCAGATCCACCTGGGTCCATTCGTCACAAAAACGACAGATATGTAGCAGATCCACCTGGGTTTATTCGTCACAAGAACAGACATGTAGCAGATCCACCTGGGTTTATTCGTCACAAGAACAACAGATGCAGTTGGGTTCATTCGCCATACATTTAGCAGATCCACCTAAATTCATTCGCTACAAGAACAACAGATATGTAACAGATCCAACTTTCCTAAATATATATAATAATGTAGGAATGCAAATGTAGAACACTGCTCCTATATTATGTCAAATACTATGGCAATTTTGAAAGGACCCACTCATGCATATCTAAAAGGTAAGGGCAACTCCTTCCTTAAATCCAGAAACCCTTACGGCCACCAGATTAAAAGTGCTCATTCTCTGCAAAAACATAGAGGCTTTAGATACGACTTTTATTGTCGAGTTTCGAACCGAGAATAGTTTTTCAAATACAACGTGCTACGCGTTAGGCTCCTCCCCCATTTAAGTGGCCTGATGACCAATTGGCCAGTACTCTGGCCTTTGGTACCCCATGCATCAGGTTCGAATCCTGGACGTAGCATGGATGTTTGTTATTAGTTCGGAATCCACGTTAACCTGTAGGTCTCGGTCTAATTAGCATAAAATGTGCACAAACTGACCGTGGAGCGACAAACCAAACCTCCACCATCTAATCTGCCTATTAATTTATATATATATATATATATATATATATATAATTTATCGTTAATACAATTTTTAAACTGTATTCTTCTTTTTAAGAATATACTTTGCATGTAATCTTTAATTTTTCAATATATAAATAAACCTAACTCCTATATAAAAAAAAATTCTGTAAAATATTTGAAATCAAAAGAAAAAAGCCGCATAGAAAGAAACATAGTAACAAATCTATAAACATAAAAAAACAAACAAAGTATCTTTTAAATGTTTGATATTTCAATATTAAATAAAATCAAGTAAGGCGAATTTTATATCAAAGTAGCTTTTGAAACACAGTTTAATCCAAGTTTTATCTACAGAGCTACATATATAGAATTTACGCGTTTTAATTCCCATCGAAACTTTTTTTTTCCCCTCTAAAACGAGAAAGAGCGAGAGAGCAAGTGTCGATTCCTCTTAAGAGCAGAACTGTTAGAGGAGTCCGCGAACAGCATTTCCTCCATTTCAATTTTCACGCTTTCCCAAGCAGAAACTTAATTTCTACAGTATGTGACCTTAAAAATCCACCCAATTTTGCTGCTTTTTTTACCCTCTCTCTCTCTCTCTTGCAGCTCTTTTTTATTGGAAAAAAGGGCCACTTTCTTCGCAGTCTCGCAACTTTCATGACTGCTTCATTCGCAGTACCAGAAGTAATGGGGGTGGAGGGAGGGTGTTCAAATGTGGATGCCGTGACCGGGATACCGGAGCGGAGAGGAAGGCTCCCGGCCAATGAGCGTCCGAGGAAAGTTATGAATAAAGACTGGCCTTATCGTTTGGCAGAAGCAGTTTTTTGTTTGTCTTCCCTGCATGGATGATGGCGGGATGCTGCTGCAGAAAATGGATACTTTTTCCGACTTAGGCAACCACATCAAAAATCTTCATCTGGTTGCTACCAGGAATCTTTGATTGTCTCCCGTCTCATTTACATTCCTAAACTGTCTTTGGTGTAATAGAATAAGAAAACAGAGTGCCATAGAATAAATCCTTTGAAGAATTTCTTCAATTCTAACATACTTTCATTGAAAAAATGTCAAGTTACAGTTTAATGATGATGGATTGTTCAACTTCCGGTAATAAATACTCTGGAATTTTTATTACATTTAGAATTTTTTTTTTTTAATATATAATTAATTCTTTCATGGTAAATAAATTTCGTACGAAAAATATGAAATAAATCAGCAAAGAAAAAAAGTTCTTAAAATATTTTTTTTTTAAATTAATTAGGATTACTTCAGTATACGTCCGTAATCGCTCCAAATCTTGGACTTATAAGCCGGACACAGCCAACCTTGGACAATAAGATGTATACCAAATGAATTTTCGCATAAGAAATAATATTAAAATATTTAATCCGTTCTCATAAAATAAACCCTATTTTTTCAAATAATAAATATACCCTATGTTATACAATGATTGTATTTTACATCTGGTTGGTACGAGGAATCCTTGATTGTGTGCTGTCTCATTTACATTCCTAAACTGTCTTTGACGTTATAGAATAGAAAAACATAGTGTCATAGAATAAATCCTTTGAAGAATTTCTGCAATTCTTACATACTTCCATTGAAAAAACTTCGCGTTACAGTTTAGTCCATTGCAGGAGTAATAAATGACGGATACTTTAATTTACAGTAATAAATACTGTGTAATTAATATTACACATAAAATTATTGTTTCATAACATGTAATTAATTCTTTCATAATAATTAAATTTCGTAGTAAAGTATGAAATAAAGAAAAAAAATTTAAATTATTTTTTTAGAAATTAATTAGGAATATTGCAGTATACGTCCGTAACTGTTGCAATCCTTGGCCTTATGCCAAATAAGTCCTTACTATGCCTTACTATGTTTAAATCTATTTAATACTTGAGGATCAACGAGTTTGACATTTACTGAAAATTTGTTCCAGAGAATTTTACTTTCGTCTTCTCATTATGATGTTTTCGAAAGGTAATCTTATCTAATCACCAGATAGATTTATGGGGTACATCTATGTACATTTTTGACACTTATCCATTTAGCAAATTTTAATTTAACTCGTATTCCAAACAATGGTCGTATACCAAACAAAATTTTAGCGTCCAAACCGGATATACATGGAGTTGGACTTTTTCCAAAGTGGTCTTATTCCAAAGTAACTTTATATCTATTTATTACATTTTTTTACAAAAATTAAAGACACGTTTGTTGAGAATTACCATAAGAATTCACTATTTACTAAAGGCCATTGCTACGATATGCCAGTATATCTATTTATGAGATGGATGAATTCGCAAAAAATGTAAAGGAAGTTTTTATGAAAGTCTTTTCTGTTTTTAAAATATATCTCCATTGTACAGAAAAATAACGTAACATTTTCCCCATGCGATGAGATATAGAATTTTTGTTCAGTGGGGAAATGAATGTATATTCTTTAACAAGTGATTAATAACAACTTATCACTCAAATGACAGCAGATGAGCAGTATCGTGGATATTTATATTACATGCAATTAGTATTTTGTACTAATGAGAACAAACCTGTCACTCAAATCTGATAGCAAATAATCAGTTTCATGGATAATGAGACCTCATTAAATTAGTGATTGTGCGACTTTCACAGGTCGAAACAATTACAGATGGAATATGGACTGCACTATGAGTTGTTGCATCGTGACTGGGGACCATGGACTGAGGAAGTAACTACTCCAATAAGAAGTGAAGGAAGCTAACACCCCTCGATTGATTGTCTTAAAGGAGGTTTCTTTTGATGAAGAAGGGAGAGAACATTACAATAGAATGTTACAGGTAAAGTAAACACCGCCAATAACATGACAATCGAGAAAGAGTTAACATAATACAAGTATTTATAAATGCATGGACGAACAATATAAGAACTAAACAGATAAAATTAATAAGCTTTTTAGTATCTATTTACATTAGCTACAGAGCAATCTCAAGAAATTTTTTTTAATTAAGTCAATTAATAGTTAAATTCTTTTCATTTAAATTCAAAAACACATTCAACTACAAAAATATTGTCACATATGTAAATGGTAAAAAATGAACTACATACGTTTTAGTTAGGCTGTTTAAATTTTATCAATCAGGTTATCAGGCAAAATTTATTCTAACACTCTTTTTACTGCCAATATTTTAAGTAATCATGTAGTCTTCCCTTACACTTCAACTTAAAATATTTAAGCATTGAAAAAAATTACAATGTAGTAAAAAAAATTGATCTTTGAAATAAAATTTTTATACTTCTATCATTACTTTTTCATTATTCTTTTTTGGTAACAAAAGAAGAGAAAGAGATTTGGTTAATTCATTTATTAGAGAAAGAGAAACAGCACAACAAAATAGATCCCTTAATTGTTTAAAAAAAATTATTTTAAATACAATTTTTTAAACCTCCAAAATTGTGTTTGACATCACATCAGTGTAAACAAACACTTCCATAAATGTTAATATAAATTTTATGAAGTTTAACATTTTGAGATACTATACAAAAGAAATATTTTCTCCACCACATATATATATATATATATAAAAAAAAAAAAAAAAAAAAAAAAAAAAAAAAAAAAAAAAAAAAAAAAAACTGCCTGACAACTCACAGTAAATTTTAAAAGTAACAACGAAAACAGCAACGAAAATCACGATAATCTCCCTCATTTTTGTATTTTAATAAGTTTAAATGCGAAAAAGCAATATTCAAATTACTTCATCTATAAAAAGCGTATGGTAATATAACAAGGCGAAGTTTATTAAGGTGAACTATTTTAAAACTATTTCAATTGAATTTTTTAATATTTAAGACTTCATCAATAAATGTAGAATAATTTCTTATGCTTGTTTAAGTTTGAAAAATAATATTTAAACATTGAACAATATTGATCTTTGAAATAAAATTATTATACTTTTGTGATTACTTATTATTATTTTTTTTAGTTTGCTTCAGAAGTATTACAACAAAATAGATCCATTAATTATTTAAAATACAATTTTTTAAACCTCCCAAAATCAGTGTGACATCTTGATAGTGTAAACAAACTTTTCCATAAATGTTAATTTAAATTTTATGAAGTCTTACATTTTATGACACAAAAGAAATATTTCATAAACCAAATATAAAACACACACGAAAAAAAAAATGCCAAACCATTCCCAGTAAATTTTAAAAGTAAAACATGAGGTTAAATAGCGTCATATTGCTTTGTGAGAAGATACATTTATGGAAAACATTTTCTGTTTATTCACATGCAAAGAGAATCTCTAAGTGAACAGCACTGCCAGTGCTATTCCAATTTAAGAGACAAAGAAGATACTTTTTAGACTGGGGAATTGCTCTCTCGCTTTGTTTAAAACGACATAAATGTGACGAAAATTTTGCTACATGAAAGATTCATTCAAATTTGAGTAGCACGGATACCATGCAAAACGAGTTAGAGTACATTTTCATGCCGAGGCAAACCCCGAAACAAACCCAATTTCCGCATGATAAAAGCTGTTTATTTCTTTTGAATTTTATTCACAAGATTGCCTTTCAGGGGTGGAGGGAAATTATATGTTATTTTCTTCTTTTTTTTGTACCCTCTAGTGAACAACAGGATGATATAAAAGGAAAAGATTGAAACTGTTCTTTCTGCCCTTACTTCGTTCTAGTGAAAAATAGATTAGGTGTAAAATAAAACGAAAAATACAGCTTCATTTGCATGATTCTTTATTCCCTTCTTTTTGTTTTTTGTTTTTGATCAAGTTCAAAAGAAACAATTTTAATATTAAAAGAAATTTTTCTCTCTCGCTCAGTGTAAACTGAATCCACTCTCGCAAATATAACTTTTTGTTTTTTTTATTTACAGTTTGAGAACACAAGAAAAAAAAAGGACTCGGACGAAAAATTAATCTAAAAACACAAACAAATTTCTTGAAGACATTACACAGAGAAGGCGTCTCTTACTACAAACAGCAACGAAAAACTCGATGGAAATGCATGGACGCCGTACTACGTGAATATATAGATTGAATTTTAAGTAATCTCTCTCATTTTTGTAATTTAATAAGTTTAAATACGAAAATAGCAATATTTAAATAATTTTATCTATAAAAAGCGTATTGTAATATCACAACGCGAAACTTATTAAGGTGAACATTTTTAAAATAAGGTAAGAATTATTGTAGATATCTTTTCATTGTCAATATTGTATTATGCAAGCATGTAATGTTCCCGTACTAAAGTACTTCAATTTAAATTATTTAAGCAATCAAATAAATTACAAATGAAGTAAATAAAATGGAAACTAGTCTTTGAAATATAATTTTATATTTTTGAGATTATTTACTTATTTATTTTTTGTTTACAGAAATATTACAACAAAATAGATCCCTTAATTATTTAAAACACAATTTTTTAAACATCCAAAATTACATCTCACATCATGTTAGCGTAAACAAACATTTCCATAAATGTTAATTTAAATTTTATGAAGTTTCACATTTTGACACATTACACAAAAGAAATATTTCATCCACCAAATATCAAACACAAAAAAAGAAATGCCAAACAATTCACAGTAAATTTTAAAAGTAAAACACGAGGTTAAATAGCGTCATATTGCTTTACGAGGAGATACATTTATGGAAAACATTTTCTATTTATTCATATACAAAGCGAATCTCTAAGTGAACAGTATTGCTAGTGCTATTCCAATTTAAGAGATAAAGAAGATACTTTTTAGGCTGGGGAATTGCTCTCTCTTTGTTTAAAACGACATAAATGTGACGAATATTTCACTCTATGAAAAATTCATTCAAATTTGAGTAGAACGGAAACCATACAAAACGAGTTGCAGTACATTTCCATGCCGGGGCAAACCCGAAACAAACGCAATTTCTACAATTAACCTTTCAGGGGTGGAGGAAAATTATATAATTTTTTATTTATTTACTTTTTTTTTTTTTTACCCTCTAGTGAACAACTGGATGAGATAAAAAGAAAAGATTGAAAAGGTTCTGTCTCTCCTTACTTCGTTCTAGTGAAAAATAGATTAGATGTAAATAAAACGAAAAATTCAGCTTCATTTGCATGATTCTTTATTCACCTTTTTTTTTTTGTTTTTGCTCGAGTTCAAAAGAAACAATTTTAATATTAAAAAAAAGTTTCTGTCTCGTTCAGTGTAAACTAAATCCACTCTCGCAAATATAATTTTTTTTTTTTTTTTCTGCTCGGGTGTTTTTTAATGTATGAGAAAACAAGAAAAAAAATGACTCGGACGAAAAATTAATCTAAAAACACAAACAACTTTCTTCAAGACATTATACAGAGTAGGTGTCTTTTACTACAAACAGCAACGAAAAACTCGATGGAAATGCATAGACATTTTGCTACATAAATATATAGATAGAGTTTTAAGTAATCTCTCCAATTTTCGTAATTTAATATGTTTAAATGCGAAAATGCAATATTCAAATAACTTTACCTGTAAAAAGCGTATTTTAATGTCAAAGTCGAAGTTTATTAAGATGAACATTTTTAAAATATGAATTCAATTGCATTTTTTAGTATTTAAGACTTTATCAATAAATGCAAAATAATTTCTTACACTTGTTTAAATTTTAGAAATAAATATCAACACTAGTTCTAAAATAATCTAACACAGTAAAGCATGTTATACGAGGGTTAATCAATTGTAAAGCGTTTCTTGGTTTTCTACAAAAACATTACAACAAAATAGATACCTTAATTAGTTAAAATACAATTTTTTCAATCTCCAAAATTGAGTCTGACATCATGTTAGCATAAACAAACATTTCCATAAATGTTAATTTAAATTTTGTGAAGTCTTACATTCTGAGCTATACACAAAAGAAATATTTCATTCACCAAATATATATATATATATATATATATATATATATATATATATATATATATATATATATATATATATATATATATATATAAATGCCAGACAATTCAGAACAAATATTAAAAGTAAAACATGAGGTTAAATAGCGTAATATTGCTTAGCAAGGAGATACATTTATGGAAAACATTTTTTATATATTCAAATACAAAGCCAAATCTCTAAGTGAACAGTACTGCCAGTGCTATTCCAATATAAGAGACAAAGAAGATACTTTTTAAGCTGTTGAATTGCCCTCGCTTTGTTTAAAACGACATAAATGTGACGAAAATTTAACTGTATGAAAAACTCATTCAAGCAATTTATTTAAGCATTGAAAAAAATTACAGATGAAATAAATAAAAAACATTCATATTTAAAATAAATTATTCTAGCGATGTTCGCATTGTCAATATTGTATTATGCAATCATGTAGTCTTAAAATTACACATATTTCAATTTAAAATATTTAAGCATGAAAAAAATTCCAAATGAAATAAACAAAAAAAGTTTTCATTAAAATAAATTTTTTTATAGTTTTGTGATTATTTTTTTGGTTTGCCACAGAAATATTACAACAAAATAGATCCTTTAATTATTAAAAACACAATTTTTTACATTTCCAAAATCGAGTTAGACATCATTTTTTTGTAAACAAACATTTCCGTAAATGTTAATTTAAATTTTATGAAGTTTTACATTTTGCGATACTACACAAAAGAAATATTTCATCCACCAAATATGAAACAAACAAAAAAAAAAAAAAAATGCCAGACAATTCACAATAAATTTTAAAAGTAAAGCATGAGGTTAAATAGCGTCATATTACTTTGCGAGAAGATATGTTTATGGAAAACATTTTCTATTTATTCAGATACAAAGCCAAATCTCTAAGTGAACAGTACTGCCAGTGCTATTCCAATTTAAGAGACAAAGAAGATACTTTTTAGGCTGGGGAATTGCGCTCGCTTTGTTTAAAACGACATAAATGTGACGAAAATTTTACTCCATGAAAAATTCATTCAAATTTGAGTAGCACGGATACCATACAAAACGAGATACAGTACATTGTCATGCCGAGGCACACCCCGAAACAAACCCAATTTCAACATGATAAAAGCTGTTTATTTCTTTTGAATTTTATTCAAAAGATTGCCTTTCAGGGGTGGAGGAAAATTATATGATTTTTTTTGTACCCTCTAGTAAACAACAGGGAGGAGATAAAAGTAAAAGATTGAAATGGTTCTCTCTCACCTTACTTCGTTCTAGTGAAAAATAGATTAGGTGTAAAATAAAACGAAAAATACAGCTTCATTTGCATGATTCTTTATTCCCCCTTTTTTTTGTTTTTGCTCGAGTTCAAAAGAAGCAATTTTAGTATTAAAATGAAATTTTTCTCTCTCGCTCAGTGTAAACTGTATCCACTCTTGCAAATATAACTTTTTCTTTTTCTTTTTCTTTGCATGGGCTTTTTTTATTTAAAGTTTGAGAACACAAGAAAAAAAAAAAAAAAAAATGACTCGGACGAAAAATTAATCTAACAACACAAACAACTCTCTTCAAGACATTATACAGAGAAGGTGTCTTTTACTACAAACAGCAACGAAAAACTCGATGGAAATGCATGGACGTCGTGCTACATGAATATATATATTGAATTTTAAGTAATCTCTCATTTTTGCAATTTAATAAGTTTAAATACAAAAAATCAATATTGAAATAACTTTATCAATTAAAAAGCGTAAGGTAATATCACAAGGCGAAGTTTATTAAGGTGAACATTTTTAAAATTGGGTGAGATTTATTCTAGCGATCTTAGCATTGTCAACATTATATTGTGCAATCATGTATTCTTCCATTACTCATACGTCCATTTAAAATATTTAATCAATCAAATAAATTACAAACGAAGTAAATAAGATGGAAATTGATCTCTGAAATAAAATGTTATATTTTTGTGGTTACTTTATTATTTTTTGGTTAGCTGCAAAAAACATTACATCAAAGTAGATCACTTAATTATTTAAAATATAATTTTTAAAACCTCCAAAATTGAGTCTGACATTATGTTAGAGTAAACAAACATATACATAAATGTTAACTTAGATTTAATGAAGTTTTAAATTTTGTGATACAGAAAAGAAATATTTCATCCACCAGATGTCACACAAAAAAATAAATGCCAAACAAGTCAAAGTAAATTTTAAAAGTAAAACATGAGGTTAAATAGCGTCATATTGCTTTGCGAGGAGATACATTTATGGAAAACATTTTCTATAATATAAATGTATAATGTTTTCAAAGCGAATCTCTAAGTGAACAATACTGCCAGTGCTATTCCAATTTAAGAGACAAAGAAGATACTTTTTAGGCTGGGGAATTGCGCTCGCTTTGTTTAAAACGACATAAATGTGACGAAAATTTTACTCCATGAAAAATTCATTCAAATTTGAGTAGCACGGATACCATACAAAACGAGATACAGTACATTGTCATGCCGAGGCACACCCCGAAACAAACCCAATTTCAACATGATAAAAGCTGTTTATTTCTTTTGAATTTTATTCACAAGATTGCCTTTCAGGGGTGGAGGAAAATTATATGATTTTTTTTTTTAAATATTTTTTTTTGTACCCTCTAGTGAACAGCATGAAGCGATAAAAGGAAAAGATTGAAATGGTTCTCACTCTCCTTACTTCGTTCTAGTGAAAAATATATTAGGTGTGAAATAAAACGAAAAATACAGCTTCATTTGCATGATTCTCTATTCCCTTCTTTTTTTTGTTGTTCTGCTTCGAGTTTAAAAGAAACAATTTTAATATTAAAAAGAAATTTGTCTTTCTCTCGCTCAGTGTAAACAGAATCCACTCTCGCAAATATAATTTTTTTTTTTTTTTTTTTTTTTCACGGGTATTTTTTTTTTTTAAAGTATGAAGAACACAAGGGAAAAAAAATGACTCGGACGAAAAATTAATCTAAAAACACAAGCAACTTTTTCAAGACATTATAAAGAGAAGGCGTCTTTTACTACAAACAGCAACAAAAAAACTCGATGGTAATGCATGGACGCCGTGCTAAATGAATATATAGATTGAATTTTAAGTAATCTCTATCATTTTTGCAATTTAATAAGTTTAAATACGAAAAAAGCAATATTCAAATAACTTTATCTATAAAAAGCGTATGGTAATATCACAAGGCGAAGCTAATTAAGGTGAGCATTTTTAAAATTAGGTACGAATTATTGTAGCGATCTTCGCATTGTCAATATTGTATTATGCAATCATGTAGTCTTCCATTACTCATAATTCAATTTAAAATATTTATGTTATCAAATAAATTGCAAATAAAGTATAAAAAAAATGGAAATTGATCTTTAAAATACAATTATTATACTGTTGTGATTAATTTTTCTTTTTTTGGTTTGATACAGAAATATTACTTCAAAATAGATCGCTTAGTTATTTAAAACACAATTTTTTAAACTTCCGCAATTGAGTCTGACATCACGTTAGCGTAAACAAACATTTCAATAAATGTTAATTTTAATTTTATGAAGTTTTACATTTTGATATATTACACAAAAGAAATATTTCATCCACCAAATATGAAACAAAAAAAGAAATGCCAGACAATTCACAGTCAATTTTAAAAGTAAAACATGAGTTTAAATAGAGTCATATTGCTTCGCGAGAAGATACATTTATGGAAAACATTTTCTATTCCTTCAGATACAAAGCGAAACTCTAAGTGAACAGTACTGCCAGTGTTATTCCAATTTAAGAGACAAAGAAGATACTTTTTAGGCTGGGGAATTGCTCTCGCTTTGTTTAAAACGACACGAATGTGACGAAAATGTTACTCTATGAAAAATTCATTCAAATTTGAGTAGCACGGATACCATACAAAACGAGTTACAGTACATTTTCATGCCGAGGCAAACCCCGAAACAAACCCAATTTCAACATGATAAAAGCTGTTTATTTCTTTTGAATTTTATTCACAAGATTGCCTTTCAGGGGTGGAGGAAAATTATATGATTTTTTATTTTTATTATTTTTTTTTTTTTTGTACCCTCTAGTGAACAACAGGGAAGAGATGAAAGGAAAAGATTGAAGCGGTCTTCTATCTCCTTACTTCGTTCTAGTGAAAAATAGATTAGGTGTAAAATAAAACGAAAAATACAGCTTCATTTGCATGATTCCTTATTCCTTTCTTTCTTCTTCTTTTTTTTTTTTTTTTGTTTTGCTCGAGTTCAAAAGAAACAATTTTAATATTAAAAAGAAATTTTTCTCTCTCGCACAGTGTAAACTGAATCCACTCTCGCAAATATAACTTTTTGTTTTTTTTATTTACAGTTTGAGAACACAAGAAAAAAAAAGGACTCGGACGAAAAATTAATTTAAAAACACAAACAACTTTCTCCAAGACACTATACAGAGAGAAGGCTTCTTTTACTACAAACAGCAACGAAAAACTCGATGGAAATGCATGGACGTCGTGTTGCATGAATATATAGATTGAATTTTAAGTAATCTCTCTCATTTTTGTAATTTAATAAGTTTAAATACGAAAAAAGCAATATTCAAATAACTTTATATGTAAAAAGCGTATGGTAATATCACAAGGTGAAGCTTATTAAAGTGAAATTTTTAGTATAGGAATTCAATTGCATGTTTTAATATTTAAGACTTTATCAATAAATGGAGAATAATTTCTTACACTTGTTTAAATTTGAAAAACAAATATTAACACTAGTTCTAAAATAAGCAAACACAGTAAAACATATTATCACGAGGATTAATCAAATGTACACCTTAAATGTTTAAAAACTTTTTGACATTTATGCCACTGTCTTGTAATTTGATAACATTATTGTCAATGGTTTACATTAAGACCAGTAGGTAGCAGAAGAGTTTGAAGTAATGGTTTTTTAACATTTTTTTTAGGATTTCTTAAGTGGGATCTCTTAAAATTTTTGGATGGCTCGTTAGCTTAAAATTTAAATTAGCTAAAATTAACACGGCGGTTACTATTAATAAAATATTTTTGAGAAATAAATCGATTTGTTTTATGTATAAAAGTTACAATTTTTTTTAACCAAGCCCAGACCTAGGCATGACTGCCAAACAGTCTATGAGGGGTAGCCCAAACCAGTTCAGACACGCACACAAAATAATTAAAATCCCTCGCAGTATTTACAGCTACTACGTCAATTAGTCCAGGACAGTAGTTCATGTGGTTACAAATCATGGCAGAAGTGGGCAAGTCTGAGAATCTGCGAAGGTGCTTCCCAAGATAACCATGTAAAGTTATTGTTCTGAAATTGGCCATCCCCTGCATGCATTGGAAAATCACATGGAATGGGATTAACTATTAAGAAACTCCAAGTCTTCTTTCTGACTCAGTTGTAAACAATTTCACAATATCTGGCTTTAAAACTAATAAGAAGATCTGGTTGAGGAAGGTTGGATCCGGCCTTAGCAAGGGCATCTGCAAACGTTTTTTTTTTTTCTTCTAATGCAGCTGGCAAATCGACTGTGATCTTTCGCCATAAGGACTGCACCGATGTTACTCACTTTGCATTACCCAGAGGGCGCGTGTAACTTGATGGTAAGCCACGGACGCGGAGTAACAATGCCCCCGCAGCGCTCTACGATCCTATTAGGACCGGTTTAAAGTGGGTTCCGAACCACTACAAACACCCATGGCAAAGCCGGGATTTGAACCCGATACCTATGGTACCGAACGCCAGAGCGGTAGCCATTCGGTCATCAGGCCCCACACATCTGCAAACTTGTTACTCGTAATACCACAGTGACTTGGTATCCACTGCAGGGTAACACTGCGTCCGCCTACTATCAAAAGTTGGCATTCAAGAACAGAATTATAAATCTTCAATATATAATTTTCTTATATATAGTTCAAGAAGAACTATAAATAAGAATAATTACAAATAAAACTCACAAAAAAATCATTTATCAAATAGAAAATTCCTATCTTTATATGAGTTTAATTGTTTAATTTATTTAATTGCTACAGAAATTCCCATTAATCAATTGAAAATCATATTAAATAAGTTTATTAATTAAATACTAGAACACCCAATGTTTATCCATCATTATTTAAATAAAATATAATCAAGAAAAAAATGAAACGGGACCAAGCAACAATCGCAAACAGCCCAAAATTTCAACATAATAATTTTTTCTCGATTCCCTAGAGAAGTGCTCTCTGAAGCGGGGTAGACGTATCCCAGGAGGTTCGCAAAGTGATTCTTGGGGATAGGCCAAAAACGTAGTTTCACGATCCTTTGGGATTATATAATAGGTATGTGTATAATAAATGCGAAACAAATTTAAAGTCTTATATCTACACATTCAAAAAGTTTGGAGACAGAATTTTGTAACCAATTTACAGAAATTCCTAGTATTAAAACAGAGTTTTTATGGATCATGAACTCATTTACTGAAAATGTAAAAAAGGATCATCTTTTGATTTTGGCTGAAGTATAATTATTTGATATAAGAAAAAAGAACAACTTCATAATCCTAATTTAAAAATCTCTTCATAATGGGTAGATGGGATTGAAAACCGAATACCCAGATTGAGCAAACTCATCAATGAATTCAGTCTAAACATTGGGTTCTGCATACCTGTGTGAAGTGGGATTTTCTGCAATAACAACAATTAAAACCAAAATACAGAAATAAATTAGTTTGGTTTGTCGCTCTACGGTCATTTTGTGCACACTTTATTTAGGCTTATTGGATTGGGACTACGGTATAACATGGACATCTAAGATATTTAACACTAACTCATCTTGAACATCTAACATGGACATGCTATTTGTTAACCACTAACAACGTTATTTGTTACACGTTAACAAATAACATGCATGCCACCGCCAGGATTAGAACCTGGGCTCGTGGGCTTGGCCAACCAAGTGGGATAAGAAACAACAACAACAACAACAACAGGATAGAACCTGAATTGGCCTTCAAACCACGAAATAATTAAAATAAGAGTTAGAACCAAATTTCCAAATTACATTAACAAAGGCGTACAACTATTTTTTTCACCGATATTACTAAATAAATATAATTTACTTGACTCACCTATATTACATTTTATTATATTGGGTACAACTTTTATTTTCCTTTTAGGGGCACACGACGAAAAAAATTTGCAAATCTCTGCTCTAGTGGATCGAGGACTTTTATTTAAGAAGCACTAGTACAGAAAAACAATCGTATTCACAATAAGAATATAGAAATGACTACCCATTGGAAAAAGGTGGAAAAGAAAAAGAGAGCAAGAGACTTACAAGACTTTTGGCAGTTTAAAACGCAAAACTTATTGAAATTAACGATTGAATAAATATGTGTTATGATGATGCAAGCTTGTTTTGTAGAGAGTAGAAAATTATAAATATGATACAACATCTGTGAAAAACTATCCTCTTACTTGTGAAAAACATTGAGTTGTGACATGCGAGGATCGTCAAGTAACTGTGAATGAAACAGCTACAATGTGAGTTTTGATTAAATAGAGAGATTCACCAAGTAACGTTGATAATCGGCCAACCAGAAGATATTTTCATAAAGTTCAGGGACTTTGTAAACATTAGGCACGGCCTTATTTCGTTTTCTTTATCGTGAATAAAACCAGCCTTCGATTCAATGTTTACAATGTGCATAGCCTTCACCAAACCTATTTGTGAAGAGGTAAAGTCACGGAACCACACGCTGTCTTCATTGGTTTCTGCGAAATGAACGATAGAATGCATCATACAATTGAACTTTAAAGGATAAATGTCGGTATACTATCTGTGAAGGATAAATGTCAGTATACTATGTATTAATTAAGATATTAAGTAAGAATTAATATCCAATAAATCTACATCTATTACTGTTTGCTAAGTTTATAAATAAAGATGTAACAAGCATAAAGAAAAATTGATTTTTAATAAATTATTGCTTTGGAAATTAATCTTTGAATACATTATATTTGTTTTTAATTTTCCTTAACTACAAGTTAAGTATCATTAGCTTAATGATACAAGAGACAATTTTCGCCAAATAATTTGACAATCGTGAGCATGCTTAGCTTAATGATACAAGACCTAGTTTTCGTCAAAATGTGCCAAACAATTTGGTAATCATAAACAAGTTGTTCTTTAAAAAAAAAAAAAAAAAACATGGACCTCAGAAACAGGATGGACGCGCACATGTTCAACAACACAACTTGTTAAAAAACAACACACAAGTTCCAAACTATCATAAAGAACAATAAAATACATTTCTGAAGGTATGAAAATTTTTTTGCAGATAAAATATCATCTCTCTGATTGAAATCTACGACTTTCTAAAATGTTTTTTGATGTGTGGTATTTCTGAAACGAATTCTATATAATGAGAACATCTGCAGGAAGTAATTTATCCGTCATTGTCTTTCACATTCAAATCCAAAATTCACTGCAAAATACTGAACCATTTTCTTCTTTCAAGCACACTATATAGTACCTAAATTAATAACGGCATCAAAATAACAAGCCTACTTATTCCCTCCAAATGATCAGAGTAAATTCTTCAGCCCGACGCTTTTAGCAGTCTTTTGATGCTATCCATTAGCCAATAAACAACTGCGAACATGCTCTGTTATGGTGCTTCCCTCTCTTTCAATTCGGAACAGAACGATGGCTGTTTCATAGCCTAGGGCTCTGAAGGCTGTTTCTCTTCCCATTTTCAATTACAAAACCCTTTTCATTCATGTCCCGGATTCGTGAAATAGATCTTGAAAACCCTTTTTTTTTTTACTTTTTATTTTTTACCATGTCGTTTTCCTCGATTTTTGTTTCATTACATCCTGTAATCTTCACTGGGGGGATTTTGAGAGGGAAAAATTTGTTACATTGTTCCTTTACTCCTCTCTCCCAACCCATTTTTTTTGTCTATCCCCTTGGTGAAACAGCAGGGAGACGCGAATTTCTGTTCCTCCCCTCTCTTCAGCAATATTAATTCCGTCTGTTATTTGAAAAGGGGGAGGGGGGTTCTATTTCAAAGAATTCATCTTTTTCATTATGTCCTCTCTCTCTCACCATACTAACGCAATAAATAAAATTGTGTGTGCGGAATATTAACTGCACACCCCTGTTCTCCAAATCCCTTACATCTTTTTTTAATGTTTTACTTCATTTTTTTTTTTTTTTTTAATAATTCACTGTACAAAACGGGGTATTGAAAACTGAAAACCTCCCCGCGTTCTATGCGAGGGTGGAAGAAAAGTCTTCATTTCGTTTTTCCATCCGTGCGTGAAAGTTGCATAAAATCATATAGTATTATTAAATGAAATACGTTGCCATGCAAATTCGAATCTTGAATTGTGCTGCGATTGTGATTTTTAATTTGACATGTCGTTTCGGTTCGTCAATTCTTTTTCAAAGAATATTTTTACTTTTCTGCGACATTCTGATGCGAAACTGAAATATCATATTCGTATTATTATGCTGTTGTCAAATTCAAATCATTTTTAACCACACGTGTTTTAAATTTGTATGGTACACATATAGAAATGAAGGATAAAGGATATGGGAAGAGTGGATGCTATAATTCTCAATATAATAATTCTACCAAACATACGTAAAGAACTAAACAAAATATTTTTTGCTTACATTAACATTTTTATCTAAAATATTTTTGTAATAATTAATATTTGTATTTAAATTTTGAAACAATTTTCTTTTGTTTTGTTTATATTTTGAAACAATTATATTTTTTTGGATTTATATTTTGAAGCAATATTTTTTTTTTTTTTTTTTTTTTTTTTGGATTTATATTTTGAAACGATTATTATTTTTTTTTTATTTATATTTTGAAGCAATTTTATTATTATTATTTATTAATTTTTTTTTGGATTTATATTTTGAAGCAATTATTTTTTTGGATTTATAACTTAAGGAATATTCGGATATATTGAATAAATCCTTAAAAAGTAATATATTCAAACACTGCAGCAATATCACTCAATACAAAGTTCATCTTCGTTATTCGTTATGAATAAGTACAATAAATTTAATTTAAATTTTGAACGAAAAACCGATCTGAGATATAAATAATCATTGCACAATTCATAATTAACATCATAAAAACTCTCTCCTAATCTTTATATTAATAAAAGAATATTTGTTACTATTAGAATTCATTACATCCTGATTTATTTAACAGAAAAATTAAAACCACTAGAATTTTAGAAAAAAATACATGTTTTTTTAACTGCAAAATATTTGCAAATTAAGCGAAATATTTATATTAACATTTCTTACTTGTTCACTTCTAAATGAAATTTCTTTAATCGTAAATTAAAAAGAACGATATTATTTTTATTTTTTCTACAACTTTTCATTTTACGATAAAAAGAAAACCACAAAATAATTTTCTTAATTAACAATCGTTAAAAGGAAATAAAGTTAACCATCTAAGCGAACGAAATAAATATTCTTTCAGATGTATATAATTTCTTTATTCAACAAATCTCGCTTCATTATCATCAAAAATAATAATACAAAACAGTTTTAAAACAAAACCAGCAGGAAATGAACAAGGAACAATTAAGAAATCGGAAAAACTTAAGCTGACAAAACAGTTTCTACATGAAAAGGTACAACAAACAGATACATTCAAATCTTTATCGTAATGGAACCATTGATTTCCTGTTGCAGAAAAGTAACCATTTTCTTTTTTTCTGGTATGAGCTTCATCTCGCACTCTTCCCTTGATGAATAATCAAGATGAGTTTTTCTGCCCAAGAAACGTTCCTGGCTTAAGTCGTTAGCGATTCATTCATTACACGGGACTAACTCATTAATCATGCGTCGAGTGATATTAAATTTGCGTGATTAGCGAACCATTGTATCAGCCCAGATTCCTTTTTGACGGATGGTTCCGCCGAAATGGGTTAATTATTCACCTCGATGATGATCAAGATGATAGTAGCGCGTGATATTGCCTCGTTTTATTTCTAATTTGTGTCATATCTCCGGACTTATTTTCATACACTTGTTCGGATAAGTCAATAACATATCATATTTGAACTTTTATAGGGTAGAACAACATTCCAAATGAAAATAAATTTTCAGAAGAATTTTGTGAAAAAAAAAAAGTAATGAAGATGATGTTCGATGTCTATTTTTTAACTGTCAAAGATTTAAATGTGAAACATACGGAAATTTAAATTATATCATATTATATTATATAAAAATAAAATATGTATATTTTTATATCTTTTGTGTTTTTTATTTAAAAATATAATACACTTAACTACATACAACTTCAGCCAACCAAACAGTTTCCACAAGGAAAAGATACAAACAAATACATCCAAGTCTTTATAGTAATGGGCCAATTAAGAAATCCAAAAACTTAAGCAGGCCAAACAGTTTCCACAAGGAAAACATACTTAAGCCGACCTAACAGTTTCCCCAAGGAAATGATACAAACAGATACATCGAAGTCTGTATCGTAACGGAACAATTAAGAAATCGGAAAAACTTTAACCCACCCAACGGTTTCCACAAGGAAAAGATACAAACAGATAGATAAAAATCTTTATTGCAAAAGAACAATTGAGAAATCGGAAAACTTAAGTCGACCAAACAGTAAGAAAAAGATACAAACATATACATTCAAATCTTTATCGCAATGGAACAATTAAGAAATCGCAACAATTAAGCCAACCCAACAGTTTCCACAAGGAAAAGGTACAAACCGATACATCCAAATCTTTATCGGAATGGAACCATTGATTTCCTGTTGCAGAAAAGGAACCATTCTTTTTTGCTGCAATAAGGCTCATCTAGCACTTTTCTCTTGATGAATAATCCAAATGAGTTTTTCTGCCCAAGAGACATAAGTCTTTAGCGATTCATTCATTACACGGCGCACAATTAATTACTATTTAAAATAATTTTTCAGAATAATTTTCTGAAAAAACAAATTGATGTTCAATGTCCATTTTTTTAACTGGGAAAGATTTAAATGTTAAACATACCGTACTTCAAATTATATCATATTATATTATATAAAAATAAAATAATTATATTATTTTATTTAAACATATAATACACTTTACTACATACAACATAAGCCGACCGTATTATCTTAACGGAATTAAGAGATCGGAAAACTTAAGCAGTTTCTAAAAGGAATAGATACAAACAGATACATCCAAATCTTTATCGTAATGGAACCATTACGAAATCGGTAAACTTAAGGCGACCAAACAGTTTCCACAAGGAAAAGATACAAACAGATGCATCCAAGTCTTTATCGCAATGGAACCATTGATTTCCTGTTGCAGAAATGTAACCATTTCTTTTTTTCTGCAATAAGCTCATCTTGCACTCTTCCCTTGATGAATAATCAAGATGAGTTTTTGTGCCCAAGAAACGTTCCCGGCGTAAGTCGTTAGCGATTCATTCATTACACGGCGCCCCCTCATTAATCATACGTCGAGTGATATTAAATTTGCGTGATTAGCGAGGCATTGTATCAGCCCAGATTCCTTTTTGACGGATGGTTCCGCTGAAATGGGTTAATTATTCACCTCGATGATGATCAGGATGATATTAAGCGTGTGATATTGCCGCGTTTTATTTCTAATTTATGTCAGATCTCTCTAGACAGTTTTGGTACACTTGGTCCAATAAGTTAATAACATACCAAATTTTCGAACGACAAATTTGATTTTTTATGGAGTGGCACGACAAACCAATTTCAATATCCAATGATTTGCGATATCTGTTTTTTAATTGTGAAAGATTTAAATGCGAAAGACACAGCAGTTTAAATTATATAACACAAAAAAAATATTTTTGTACATTATATTTGTATTTAAAAATATAATATATTTTATACATTTTAAATTTTTTCTTTATAAATATCATGCATTTTTACACATTATATATTTTTTATTTAAGGATTTAATACATTTTTATATATTATATTTATTTAATATATTATATATTACATATTTTTTATTTAAAAATACAATGCATTTTTATATATTATATATTTTTTAATTTAAAAATACAATACATTTTTATGTATTATATTTTTTATTTAAAAATAATATATTTCAAAGATTATAATTTAAAAAAAATATATAATACATTTTATATATTTTATTTTTTTTATAAAAAAATACAATACATTTTTATATATTGTAATTTTAATTTAAAGTTATACTATATTTTTATAAATTATATATATTTTTTTCATTAAAAAAGGCAATTATACACTGAAGTGACAAAAGTCATGGGATAGCAATATGCAAATTTTCAGATGGCAGTAGCATCGCGTAGAACAGGTATAAATGCGCAGTGCTTTCGCAGAGCTTTCATTTCTGTTCAAGTTATTCATGTGAAGAGGTTTTGACGTGATGATGACCGCACGACGGGAATTAACAGACTTTGAACGCGGAATGTTAGTTGGAGCTAGACGCATGGGTCATGCCATTTCGGAAATCGTTAGGGAATTCAACATTCCCAGATCCACTGTGTCAAGAGTGTGCCGAGAGTATGAAATTTCAGGCATAACATCCCACCAAGGACAGCGCAGCGGTCGACCGCCTGCACTTAACGACCGAGACCGGCGACGTCTGCAAAGAGTCGTAAATTCTAACAGACAAGCAACACTGCGTCAAATAACTGCAGAAATCAATGTGGGACTTGTCTGTTAGAACTGTGCGGAGAAATTTGGTTTTCTTGGGCTATTCCAGCAGAAGACCGACTCGAGTGCCTTTACTGACAGAACGACATCGCTTGCAGCGACTCTCGTGGGCACGTGAGCATATCGGTTGGTCCCTAGATGAATGGAAAACCGTGGCCTGGTCCGATGAGTCACGATTTCAGTTGGTAAGAGCTGATGGTAGGGTTCGAGTGTGGCGCAGACCCCACGAAGCCATGGACCCAAACTGTCAGCAAGGCGCTGTTCAAGCTGGTGGTGGCTCCGTAATGGTGTGGGCTGTTTTTTCATGGCATGGACTTGGTCCTCTGGTGCGACTGAACCGAACATTGACTGGAAATGCTTATGTTCAGCTACTTGGAGATCACTTGCAGCCATTCATGGACTTCATGTACCCAAACAATGATGGGATTTTTATGGATGACAATGCGCCACGTCACCGGGCCACAACTGTTCGCGATTGGTTTGAAGAACATTCTGGACAATTCCAACGAATGATCTGGCCACCTAGATCGCCCGACATGAATCCCATCGAGCATTTATGGGACATCATCGAGAGGTCTGTTCGTGCCCAAAATCCTGCACCATCAACGCTTTCACAATTATGGACGTCTATCGAGACAGCATGGCTCAATATTCCTGCAGAAGACTTCCAACGACTTGTTGAGTCCATGCCACATCGAGTTGCTGCACTTCGCCGGGCGAAAGGAGGGCCGACACGATATTAAGAGGTATCCCATGACTTTTGTCACTTCAGTGTATATTTAGACAATAAGAAATAGAACAGCCAGAACTCATCCATTTTCTGTTTAATCTTATTTGGAAAACTAAAAGTAATTGAAAAAAGGACTAGATTCATAAGATCTGCATAATTATGTGTATAAGGAAATGCATATTTAAAAAACATACCAAACATAAATAATATTCATTGCTTTTACAAAATTGCTTACTACAGATTTAAATAATAAAAATTTCTTCATACACAACAACAATTTAAGTAAAAGGAATGCATTAAGTCAAATCTATTCATATGACAATTACATGGTAGCAATTTTTTCTGTGTAAATAAAACTTTGCGATAAGTTTTATCAATTTCTTCTCTGAACAGTTTTTTTTAAATCGAAAATCATAATTTTTTAATCAATCTCTTTAAATCATAAACAGGAATTAGAACGATTTTAATCTCAAAATTGTTATAGAAATCAAAAAAAGAATTTTTTTCACATTTATTTCTAAATGTATTCGAAAAATTATATTCTCATTTAGGCAGAAAAAAAAAAGAATTCAGATATTTACTTTAAAGGTAAAACACAACAAATAAACAAAAATATTTTAAACCATCTTATAGTAAGAAAGATACTTTAGATATAAAATTCATCCATAACAACACTTTCTAAATTGCTTTCAGAAAATAAAGTAGTCTGGAAAAGATACTAACATTACTGTTATTGCGGAATGGCCTACATGATACAACAAATCCAAACATATAAACAGGAGAAGTATTTTTTTTTATTAATGCAAAAGAATGATATAAAATATGAATATGATACAAGACTAAAAACTATAAATATGATACAAAACTATAAATTTGTGTCCAATGAAAACATTGTTTGTGCGAAATAAAATACTTTAAGTAATAAAAATAACTGAGAAAATAAAATGATGATATTTATGTTGATGCAGTGCGATAAAATGCCTGAAAATTATACAGTAGTATTCCACTGAATATGATAAACAATGAAAATAAAAATACTAAACTCGAAAGTTTTAGTATTTTTGTAATAAATAATTACCTTAAGATAATTCATTTATAGTACTAACATATACTCATTTAATTATTAAATCTACAAAATGGAATTAGAAGTAAAAAATTATAATAAAATATAAATTATAAGTGTCTGACCGATAAAATGCCTGATAATTATAAAGTAGTGTACTCCACTGAATATGATAAATAATTAATTAAAATAATTAATTTAAAGTACTAACATATGTTTATTTAATTTATATATTAAGTCTACAAAATGGAATTGAAAGTAAAAAAATATTATAAAATATAAATAATAATAAAAAAATTTAATGGAATTAATATACATGCATTAAACCATCATATCCAAACGTTTAATTATTAAATATATATCTGTGCTTTTGAAATTGCAGCAGAATTGATTTTATTACAGTGTGACGTATACGAATTGCGTTTGCTGCTAACTATAACTTATTTCTTTGATAACACTAATTTCAACATTTTCTTAAAATCGAGAATTCATCATCTCACATAAAATTATTTTAAAAAGGTTAGTTTTTTTTATTCTGAAGTGTCAATAATTTTTTACTTATATTCAATATATTTTTTTTTTCTAATGCAGCTGGCAAACACTTAGACAGCTTTGTCTTGGACGCATTAAGGCAAGCGCTGCACAGACGTTACACACTTTGCATTACCCACGGGGCGCGTGTAACTTGAAGATAAGCCACGGACGTGGAGTAACAATGCCCCCGCAACGCTCTACGATCCTATTAGGACCGGGACCTACGGTTTAAAGTGGATTCCGAACCACTACAAACATCTACGGCAATGTCGGGACTCGAACCCGAAACCTAAGGTACCGAGCGCCAGAGCGCTAGCCACTCGGCCATTCAGGCCCCTTATTCAATATTAAACATTAAAAAAAAATTTACCCCAAGTTTTTATTTTGAAGGTATTCATTACAAAAAGACTTTATTAACAATGAACTACATAAACAATTATTAACCAATTTTAAATTATTTATAATGTCTTACATATCTGTGCACAAAATGCATCAATGTTTAATCGGAAATCACATTTTCTACGAATTCACGCAGATCAGTTAAGTGATGGTTTAAAATGACCAACACAGTACCATCACCCTTCAACGAAGATTGGCTTCGAACGGAAATGGTCAAAACTGGCGAATCGACGATGAGTTTTCGAATAGCTTTTCGATGGATTCCGACATCTCTTGAAACCCAACCTGGTGGAAAGACGAGAATCTGAGAGAGTAAATGACTCTCTATAGTTGTCAGGGGAAGTTTGCGCAATAGATGTTAAAAGGTTTACTAAAATGTAAACCGAGCATAAGGAAAACCGTAATATTTTCTATTAAATTCAAAATGCACAAAACAAATAATCTCATCTAAATAAACGGGCGAATCGACGATGGTTTTAGTGTTAAATATATTTATAAATCGTGTTCTCTGCTCACAATAATTTTATTACTTTGACAATAACTGTTTTCGATATTTACTTAAAATCGAGAATTGATCATTTCTCATTAAAATCATTTAACAATGTTATGATTTTTGTTTTGTTTATTCTGAAATGTTTAAATTTTTTGCAACCATTTTATTTCAATAGTGCATACTACAAAAAAAATTCAAGCCGAGATTTAATTTTGAAAGTATTCGTCATAAGATGACTTTGGAAACATTGAACTACATAAAAAATTATTAAACAATTTTAAATTATTATTTATAATTTCTTACATATCTGAGCATGAAAAGTAGCAATGTTTAATAGGAAATCACAAATTTCCACGAATACATGCAGATCAGTTAAGTGCGGGTTTAAAATGACCAACACAGCACCATCACCCTTCAACGAAGATTGGTTTCGAACGGAAATGGTTAAAACTGGCGATTCGACGATGGGTTTTCGAATAGCTTTTCGTCGGATTCCGACATCTCTTGAAACCCAACCTGGCGGAAAGATGGGAATCTGAGAGAGTAAATGGTTCTACAGTTATCAGGAAAAGTTTGATCAATGGATATTAAAAGGTTTACTGAAGTACAAACCGAGCTTAAAATGTAAAATGAAAACCGTAATATTTGCTTTTAAATTGAAAATGTATGCAACAAATAATCTTATATCCAAATATAGTTTAATTTTTAAACATATTTGTGAGCTTTTGGAATTATAGTTAATGATTTCATGACAGTTTACGAATTGTGTTTGCTGCTAACCATAATTTTACTATTTTCACAACCACCATTTTAATTATTTACTTAAAATATTTTTTGAAAGCTAATTTTTAAATGATTTATTTACTTTTTTGTTTATTTCAAAGGGAATATTACACAAAATTTACCCCAAAATTATATTTTGGAGATATTCATCATAAAACGACTTTGGTTAATAGTTGTTTATTTAGTTAAATATTTACAATTTTATATTTTTTTTTATAATTTCTTAACATAACTGTGAATAAAATGCAGCAATGTTTAATAGGGAATCACAATTTCTACGAATACATGCTGACCAGTTAAATGAGGGTTTAAAATGACCAACACAGTGTCATCACCCTTCAATGAAGATTGGCTTCGAACGGAAATGGTCAAAACTGGCGAATAGACGGTGAGTTTTCGAATAGCTTTTCGTTCGATTCCGACATCTCTTGAAACCCAACCTGGCGGAAAGATGGGAATCTGAGAGATTAAATGACTCTCTCCAGTTATTAGGGGAAGTTCGTTCAATAGATGTTAAAAGGTTTACTAAAATGTAAGCCGATATTAACACGAATAAGGAAAACCGTCATATTTTCTATAAAATTCAAAATGCACGAAACAAATAATCTCATCTACATATAGTTTAATTGTTAAATATATTTATGAGCTTTTGGAATTGTAGTTAACAATTACACTATAGTGTGAAGTTTATGAATCGTGTTCTCTGCTCACAATAATTTTATTACTTTGACAATAATTGTTTTCAATATTTTCTTAAAATCGAGAATTGATCATTTCACATTAAAAACATTTTAAAACGTAAAAATTTTTTTTCTTTATTCTGAAATGTTTACATTTTTTGCTACCATTATATTTCAATAGTGCATACTACAAAAAAATTCAAGCCGAGATTTAATTTTGAAAGTATTCGTCACTAGAACGACTTTGGAAGCAACGAACTACGTAAACAATTATTGACCAATTTTAAATTATTATTCATAATTTCTTAGATATCTGAGCACGAAAAGTAGCAGTGTTTAATGGTGAATCACAATTCCTAAAAATACATGCAGATCTATTAAGCGGCGGTTTAAAATGACCAACACGGTACCATCACCCTTCAATGAAGATTGGTTTCGAACGGAAATGGTCAAAACTAGCGAATCGACGATGAGTTTTCGAATAGCCTTTCGTCGGATTCCGACATCTCTTGAAACCCAACCTGGTTATATGGGAATCTGAGAGATTAAATGACTCTCTCCAGTTATCAGGGGAAGTTTGATCAATGGATATTAAAAGGTTTACTGAAGTACAAACCGAGCTTAAAATGTAAAATGAAAACCGTAATATTTGCTATTAAATTGAAAATGTATGCAACAAATAATCTTATCCAAATATTGTTTAATTGTTAAATATATTTGAGCTCTTGGAATTGTAGTTAACGATTTCATGACAGCGTTACGAATTGTGTTTGCTGCTAACCATAATTTTACTATTTTCGCAACCACCATTTTCATTATTTATTTAAAATATTTTTTGAAAGCGAATTTTCAAATGATTTATTTACTTTTTTGTTTATTTCAAAGGGAATATTACACAAAATTTACTCCAAAATTATATTTTGGAGATATTCATCATAAAACGACTTTGGTTAATAATTGATTATTTAGTTAAATATTTACAATTTTAAATTTTTATTTATAATTTCTTAACATAACTGTGAATAAAATGCAGCAATGCTTAATAGGGAATCACAATTTCTACGAATACATGCTGACTAGTTAAATGAGGGTTTAAAATGACCAACACAGTGTCATCACCCTTCAATGAAGATTGGCTTCGAACGGAAATGGTCAAAACTGGCGAATAGACGGTGAGTTTTCGAATAGCTTTTCGTTCGATTCCGACATCTCTTGAAACCCAACCTGGCGGAAAGATGGGAATCTGAGAGATTAAATGACTCTCTCCAGTTATTAGGGGAAGTTCGTTCAATAGATGTTAAAAGGTTTACTAAAATGTAAACCGATATTAACACGAATAAGGAAAACCGTCATATTTTCTATAAAATTCAAAATGCACGAAACAAATAATCTCATCTACATATAGTTTAATTGTTAAATATATTTATGAGCTTTTGGAATTGTAGTTAACAATTACACTATAGTGTGAAGTTTATGAATCGTGTTCTCTGCTCACAATAATTTTATTACTTTGACAATAATTGTTTTCAATATTTTCTTAAAATCGAGAATTGATCATTTCACATTAAAAACATTTTAAAACGTAAAATTTTTTTTTCTTTATTCTGAAATGTTTACATTTTTTGCTACCATTATATTTCAATAGTGCATACTACAAAAAAATTCAAGCCGAGATTTAATTTTGAAAGTATTCGTCACTAGAACGACTTTGGAAGCAACGAACTACGTAAACAATTATTAACCAATTTTAAATTATTATTCATAATTTCTTAGATATCTGAGCACGAAAAGTAGCAGTGTTTAATGGTGAATCACAATTCCTAAAAATACATGCAGATCTATTAAGCGGCGGTTTAAAATGACCAACACAGTACCATCACCCATCAACGAAGATTGGCTTTGAACGGAAACGGTCAAAGCTGGCGAATCGACAATGAGTTTTCGAATAGCTTTTCGTTGGATTCCGACATTTCTTGAAACCCAACCTGGTGGGAAGATGGGAATCTGAGAAAGTAAATGGTTCTCCATGTTAACTCAGGAAGTTTCATCAATGGATATTAAAAGGTGTACTAAAATGTAAACGGAGCCCAAAATGCATAAGGAAAACCGTAATATTTTCTATAAAACTCAACATACATGCAACAAATAATCTTATCCAAATATAGTTTAATTGCTAACTACATTTGCGATCTTGGAATTGTAGTTAACGATTTCATTACAGTGTTAAGTTTACGGATTGTGTTCGCTGCTTTCCATAATTTTATTACTTTGACAATAATTTTTTTCAATATTTATTTAAAATCGAGAATTTACCGTTTCGCGTTAAAATCTATGTAAAATGTTACGATTTAATTTTGTTGTTTATTTTGAATTATTTAAAAGTTTTGCTGCATTCTTATTTCAATATTGAATATTACAAAAAATTTACCCCAAGATTTTATTTTGGAGGTATTCATCATAAAACTACTTTGGAAATAATGATTCAAATAAACAATTATTAACCATTTTTAAATTATTATTTTTAGTTTCTTACATGACTGTGCATAAAAGGCAGCAATGCTTAACGAGGAATCACAATTTCTAGGAATACATGCAGATCAGTTAAGTGCGGGTTTAAAATGACCAACACAGTACCATCACCCTTCAACGAAGATTGGCTTTGAACGGAAATGGTCAAAGCTGGCGAATCGTCGGATTCCGACATCTCTTGAAACCCAACCTGGTGGAAACATGAGATTTTGAGAGAGTAAATGGCTCTATCCAGTTATCAGGGGAAGTTTGTTCAATAGATATTAAAAGGTTAACTAAAATATAAACCAAGATTAAAACGCATAAGGAAAACCGTCATATTTTCTATAAAATTCAAAATGCATACAACAAATAATCTTATACAAATATAGTTTAATTGTTAAATATATTTGATCTGTTGGAATTATAGTTAGCGATTTCATGACAGTGTGATGTTTACGAATCTTGTTTACTTCAAATCATAATTTTATTACTTTGCCGATAACTGTTTTCAATATTTAGTTAAAATCATAACTGCATAAACAATTATTAACCAATTTCAAATTATTATTTATAATATCACATATATCTCTGCATAAAATATAGCAATGTTTAATTAAGAATTTCTACAAATACATGCAGATCAGTTAAGAGAAGGTTTAAAATGACCAACACAGTACCATCACTGATTTGACCTATTTTCAATATTTACTTAAAACTGTAATGCTTTCTATAAAATTCAAAATGTAACAAACAATCTTATCCAAATAGAGTTTAATTGTCAAATACATTTGCGCTCTTGCAATCGTAGTTAACGATTTCATGGCAGTGTGATGTTTACGAATCGTGTTTGCTGCTAACTATAATTTTGCTACTTTGACCTACTTTCAATACTTACTTAAAACTGTAATATTTTCTTTAAAATTCAAAATGCAACAAACAATCTTATCCAAATATAATCTTGTTAAATATATCTGGGTTCTTGGAATTGTAGTTAACAATTTCATGACAGTGTGACGTTTATGAATCGTGTTTGCTGCTAACCATAATTTTACTGCTTTGATCTATTTTCGATATTTATTTAAAACCTTAAATTGACCTTTTCACATTAAAATTACGGAAAATATTTTTCTTAAATAATTTACTAATTTTTTGTTTATTCCAAAGTGAATAATACAAAAAAATTTAATTCAACATTTCACTTATTCTTAAGAATTTAATTCTTTTTCAGAATAATATAAATAACATTTTTCAAGCAATATCGCGAGTTTTCAACCATTGTAGTTTTTAATACTGAAGATGATTGCTAAATTTTTATAGAAAGTGCAATAAGATATTTCGATTTTAATCATTAAGAAATATCCATTTTTTTACTATGCAATTTTTTTATAATTTCAATAGTTAATAACAAATTAAAAATATCATCATTACAAAATTATCATCGTCATTTTTCAAATATTTCTGAATTTTCAATAACATTTAAATTCAAAAGTGAATTTATGCATAGATTATTAGAGAATTAGTACTAAATTACTCAACAGTTCAAATGAATGTATATAAAATATAAATTTTGAACTATATTAATGAAATTTTAATTATAAAATATATTAAGTATACACACATACATTCATTAATGTGTTATACAGCTTTATATCTGCATATGCCTGTCAATTAATTGAGCCTCATGTCCATGAATATGGGTATGGAGGCTCCTATGAATCGCTGCAACAGTAATCAATTATCGCTGTCATCAAATTTGTGACAGGTATCCCAATAGGGACGTGTAGAGGATACTCATATTCGAGTAATAGATTTAATGACCTTTGGGTCAGGTGATCACTTTATACGCGACATTCCTAGTTCATGAATGATTATGATTCGAGTAAACGAATGGTTATGAATGGTTTAAGTAAACAAATTTTTATGAATGATTTAAATATACGAATGGTTATGAATGATTTTAATAAAAACAAGAGTTACGAATGATTCAAGTAAAATAACAGTCACGAATGATTCAAATAAAAGAACAATTACGAATGTTTCAAATAAAAGAACAGTTACGAATGATTCTTGTAAAAGAAGAGTTATGAATGATTAAGTAAACGAATGGTTACGATTGATTCAAGTAAGCAAATGGTTACGAATGATCCAAGTAAACAATTGGTTACGAATGATTCAAGTAAACAAATTGTTACGAATGATTCAAGTAAACAAATTGTTACGAATGATTCAAGTAAACAAATGGTTACGAATGATTCAAGTAAACGAATGGTTACGAATGATTCAAGTAAACAAATGGTTACGAATGATTCAAGTAAACGAATGGTTACGAATGATCCAAGTAAACAAATTGTTACGAATGATTCAAGTAAACAAATGGTTACGGATGATCCAAGTAAACAAATGGTTACGAATGATTGAAGTAAACAAATGGTTACGAATGATCCAAGTAAACAAATGGTTACGAATGATCCAAGTAAACAAATGGTTACGAATCATTTAAGTGAATCAATCGACTTACAAATTATTATTCAAAAGTTAGACAATTCATGTCGTAAATATAAAGAACTACAGCATAAATTGTTGGATTACTATACAAACATTTATATAATTTCAGTTAAAATATATAAATTATTTATTTTTTAAACTATTCACTGTGTTTGAAATTTATGAAATTGCTGTTATATCATTGAAATACAGGAGTTAAAGAAAACTCTATGAACAACATGAAGATCTTATAAATTTGGTGAATAGCCTACTCATCCTCCTCATCATCATCAACATTAGCGCAATAATCCCATGGTGGGCCAAGGCTGTTTGCCTAATATCCAAATATTCATTCACGATACGCCCAACACGTTCCTTTGATATCTGTAGGGTCTCAGCTATCTCAATCCACTTCACTTTACGGTTATCAAAAATTATTTTGTGGACTTTTTCGATGTCTTCGTCGGTAACAGCCTCTTTGGGGCATCCACTGCGTGCATAGTCCTCGGTGCTCATTTCGCCTCGCTTATATTTAGCAAACCACTTCTCTACGGTTGATTTTCCTGGTGCAAAGTCCGAATAATGTTTATCAAGCCAAGCCTTGGTTTCAATAGTATTTTTTTCGCCAAAAAGCATTGCTTTAATTAACACACGAAATTCCTTTTTATCCATTTTTTCAAACTAACAAAAGTTGCTTCACTAAAAAATGCTATAACTAACGTACTAATAGTGCAACAGCTGTCAAATTTATACACGTGTCTGTTGAAGGTTAGGGCTAACTAAAAATCATTTGGATTTAATACTAGTATCACATCCATGTGTCAGCCTACGAACATGTCATCCCAACTGTCATATGTTTACTTTTAGTTTTCCTTCTATACAGTAAAATTTTTAATTTTGCAACCACAAAAAAAAAAAAAAAAAAAAAAAAAAAAAAAAAAAACTAAAATACTTAATATTTGTTAAACATTTGAAATCAGTTATATCAATAAGTTCATGATCAAACAAAACTAATGGATAAAAATTAAACAGACTAAGCATAAAACTTACTTTTATAAATTCAATAAACTAACAAATGTTTTAAATGAACATTAGATTTCAGCAAACAGAAATTTCTGGATTGATTATATATAATTTAACGACAACAAGATTGTGTGATGTATCACATGCTTTAATTTACAAATTTGTCGTAAATTAACGTGTAATTTTGTAGTGAATAGTAAGAAATACAATTTTACAATCTTCATAGATATTTTTAACAACCTAAGAAAAACGAAACATTTATTGAAACTGGAAAAATTCAGGTTATTAATAACTAAGTTGAAATTTAAGACATGACAGCGGCATCAATTAAGACTAATAAGGCATAATAAAACTTATTACAGAAATGAAAAATATATAATTGCGTAAGTTCGCAAAGAATATCCCTTTGGCTCCTGGAGAAAATCAGCTGTCTCAGTTTTCGGAGTTTTAACATTTAGATTACCTTCCTTGGAAGGTGATTCGGTTGCCTAGCAACGCTCCTCTTCTTCATCACCCCAAAGCCCCATCCGAAAGCTCTCCGGTTGCAGTTGCACCAAATGAGGGTTAATTGGTTAAAAGGCCAATGAAGCGACGTTGTACAAAATACAACGACGCTTTAACCGCACACTCGCGTATAATTTTACTTTGTTTGCAATTGCATTGTTGTTAGATAAGCGCGTAGGTATTGTATAAATATTTGACTACTTTAAATATCATCAAGTAATGACTCATTTATTTGATAATGGATATTATTTTTAAACAAACATTGTTATTTACATTTTGGAAGTCGTGGTCTTCATCACTAGTAATAAACTTATTAAGTTCTATAAATTCTATACGAAATGCAAACATATACCTGAAATAGTAATGTAAAATCCGCAACTTTAATGATAGTGAAAATTTATAACATTTTTTTTTATATTGTATTGTAATCCTGTAAGTCCAGAAATAACGATTTGTTTGCTATACTTATATATAATTTAATACCTTCAATACATATATTGTATTGTATATAGTTTAATACCTACAAAATATATTAAATATAAAGATTTATTTCTTCCGAATTAAAAATATGTAAACAAACAGTTAGAGCTCTGGCGCTCAGTGCCACGGGTTTTGCGTTCGAATGTCGCAATGCCATGGGTGTTTGTTTGTGGTTCGGAATCCACTTTACACAGTAGGTATCGGTTTAATATTCACCGGACTACTACTAACCACATCACTGTACCTAGAGCTGAGTTGCCTCTATAGAGTTTGGAAATGATGCGGGTGAGAAGTCAGATTGGGCTGTGTGATGCTCTAAGGTCACATGAGACCGGAACCAACAGCTAAAAATGGCTTCATGAATGTAGAGCGTTGAGCGCAGGGCTGACAATCCTTTGAAAAAAAACATATCCTGTCTCGAAATCTGCTAGTAAGCAGGCTGGCCCTTGGACAAAACATAGAGCTGTTGAACTAATGAAGAATTGGTTTGATGTGTCAAATTACAGTCATATTTTGCACATTTTAGAAGCTTCGGTCGGAACCTGCAGTTTAACGTGGATTCCGAACCACTCACAAACATCCATACCCCCGCAAAGATTCGAAACTAAAGACTGTGTGTCAAAGGCCAGAGCACTAATCAATTGACCATCAGACCGCGCACAAATGAAGAAGAAACAAAATATAATTATCTAAGCAGAAACACACACACATATATATAAGCCTGCCATTAAAAAAAGTTTTTAAAAAGTTATTTGAGCGTCAAATTTACCTTCTGCTATTTCATCATTAAAAAAAAATTCTTTTTTATTTAATTAGCAGTCTTAAAATACATAACGTTAAGAAATCGTAGCTGAAACAACTTCCAAGGGATGAAAAAAAACCTTATTTGTAACTTTAATCTGCCTGACGCAAAGAATAATGTTTGTTTCCGCTTTAAATTTGATTACTCCTTTTTGCCTCAATCATTCAGTTACCGGATACCTATTTACTATTAGAAAAAAAAAATAGCAGCATTTTTAACAATACCCTGGTATCAAGATACTTTCTCTTTGTTCCCCCCTCGCCGTTTTTTTTTCAACAACTGTCTTCATTAATATCTTAATGTCTTCGATGACATTTTTAATCCGCATTAAGATGCGAGCAGAGTAATTAAATTCTCAAACACTATATTCCCTCAGAGTAAATAAAAAAAAAGCATGAACAAGATAAACGGAACCAGTTTCGTTTTTTTTAATTTGTCGTTTTTATTGGTTATTTAAAAGGATCAGATTTTTTTTAGTTGTTTGACAGTAGAATATATATATATTTTTTAAGTTGTTGGTAAAGAAAGTTACTGTAAGTTAAAACCAGAATTTAATTTGAGGTTTTTAATTTGAAACTTTTCGTCTAATAATTTTTACTAAGGACTAAATGTTTCTGACCACACATTTCACATAAGAGAATTAGAATAAATAAAGATAAAATAAACTGATATTGGTATTGAAAAAAAAAATTGTGTGAGATTCATTTTCTGGCGATGTTTTAAGACAAAACAATTTTTAGAACTAAAGCAGAACGATATATAAATAATTCAATTTGTTCTTTTTAATAGGAACACATAAACTAATCATCATCGTCTATGGCGCAAGAGCCCCACTGTGGGCCGAGACGGTCAGCCTATTGGCAGATTTCGAGATAGAAGTAGTTTTCTTTCTACGGAGTAGTGTTATCAGCCCTACTCCCAACACTCTACAGTCATAGTAGAGATGTACCTACGGTTTAAAGTGGATTCTGAACCACTACAAACATCCATGGCACTGTCGGGACTCGAACCCGAAACCTGTTGCATCGAGCGTCAATCACTCGGCCATCAGACCCTACAATAATATGCATTATATATCATAAATATATATAACAATTATTTAAGCCTACCATTAAAATTTTTTTTAAAAAAATATTTGAGTTTAGAATTTACTTCCTGATATTTCATCATTAAAAAAAGTCTTACAGTCATATAGAGAGGGACCTACAGTTTAAAGTGGATTCTGAACCACTACAAACATCCATGGCCCTGTTGGGACTCGAACCCGCAACATGTCGCATCGAGCGCTAATCACTCGGCCGTGAAATCCCACAATAATATGCATTATACATCATAAATATATATGAAATAATTTATAAATATGTAAGGCTGACATTAAAAAAATAGTAAAAAAAATATTTGAGCATCGAATTCACCTTCTGATATTTCATTATTAAAAAAAAAAAATTATTTTTTATTTAATTAGCAGGCTTAAAATACGTAATGTTAAGAAATTTATTAGCTGAAACAACTTCCAAGGAATAAAAAAAACCTTATTTGTAACTTTAATCTGCCTGATGCAAAGAACAATGTTTGTTTTCGCTTTAAATTTGATTACTCCTTTTTGCCTCAATCATTCAGTTACCGGATACCTATTTACTCTTAGGAAAAAAAAATTAGCAGCATTGTTAACAATGCCCTGGTATCAAGATACTTTCTCTTTGTTCCCTCCTCACCGTTTTTTTTTCAACAACTGTCTTCATTAATATCTTAATGTCTTCGATGACATTTTTAATCCGCATTAAGATGCGAGCAGAGTAATTAAATTCTCAAACACTGTATTCCCTCAGAGTAAATAAAAAAAAAGCATGAACAAGATAAACGTATCAAGTTTATTTTTTTTTTAATTTGTCGTTTTTATTGGTTATTTAAAAGTATCAGATTTTTTTCAGTTGTATGTAAGTAGAATTTTTTTTTTTTCAGTTGTTGGTAAAGAAAGTTACTGTATTCGTAAGTTATACCAGAATTTAATTTGAGGTTTTAAATTTGAAACTTTACTTTCAGTAATTTTTAATAAGGACTTAATATTGTTCATCATCATATAATCGAATTGAAACAAATAAAGATAAATAATAATAAATAATGGAAATAACTGATAACATAAAAATTGAGAGAGGTTCATTTTCTGGTTTGGTTTGTCACTCTACTGTCATTTTGGGCGCACGAGGGCTAATTAGGCCGGGACGCATAGTTTTACGTGGATTCCGAAACACCAAAAGACATCCAAGACCCCACCAGGATTCCAATCTGAAGCGTGTGGTACCAAAGGCCAGAACGCTAGCCAATTCGTCATCAGGCAGCGCGCTAAATATGAAGAAGAAACAAAATAATATAACTATCAAAACATACATATAATAATAGTGGCAGACGGCCTTGCCAGTGGGCCAAGGGCGTCTGCCCACTGGCAGGTTTCGAGACAGGAGATGTTTCCTTTTTTACGGGATAAGGTTGACCCCCCTCCCCCTACACTCATATTAGACCGGAACCTACAGTTTAAAGTGGATTCCAAACCACTCACAAACATCCATGCCCCCGCCAGGTTTCGAACCTGAAGCCTGTGGTACCAACGGGCAGAGAGCTAGTTAGGTTAGTCGCTCTACAGTCATCTTGTGCACACGAGGGCTAAACAGATCGAGACCAAGAGTTTAAAGTGGATTCCGAACCACTACAAACATCCATGGTACCTTCGGGACTCGAACTCGAAACCCGTGGTGCTGAGCGCCAGGGCTCTAGCCACTTGGTCACTAGCCTTCTTCCTCTTGTAGGAAGCGATATTAATTCTTCTTGTGGTTGTGGACTCATAATGGACACAGTTGTGTTTATTAAAGTCAACGAATAAGCAAGTGTTTTGGATTAATGTAGTCAATTCTTCCGCTTTAAAAAATTGAACTACAGAGGCGTTATTGATGTTTCCATCTCACCAGACAAGAATACCTGATACCTGGAACGTCACAATCTGTCTAATTGCGCAAATCGAGGGCACAGAGGAGCTCGCATGAAACACTTCTTCCGCTATACGATCGGGTGCCCCCGATAATTAAACCCCCGTTCGCACCCTTTGCGCCGCACCAACAGAGATTCGTTCCACCAACAACTTTTGTCTGGAGTTTAGTAATTGATGATTATGCGCCACATAAATGCGTTGCTTAAATATGCGCCGCTCTTTTCTCTCCATTGTGAGGCTGAAATTTGCAAATCGTTGTGATAAAGCATTCGCACCCATGCATATTTCATTGCTATTTCATGTATTTATACATGCAGTATGTAATAATTTTCAACTTAATAGTGAGTCAAAATATTAATGTATATATTATAGAGACAAATCTATTGAAAAGTCACTGAATAACGAGGATTTACATTACTGTCACTGTATGTATTACTGATGATTTATATCACACTATAAAGATGATATATCGCATCGCGTTTATTTTTATATTACATGTGACTGCATCTTATGAATTCAGAATCATATCGCATTTTTTCAGCAGATATTACGTTCACATCATCTCATCATGGGACATTATCACTACATTATGTTTTTCTGTATATATTGCACCAGCATCATATCGCGTTAAATCTATGAATTTTACGTTGCTTATTATATAAAAATATATGGTTATTGTTTTCTTGAGGAGAGTTTTCCGTTTCTTTGACCATTATTCAGTTATTCTTATTGTTTATTTTTTTAAATTTCTTTCACGATCTATTGGTTTATTTTTTTAAATTTCTTTCACGAGTACTTGGTTCATTTTTAAAAAAAATTTATTTTATGAGCTATTGGTTCCTTTTTTTAATTTCTTTCTTGATCTATTGGTTTATTTTTTAAATTTCTTTCACAAGCTAATGGTTTATTTAAAAAAAAAAATTCATGAGTTATTGGTTTATTATTATTATTTTTTTAATTTCTTACACGAGCTATTGGTTTACTTTTTTTAAATTTCTTTTACGAGCTATTGGTTGGTTTTTTAAATTTCTTTCGGAAGCTATTGGTTGGTTTTTTAAATTTCTTTCAGAAGCTATTGGTTTATTTTTAATAATTTATTTCACTAGCTAATAATTATATAATTAAATAATATAAAATCGTTTTAAAAGATCGTTTGGTAAAAGCAAAGAAATTTTATTTCAAAGTGAAAGTGACGTTTTTCAAGAAATAAAAATCATTTAGAATTCTATAGTGCTTTTTTATTTTTCAAGAATGCTGTTATGCGTTTTGTTCTTACATTAAATTCTAAATTTTATGGGTATCGGCCCAGCCGATTATAATATTTTAATTCGTTTATTTTAATGTTAGAAAAAGTTTCAGTTTAAAAAGTTAATTTACAAAATGTTAAAAAAATAAAAGGTATCAATAAAAAAATTGATTATGACATTAGTCATCTAATTTGTCATTGTTGTCCAATAATATGTCAGAATCTATTTATCAATTAATCTCTTATACACAAAAATTATACAAATATGAATTTTGAATAAATATATTTGCATTTTTTCTTTTTTTTAAATTTTTACGTACAGTACAATCTTTATCTAAAAATATCCAATTCTAACAGGGATGCATTAAATCTAGCCATTGGAATATCCTTCTGTTGGTCTCGAAAAAGAAGACACATCATTTGTATGCCATTCCTGGAGGTATTCGTTCAACATTGTGTCTGTAAAATATTTTTACAATGCGACAAGTCACACATGGTGCACCTTGAAAAACGCTGAATTCGCTACACTGCTATCGTTCTAGTTGTAAGTGACTCTAATCAAGCATCCAACATTTGTAAACTTCTAAAAAATGCAATTATATAGTACGTAATATTCAGTGGCAATAACTTTTTCCATTTGCCAATGTTCTTTACTTTGATGCTTGATTAAGAGGTTTTCACAATTTCTCATTAATACCTTACTCTCAAATAAAAAATAAAGACTTTTTTATGATTATACCCTAGCATAAATAATACCAGAAAAGGTAACAGAGGAAATTGATAGGATATTTTTGTTATCATAGCCAGGAGCGATATAGCGATGTTTGTCGTAGCATATTGGTATGTCGCTCTGGTATGTTGGTTCACCTTTATTGTTTGTCCCAAATACGTCATAAGAAGATAAACCTTTTTGGTGACATTTTATTTATCTTTTTCTATTTAATTTTTTGGTCAGTATAACACGAAAATAGATTTTGTTTTTATACTTTTAAGCATTAGAAAACGTTAATTGTATGTAAATGAACAATGTTCTATTTTAAAGAGGCTTTATAATTTCGAAAATATATTTTATATATTTAGGCTTTGAATTGGAAATGCCAATGACTGAAATTGTTAAATTGTCCTAAGCTTTTTTCCTTTCCTAAATTGTTGTTTTAATTAATTAAGCAATTAAATTGGCTTGTGATTTTTTCAATACGTTTATTGTTTACATAATTATTTTGTCAGTTTTATTTCCGGCGATGCCATGGATATTTGTAGTGGTTCGTAATCCATTTTAAGCTGTAGGTCACGATCTCATATGACTATAAGGGTACCACGGAGCCTAATCAGACTTATCAGCCACATCACTCCGAAACAGTAAAGGAGCAACTCAGCTCTAGGCACAGTGATGTGGTGTGGTGTGATGTACTGTAGTGTAGTGTCTTCTATTGAAACATACATGGTTACATGTTTTTTTTTTATCAATACAATGCTTTAACCCTTTAAGCCCGAGAAAGTACGATCATGCGGGTGGAGCATTTTTTGAACTTTTTTAATTGGAAAGCATAACTCGCACGATCGCCCTGGTGCATCTCATACCTCAGAGGGGCATAATTATTTTCATTTTTTTAATTCTATTAAAAAAATTTCAATTAAAATTTTTTTTTAAAATTAAAAATTTTTTTTTTACTAAATTTAATTATAAAAAAATAAGGTCTTAATTAAAAATAATGAATAAAAATCTCTTAGATGCTTATGACATGAAAGAGTTACACAATTAATTCAGAGGGTTAATAGAGAGTTTTTGCTTACCGTATTTTTATCGTCCGATATTTTTTTCTTCCTAGCGCGCATGCTCATAGGAAAGTGCGCCTGCGTATCTGTTTCCTATGAGCATGGGCGCTAGGGAGAAAAAAATATCGGACGATAAAAATACGGTATGCAAAAACTCTCTAATATCTTCATCAAATTGACCTTCTCTATAACTAAAATAGAATAAATTGTCTTAAAGTACATTTTTATAATATTTTTTAAAAAAAATACAGCATATTATTATGTCTGCTTAAATAAAAGCGGCAAAATGACAATTAAGAAATAGTTTTATTTAACCACAAGCGAAATATTAATGAATAATGCAACAAAAAACTACTGATTTTCAATATCTCCGATTTATTTTGCCATAAAAACAGTCATTCCAAGAGAATAAAAATTCCAAAAAATAATGAATAAAAATAGTTTAAGATGCACATGAAATGAAACTGAAATTCTTATTCAACAAACATTTATCTAAATGATAAACTTAGTCAAACAGAAAAACAAAAACAATAATACAGAAAGATGGAAGTAATAAAAAAGAAACGAAATATTAAAATGAACTCATTTTGTATTCAAACAAACCGTAACGTTCGTTGTATAGAGGCGGTTTTGGGAAAAGTCCAATAACTTACACTGATGCTTAAGAATCGGTTTTCTAAAAAGAACATAAAAATAAAAACTGCCAGGAGAGAAAAAGTCAACTGATCCACCAAGTTTCCGATCATAATTTTAAATGCTTGGATGGTGGGAGGGAAAAAATACATAAATTACACAGGGTGTTTAAACAGTCATGGGACGAACTTTGGGGAGGATACAGCTTACTAAAACATACATTTTTTGAGTTGAAATGTACGATCGTAATTGGTATGTTGAGACACGAACAGCAACAACAAAAAATGTTGAAATCTGCTCAGCAAATTTCAATTTATCATGTAAGAACGGATGGATAAACTCAGGAATATACACATGTTTAATAATGCAAGAGATATATGAAGCAATTGATTGGAATATTACAAGAATGCTATATTCATGTGGCTATTGAATTTGGCCCATGTTGAATAGATCAAGAATTTCATGAAGAATGAATTGCTCAAGAATCTCTAAAAGAATATTCAAAAGTAAGTAAAAGAAGAATGAAGTATTCCAAATTCTACAAGAAACGTTATCACATTCAATAGCCAAAAGAATAAATCAAAGTTTGCAAATTCTAGACATAAATGAAGAATGAAGTATTCAAATACAATAAGAAGCACTATACAGCTCAATAGAAAATAATTCATTTATTTACAGATTCTTGAGTATTTATCTTAATAATAATAAAAAAAAAAAATTTACAATATCATATTTTTATACTATAATCGCAATATCTTTTAGGAATCGCTTCAGTACCTTCCGATAGAAGGAAAAAAACTGTGGAATGAGTAAAGTTTTAACAATTCCCACTAATGCGAAAAATCAGATCCAATGAGACTTTGCAACATATTGTCGAAAAATTGACTTTCATTTTTCTTCTTGCACATAATTTTGTCTATAAATTTGATAAAAAACGAATATACAATATCGTTATATAGATTATGTCTAATTGTTGTGATTTATCTAAGTGAAAAGTACGACTTTTAACAAAAAATGCTGATCACATTAGACATAAACGTTAAACTTTTACCCGATAATATATTTGCAAGATATTATTGGGAAATTGAGTTTTTTTTTCTGATACAGAGTTTTGTTTATAAATTTGATCCAAGAAAACAAATTCATCTAAAATATCGTTGTATAAATTATACTTAATAGTAATGCTGAGTGAAAAGTACAACTTTTAAACGAAAAATGTTCAACACTAATCAAAATAACTAATCGAAAAAATTAATTGAAATAATTCATTCATTTACAGATTATTGAGTATTTATCTTTATAATAATAATAAAAAGAACTTAAATGCAATTTTTGCAATATCTTTTAAGAACTGTCCAATAGAAGAAGAAGAAAAAAAACAGCCATGGAGCGAGTAAAGATCTGATGATTCCCATAAAGCTAATGCGAGCAATCAGATCCAACGGGACTTTGCAACATATTGTCGAGAAAAACGTCTCTCAATTTTTCTTCTCGAACGGATTAAAAAGGAAATCAGAGAGAAATTGAGTTTCATATTTCGACAAAATAAATATGATCCAAGGAAACAAACGGATTTATAATATTATTGCATTGATTAAGGATCTGTTGTGCTTTCTCTAAGTGAAAAGTACAACTTTTAAATGAAAAAATGTTGATCACATTACCAACAAACGTAAACTTATACAATTAATAGCAATAGTTCATTTATTTACAGATGCTTGAATATTTAATATTAATAATATTAATAAACATTGCAATGTGATTTTTGCAATATATATTAGGAATGGTTCCAGGACCTTACAACAGAAGAAAAGGGGGAAAAAAACACATGAGGAATGAGTAAAGTTTTAATGATTTTCACAAAACTAGTAAACAATCAGATAAAATGGGACTTTGCAACAAATTTTAGAGAAATTGAGCTTCATTTTTTTCTCTTGCCCTCCTTTATTTGACTATAAACTTGATCCAAAAAAACGCACTATAAATTTTATTTGTATAATGTTGATCACATTACCAACAAATATCTTAATAATAAAAATTTGTAATATTTATTTTTGCAATATCTGATTTGAATCGCTTTAGTACCTTCCAATAAAAGGAAATAAAATAAAAATATAGAATGAGTCAAGTTCTGATGATTTCCACAGAGCTAATGCGAACAATCAGATCCGATGGGACTTTGCAACATGTTGTCGAGAGAAACAGAGTCCAATTTTTCTTCCCAGGATTAAAAAGGAAAAGCGGAGAGAGAGATAGAGAGAGCAAAAATAAATTATGGACGTTCGCGTAATAATTAAATCCCGTTTTCTCCGCGGGGCTTTTTAATTATGACGCCATGCTGCCCGGGTCATTACAGGAGTTTAAGCACTTTTAATTAGTTGGAGTTGCTACTTGAGGTGGAGTCGGGACATTACATTTCGATTACGGTTTTGTAGCGGAAAGGCCATCTCCTCATAACCCCTCGAAAAAAATTACAACGGCTTCGTTTCTTTCGGAGGAATGACAATGCCGAGCCAAGTTAGAAAAGGCATTTAAAACTTTGTTGTTTGCTAAAGAAAGCATCACCCCTTAAAACACAAGTACTGTTGATGACATTTCAGACAGTAGAATTTATTCGTTTATGAGCTGTGTCTTAAAAAGCTTCAAAAAATCAATCTGTTCCAACTTAAGTGTTATTCTCGCGAAAGTGAATTGCTTACTTTAATAATTGATATGAATAATATTATTTCTAGAGCAATTCCTTTTTTTGTAATTATTAATTGATTTTAATGAGATTGTTATCATCATGAAGTTAACTAAACAATTAACTTGAGTTAAAATAACGTATTAAAGACAAAAATTGCACTGTTGTTGTTTCCGAAATATTGGATATTTTGTCTTGAAGTTGTTCCCTCTACAGAGGAAAAAACGTAGAAAATTCAGCTTTACCCAGGATGAAAGAGGTTTGCTACAGCACCCTTATCTGGTAAGGTGTGTGTTTATTGCCCTACAGTCATTTTGTGCACACTTTGTGCTAATTAGACCCATACCTTCAGTTTAACGTGGATTCTGAACCCCTCACAAACATCCTTGCCACCGCCAGGATTCGAACCTGAAGCCTGTAGTACCAAAAGGCCAGAGCTGTAGACAGTTGGCCACTGCCTGGTATGGAGTCTGCTGCTTAGCATTAATATTTTGGAACAAACACCCCAACTATAAAAAATGAGTGTTTCCACTCTCTTCCACTGCATTTCTTTAAGTCTGATAGAAGGATTTTCCAGCCTACAGATTTATGTCTATAATACAGTGGGAATCTGCCACACAGCATACTGTGAAATGAGCCAAATTCTAATGATTCCCACACAGCTAATGCGAACAATCAGATCCAGTGGGACTTTGCAACATGTTGTCGAGAGAAACCGAGTCCAATTTTTCTTCCCAGGATTAAAAAGGAAAAGGGGAGAGAGAGAGCAAAAATAAATTATGGGCGTCCGCGTAATAATTAAATCCCGTTTTCTCCGCGGGGCTTTTTAATTATGACGCCATGCTGCCCGGGTCATTACAGGAGTTTAAGCACTTTTAATTAGTTGGAGTTGCTACTTGAGGTGGAGTCGGGAAATTACATTTCGATTACGGTTTTGTAGCGGAAAGGCCATCTCTTCATAACCCCACGAAAAAAATTACAACAGCTTCGTTTCTTTCGGAGCAATGACAATGCGAGCCAAGTTAGAAAAGGCATTTAAAACTTTGTTGTTTGCTGAAGAAAGCATCCCTTAAAACACAAGTACTGTTGATGGCATTTCAGACAGTGAAATTTATTCGTTTATGAGATGCGTTTTAAAAAGGTACAAAAAAAAATCAATCTGTTCCAACTTAAGTGTTATTCTCGCGAAAGTGAATTGCTTACTTTAATAATTGATATGAATAATATTATTTCTAGAGCAATTCTTTTTTTATTATTAATTAATTCATTTTAGGGCGATTATTATCATTTTGAATTTCACTTAACAATTAACTTGAGTTAACAATTAACTTAAATAAGATGCTAAAGAAAAAAATCATATTTTTGGTGCTTTTGACTATCAGATATTTTAACCTGAAGGCATTCCCACTAGGGAAAGAAGTAGAAAATTCAGCTTTGCCCAGGATGAAAGAAGTCTGCCACCGATTTGGTTTGGTTTGTCGCTCTACAGTCATTTTGTACACCCTTTAGGCTAATTGGATCGGGACCTATAGTTTAAGGTGGATTCCCAACCACTAACAAATATCCATGCCACAGCCAGGATTCGAACCTGAAGCCTGTGAATCAAAGGCCAAAGCTCTAGACCATTGACCATCAGGCCGATTGTCTGGCACTGGAGTCTGCCACTCAGCCTTCATATTTTGGAATAAACACCCCCAAGATGTTAAAAGAGGATTTCCCAGCGTACACATTTATATCTATAACATACTTATGAGGTTCGGGAGTCTGCCATGCATCATACAACAAACACTCTTGGAACAATCATCTCAGGAATGTTATCAGAGTAATTACACCCTCCATTTGCTAAAGCCAAAGAAATAACTTTCCAGCTTACAAGTTTATTTTTACAACCACGAAAACGTATCAGAGATTTGAATTAGGGTTTCAATGTCCCCTTTCGAACCCGATTTAATTGTTTCAGAAATCCAAGGTGCTATTTATCAGCGTACTTTGGCCGAAATTGTAGTCATAACTATAATAAATATGTATCCAATACATTATAAATATATATTACTTCAGTAGTACTGAAAATAATATTATAAATATGTATTCATTGCAATATAAATAGATATTATTTTAGTTAGTACTCAAAACTATATTGATAGCTATTCATTTTATAATAATAATTAGATATTAATTTAGTTTGAACTGCAAAGATAAATATGTACTTAATGCATTTAAATAAATATTAGTTTAGTTATTATTGAAAATATCTAGCAATTTAAAGGACATTTCACAGCAAAATCTATTGTTATATTAAAACATGCTAACAAATAATTATGTAATATCACTGAATTCTATTTAAGAATAAATAAAATTTAACTAAATCATTTTCACGACCACGATTTCTTAACATCTCAAACAATTAACTTCAAATTCATGGATTATAACATTTTTATCTGTCCAATGCTAATATTTTATAGTATACAAATTAAAACCTACTTCATTAAAAATTCTTTGGAATTCATGGAAAACAACATTTATACCGCTATAAATGTAATAATGAAGAACTTTTAGCTGGATGTTACAAAAATGTCAGCAAGTTGAGCTCAAACCCAATCATTCTATTTTAGAAGAAATTGTTTTAAAAGGACTTGTCGATTATAAAATACCGAAAATCCAAAATAATTGCTGTAAGAATTTTTTTATATATTCAGTAACTTTACCAAGCATATATTACACTTTTATTGATAAAATCTGGGTTTTTTTGTACAAATTTTGAATGGTACGAATTATTTTTGCTAGAATTTGTGATTTTTTAAAGAATTTATAGAATATGAGATCATCATCAATAGCACGACAGAACAGAGTGGGCCAAGGCTTTCCTTTGAAGAGATTTCCATGCATTCCTCTGGGTGACAAAGATCCTCCAATTCCTAACCGTCAGAACAATAATATCCTTCTCAACTGCGTCTATCCATGGCAACTTGGATCGTCCTCTTCCTCTTTGACCCTGTGGCACTGCATAAACGAGCTTTTTTACAGGCTTTAAATCATTCATTCTAAATATATGAGTAGTCCAGTTTAATCTGTTAATTTTAATAAGGCATTTATAAATTTCTGCGTTGTACCATCTTCTCCAACAACCTCCAAGAATACCCCTTAAAATCTTCCGCTCAAATAGACAAGAATAGACAAATTACAAGATCTCACGGCCTCGTGAGATCTTGTAAAAGTACAAGTTTCAGAGCCATAGACCAAAATAGGTGTAATGAGGGTTGTATATGACAAGAATTTGGTTTTCTGTCTATGAACTGGGATTTAAACACATATCTTAACCCCAAAAAGACCTTATTGGCAGACACAATTCTGTTTTTTATTTCAGGTAACATATTATTTTGACAATTAATTTCTGATCCTAGGTATTTAAAAACAAATACAAATTCAAAAGTGTAAGTGCCTGAGGTAATATAATGAATATGATTTATCTATATTTAGCAGAAATTCCGTATATTACATTTTTATTGAATGTCAGTTTCTATTATTATCTTAATTTCCTTTTCTATTATTTTAATTTTTGAGATTTTAATTTTAAAAAAAAGTTGAAAATTTATTTTATTAATTTATTTGCTTGAAGAATAATTTTAATGAATTTCTTTTTTTTAACTTAAAAAAAAAAGGTTGAAAATATATTAATGTATTTAAAAAGAAGTAAAGTTAAAATATGAAGTTATATTATACTATAATTTATGATTTTTTGCCTACCCGAAAACATATGGTTAAACTCGCGGATTACAAAACTTTTTTTCATAATCTTTAGATACATTAAAGTAATCCCTGCCCAAACCGCCTTACATGTAGAGGATTTCAGATCATTTGCCGTTAAGACTTTAATCTGGACGGGGCCAAAATTTCGGCCCGAAGTATTTTTTTTTCCTTACAAAAATACCCATCTAATCCAGTGGTTCAGAAAAATCGGTCTCCAGTAAAAACTTTTTTTCTTCCTTTTTTTTTATAATCCTTTCCGCAGTAAATGACGGAAAACATAAAAAAGGTTTTCCGCGGTTGTAATCTATGCTGCCAGTAGCGGAAATAACTTCTCTGGGTGTCAGCAGTGATGTTAACTGCGACTGTATCCGTGGGATCAAAGTTCATAGCGGAACGTTGACAGAAAACAGTTACTTATAATTATAAAGCTCATTCTTAAAGAGCGGGGGTAATTTAGCGAATGGAAGAACTGCGTAACAGGAGTTGGATTCTTAGGTTGGATGTTTTTATTTCTCTGCAATTGCAGTTCAGGAGGATCGAGTTCTCTGTATGGCCAGGGATTACATGAGAAAAAAGACAGACCCAATCTGATCTGAGTGCATGTAATCTTATGATTAGTCGAATGAAAATATAAAGAATGGGTTTTAGGGATGAGAAAAAAAATAAAAAATGAGGAGTGGCATGTAATGGGTTTTTGTGGATATTTTGGTTGCCGAAATAAATATCCGATTTCCAAAAAATGTCGAACGTTATTGTCAAGATAATCCATGAAATTAATTTTATAAATTGAGCAATTTTTTTGTAATATTGTAAATATTTGCAATAACTAATGAAATTAATAGTCTAACGAATGGGAAATATACTTGCCATTTAGTGTAATTACTTATATAATTAACGGTCATCTTTATAAGTGATCTCCATTAACTGTACATAATTTACGTAACTTAAAATATTTTAAGTGCATAAATGCTAAGTAAGGATGATGCTAAATAGGAGTGTAAATAGGGATGATGTTTTATTTGTTCTTAATTACTATTGGTTATTTAAGATTATTGCAGCTTTGTATTTTCACTGTAATTAGCGAAACAATGAAAGCTAGGAGCTCTCTGTTAGTCTTGTTGAATTTTTTGAAGGATTGATTTTGGCGCTTTTATTTAACAGTTGTTTTTACAAGAAATATTTTGTCTGCACTTAAGACTGTGTACTATAACGGACTTGAATCTTATTCAATTTAGAAGAATGAGAAGTTTCTTTTTTCTTTGGTTCAGTTGTTATATTAAATATGGCCATCTGTTAATAGATAAATTAAATTTTATGACTACAAAGTGTGACCTTTTAAGATTTGGGTACTTTGTAACCTTGCGCTTCAGCTGAGAAAGGTTTAAGTTGGTCTACAGTCTCTCACACGAAGAGAAAGTAAATTTAGTAGAACCCTGCCCTTAACTGAGAGTACTAGTTCATTCCATTCTACCCCGAAGCTACAATTATCTGTCTTTAATTTTAAATGTGTTAAATATTGTATGTTTGTGGAATTGTATGCTTGTAGTGTTTGTGCGGTGTAAGTAAAACTGAGTTTTCAAGTCTGTGCCTCAGGTGACTCAGCCCAATTACGCCTATTTACAATCTGATGTCCAATGTAGGGCCCGCTCATACCTACACCACTACAACTTTTATTATCGTAACTTGGTGTTACAACTATAAATGCACTGATCAATATCATACAAATCAAACAGAGTAAGTCCAAGCCGTTTGATGAACTATACACCAGCCACGTGACGAGCATCATGACAACAAACTGATCATCAATATGCGCGTTATGGTTTTCATGATTACTGAGTCCCAGAATTCAAGATTTGTCAATATTTCGGGGTGGGGAAGGAACAAGAGATTAAGCTAACTCACTCTCTGTATTGGATCACCGCTTTTTCCCCTTTTTTTTGTATTTTTCCCTCTATTGAATTATACCCAGCATGCAATCATTGTTTTCAATTTTTCTTTTCCCCTATTTATATACCTCAAAAGGAAGAGATAAGTTTTTCTGAATGCGATTTACTATCTGACGCCGGCATGTTTAAGATATGGTTATTTTGTGAAATCCCTAAACTGGGTTGTCATTAAGTAAAATCTTATTTGATATGAGAACAATAAGAAAGGACATTCTCCTGGGAAAGAAATGTATAGTTGAGCATTAAAGGAGTTCATTTATTTCATTATATTTATTTTTATTCCTTTTAACTATTGTAGATACGATGAAATAATTTTTTTTTCAGTAAGAATTAAGAAGTAATACAATTGATAAAAAAGTTTTGTTTTTATTTCTGGAAAAAAAAAAGCCGGGTGTAGTTGCTTTTTATGAATTTATTTATATTTATTGTTTAAGTTATCATATTTTTTTAATTTTTAAGCAATTTTTACAAGACGGTAGATGTAATAAACTCAATGCCAAAAGTTAGTTGGCAAGAAGACTGGTTTGGTTTGTCGCTCTTTGGCTATCTTGGGCACACAAGGGCTGAACAGACCGGGACCTACAGTTTAAAATGGATTCCGAAATACTGACAAATATCCATGCCACAGCCAGAATTTAAACTGAAGTCTGTGGTACCAACGACTAGAGCGCTAGCCAATTGGTAATCAGAATGCACTATATTAAGGAAGTATATTTGTATCATCGATAATAAATAAAAATTAAAATCGGTAAAAAATAAATCGTCATTATCAATATCGTCGATATATAACAAAGAGAATTTTTAAAAATGAAAATTTTAAACGACTCAAAAATAAAGATCTTCATACAAAAGGAAAGAAAAATAATTTTCCCAATTCATAGAAAGTTAAAATAAATAAGCAAATTTACCCACCCACTTTTAATATTCGTGTTAATATAAATTAAGATACATTTAAAAGAGTAGCGATGGCAAATACCTTAGAGCTATAAGTACTAAATAATGAATAGAAAATAAAAAAGAAAAGACAAAAAGCGAACAGTAAAATAAGTGAAACATTAACGCCATCAATTTAGCCATGAAAATGAGGTTAGAAAATCATGTTAATCCAAATATAATTGCAAGCGAGTCTGCTAACCAATTTATTTTACAGAATAAAACTTAGTTAATTTTTTTTTCGCGAGCAATAAACAATCCATTGCAGCAGAAAAATGACAATTTAAATAAAAAGCGAAAATTTGCCTGCGGTAAAAATATTTAAACACCGTCTTTTTTTTAAAGTTTTTATATTGGGTGGCTTTTCATCTCTACATTTGTTGATCGATCTAAACCCGCGAGGCAAGCTGTTTTCCATTTAGTAGGAGATCAAAAGCATTAAAAAACTATTAATCATAGCCAATGTATTCATGATATTTAACTGACTGCGGATCTATAATGGAGAAGTAAAGAAACAAACAAATAAAAAAACTCAGAGAAGAACACCTTTGTTTTGTGTGTTTGTCCCACAGCGCTATTTATCGACGTTTCTTTTTTGTTTATTTATCCAACAGTCATTCTCTGTGCATCTGTGGGAGTTTAAATGAGTCCCAGAATTCAAGATTTGTCAATATTTCGGGGGGACAAGAGATTAAACTAACTCACTCTCTATATTGGATCACCGCTTTTTCTTGTTTTTTCCCTCTTTCTTTTGTGTTTTTCCCTTCTATTGAATTATTCCCACCATGCAATCATTGTTTTCCAGTTTTCTTTTCCCCCATTTATTTATCTCAAAGGAAGAGATAAGTTTTTCTGAATGCGATTTACTATCTGACGCCGGCATGTTTATGATATGGTTATTTTGTGAAATCCCTAAACAGGGTTGTCATTAAGTAAAATCTTATTTGATATGAGAACAATAAGAAAGGCCATTGTTCTGCGAAAGAGATGAATAGTTGAGTATTAAAGGAGTTCGTTTATTCAATTATATTTTTCTCGTTTTTATCAAATTATGTTTTTTTATTCCTTTTTAACTACTGTAAGATATGATAAAATATTTTTTTTTTAAGTAAGAATTAAGAAGTAATACAATTGATAAAAAAAAGATTTGTTTTTATTTCTTGAAATAAAACGACTGTATTTGATTATTATGAATTTATATATAACTAAAGTTATCCTATTTTTTGATTTTTAAACAATTTTTACAAGACGATAGATGTAATACACTCATTGCCAAAAGTTAAGCACGCAGATTGATTTGGTTTGTCGCTCTATAGTCATTTTGTGTACACGAGGGCTAAACAGACCGGGACCTACGATTTAACGTAGATTCCGAACCACTCACAAACCTCCATGCCATAGCCAGAACTCAAACATGAAGCCAGTGGTACCAAAGGCCAGAGGGCTAGCCAATTGGCCATCAGGCTGTACTAAAATAAGGTGGTATTTTTGTATCGTCAATAATAAATAAAATAATTATCGATTGAAATTAAATCTATGATAATTAATATCGTCGATACATAATAAAGAAGATGTTTAAAACGAAATAAACTTTAAACCACTCATCAAAAAAGAGCTATATACAAAAGAAAGAAAAAATAATTTTTTCAATTCACAGAAAATTAAAATAAATAAACAAATAAATTTATCCCCCACTCTGAATATTCATGCCAATATAAATTAAGACACATTTAAAAGAGTAACACTGGTAAATAGCTTAAAGTTATAAGTACAAAATAATGAATAGAAAAAGATAAAAAGCGAACAGCAAAATAAGTGAAACATTAACGCCATCAATTTAGGCATGAAAATGAGGTTAGAACATCATGTTAATCCAAACATAATTGCAAGCAAGTCTGCCAACGAATTTATTTTACAGAATAAAACTTGGTTAATTTTTTTATTACACGAGCAATAAATAATCCATTGCAGTAGAAAAATTACAATTTAAATAAAAAGCGAAAATTTGCCGGAGGTAAAAACATTTAAATACTTTCTTTTTTTCTTAAAAAAGTCTTTTTTTAATTTTTTTATATTGGGTGGCTTTTTATCTGTGCATTTGTTGATCGATGTAAACCCGCGAGGCAAGCTGTTTCCCATTTAGTAGAAGATCAAAAGCATTAAAAAACTATTAATCATAGCCAATGTATTCATGATATTTAATTGACTGCGGATCTATAATGGGAAAGTAAAGAAACAAACAAATAAAAAACTCAGAGAAGAACACCTTTGTTTTGTGTGTTTATCTCCACAGTGCTATTTATCGAAATTTCGTATAGATAATTGTGCGATAAGTATTCTTCACATATCACAGATATAGAAAATTGTACGATAAGTATTCTTTACAGATATAGAAAATTCTTCGATAGGTATTCTTTACATATCTGTTGAGTTCAACGGAAGGTTAAATTAATAAAATATTATAACACTAAATTCAGAAGATATATTTATATCTTCCATAATAAATAAAAATAAATTTCTTTAAAATTTAATATCGTCGGTTCATAATAAGAAGGGTTTTTAATAATGAAATAAACTTTAAACGACTGAAAAATAAAGAGATCTACACAAAAGAAAGGAAAAATAAATAAACAAATAAATTTATCCACCCATTCTGAATATTCATGCCAATATAAATTAAGACACATTTATAAGTGTAACACTGGTCAAATAGCTTAGAGCTATAAGTACAAAATAATGAATAGGAAATAAAAAGCGAAACATTAACGCCATCAATTTAGGCATGAAAATAAGGTTAGAAAATCATGTTAATCCAAATACACTGAAGTGACAAAAGTCATGGGACACCTCTTAATATCGTGTCGGCCCTCCTTTCGCCCGGCGAAGTGCAGCAACTCGACGTGGCATGGACTCAACAAGTCGTTGGAAGTCTGCAGGAATATTGAGCCATGCTGTCTCGATAGACGTCCATAATTGTGAAAGCGTTGATGGTGCAGGATTTTGGGCACGAACAGACCTCTCGATGATGTCCCATAAATGCTCGATGGGATTCATGTCGGGCGATTTAGGTGGCCAGATCATTCGTTGGAATTGTCCAGAATGTTCTTCAAACCAATCGCGAACAGTTGTGGCCCGGTGACATGGCACATTGTCATACATAAAAATCCCATCGTTGTTTGGGTACATGAAGTCCATGAATGGCTGCAAGTGATCTCCAAGTAGCTGAACATAAGCATTTCCAGTCAATGTTTGGTCCAGTCGCACCAGAGGACCAAGTTTATGCCATGAAAAAACAGCACACACCATTACGGAGCCACCACCAGCTTGAACAGTGCCTTGCTGACAGTTTGGGTCCATGGCTTCGTGGCTTCTGCGCCACACTCGAACCCTACCATCAGCTCTTACCAACTGAAATCGTGACTCATCGGACCAGGCCACGGTTTTCCATTCATCTAGGTACCAACCGATATGCTCACGTGCCCACGAGAGTCGCTGCAAGCGATGTCGTTCTGTCAGTAAAGGCACTCGAGTCGGTCTTCTGCTGGAATAGCCCAAGAAAGCCAAATTTCTCCGCACAGTTCTAACAGATAAGTCCCTTGTACATCCCACATTGATTTCTGCGGTTATTTGACGCAGTTTTGCTTGTCTGTTAGAATTTACGACTCTTTGCAGACGTCGCCGGTCTCGGTCGTTAAGTGCAGGCGGTCGACCACTGCGCTGTCCGTGGTGGGATGTTATGCCTGAAATTTCATACTCTCGGCACAGTCTTGACACAGTGGATCTGGGAATGTTGAATTCCCTAACGATTTCCGAAATGGCATGACCCATGCGTCTAGCTCCAACTAACATTCCGCGTTCAAAGTTTGTTAATTCCCGTCGTGCGGTCATCATCACGTCAAAACCTCTTCACATGAATAACTTGAACAGAAATGAAAGCTCTTCGAAAGCACTGCGCATGTATACCTGTTCTACGCGATGCTACTGCCATCTGAAAATTTGGATATTGCTATCCCATGACTTTTGTCACTTCAGTGTATAATTGCAAGCGAGTCTGCCAACCAATTTATTTTACAGAATAAAACTTGGTTATTTTTTTTTCACACGGGCGATAAACAATCCATTGCAGCAGAAAAATGACAATTTATATAAAAAGTGAAAATTGCCTGCGGTAAAAATATTTAAATACCATCTTGTTTTTAAAAATAAGTCTTTTTTTAATTTTTTTGTATTGGGTGGCTTTTTATTTGCGTTATTTGTTGATCGATCTAAACCCGCGAGGCAAGCGGTTTTCCATTTACTAGGAGATCAAAAGCATTAAAAAACTATTAATCATAGCCAATGTATTCATGATATTTAACTGACTGCAGATCTATAATAGGGAAGTAAAGAAACAAACAAATAAAAAAACATAGAGAAGAACACCTTTGTTTTGTGTGTTTGTCCCACAGCGCTATTTATTGATTTTCTTTTTTGTTTGTTTGTTTATTTATCCAACAGTCATTCTCTGTGCATCTGTGGGAGTTTAAATGAGTTCCAGAATTCAAAATTTGTCAATATTTCGGGGGGAAAAACAATAGATTAAACTAACTCACTCTCTGTATTAGATCACCGCTTTTTCCCTTTTCTTTTGTATTTTCCCCTCTATTGAATTATTCCCACCATGCAATCATTGTTTTCATTTTTTCTTTTTCCCCCATTTATTTATATCAAAGGAAGAGATTAGTTTCTCTGAATGCGATTTACTATCTGACGCCGGCATGTTTAAGATAGGGTTATTCTGTGAAATCCCTAAACAGGGTTGTCATTAAGTAAAATCTTATTTGATATGAGAACAATAAGAAAGGCCATTGTTTTTTGAAAGACATTAATAGTTGAGTATTAAAAGATTGGGTTATATTTTTTTATTCCTTTTTAACTACTGTAGATACGATGAATTAATTTTTTTGGGGGAAAATTAAAAAATAATACAATAGATATAAAAATATTTAAAAAGGTTTGTTTTTTATTTCATGAAAAAAATGGTTGTAGTTGCTTTTTAAAACAAATATAAATAAATTCACTCAAAAAAATAATTCAAAAAATTCATTCATTCTTATAACTACAATTATAAATAAATTCATATTTATTTACATTTGTAGTTGAAGTTATCAGTTTTTTTTAAATTTTTACAAGACGACGGATACAATACACTCTGGGGCCTGATGACTAAGTGCCGCTCTGGTACTCGGTACCACAGGTTTCGTGTTTGAATCCCGGCGGTGACATGGATGTTTGTAGTGTTTCGGAATCCACTTTATAAACCGTATGTCCCGGTCTCACATGATCGTAGAGCATAATGGTGCCCAATCAGACTTCTCACCCACATCATTCCCAAACTGTAAAAGTGCAACTTAGCTCAAGATACAGTGCTATAAGTACAAAACAATGAATAAAAAATAAAAATTTAAAAAAAAAAGCAAAATAAGGGTTTATATATAACAAAGAGGATTTTTAAAAATGAAATAAACTTTAAACGACTCAAAAACAAAGAGCTATATACAAAAGAAACGAAATATATTCACAGTTCACAGAAAGTAATAAAAAAATAAATAAAAAAAATTTAACCACCCAATTTTATATTCGTGCTAATATAAATTAAGACACATTTAAAAGAGTAACACTGATGGTAAATAGCTTAGAGCTATAAGTACTAAATAATGAATAGAAAATAACAAAATAATAAAAAGAGAACAGCAAAATAAGTGAAACATTAACGCCATAAATTTAGGCGTGAAAATGAAGTTAGAACATCGTGTTAATCCAAACATAATTGCATGCAAGTCTGCCAACCAATTTATTTTACAGAATAAAACTTGGTTAATTTTTTTTCCACCAGTAATAAACAATCCATTGCAGCAGAAAAATGACAATTTAAATAAAAAGCGTTAGTTGCCTGCGGTAAAAATATTTAAATACCATCTTTTTTTTTTAAAGAAGTCTTTTTTTAATTCTTATATTGGGTGGCTTTTTATCTGTACATTTGTTGATCGATCTACGCCCGCGGGACAAGCTGTTTTCCATTTAGTAGGAGATCAAAAGCATTAAAAAACTATTAATCATAGCCAATGTATTCACGATATTTAACTGACTGCGGATCTATAATGGGGCAGCAAAGAAACAAACAAATAAACAAACATAGAGAAGAACACCTTTGTTTTGTGTGTTTGTCCCACAGCGCTATTTATCGACGTTTCTTTTTTGCTTGTTTATTTGTTTATCCAACATTTATTCTCTGTGCATCTGTGGGAGTTTAATTGAGTCCCTGAATTCAAGATTTGTCAATATTTCGGGGGGAAAACAAGAGATTAAACTAACTCACTCTCTATATTGGATCACCGCTTTTTCTTGTTTTTCCCTTTTGTCTCTTGTATTTTTCCCTTCTATTGAATTATTCCCACCGTGCAATCATTGTTTTCATTTTTTCTGTTCCCCCATTTATTTATCTCAGAGATCAGTTTTTCTGTATGCGATTTACCATCTGACGCCGGCATGTTTAAGATATGGTTACTTTGTGAAATCCCTAAACAGGGTTGTCATTAAGTAAAATCATATTTGATATGAGAACAATAAGAAAGGCCATTGTTCTGGGAAAGAGATGAATAGTCGAGTATTAAAGGAGATCGTTTATGGCATTATATTTTCTGTTTATTCCTTTTTAACTACTGTAGATACGATGAAATTATTTTTTTTTTCAGTAAGAATTAAGAAATAATATAATTGATAAGAAAGATTACTCAAGGTTTTATTTTTATTTCACGAAATGAAATAGTTGCAGTTGCTTCTTAAAACAAATATAAATAAATTTATTTAGAAAAATAATTCATAAATTCATTCTGTCTTAAAACTACAAATATAAATAAATTCTTTATTATTTATATTTGTAATTTAAGTTATCAGATATTTTTAATTTATAAACAATTTTTTCAAGACGACGGATATAATACACTCTAGGGTCTGAATGACCGAGTGGCTAGCGCTCTGGCACTCGGTGAAACAGGTTTCGGGTTCGAATCCCGGCGGTGCCATAGACGTTTGTATTGGTTCGGAATCCACTTTAAGACGTCGGTCTCAGTCTCATATGATCGTAGAGCGTCACGGAACCCAGTCAGACTTCTCACCCACATTATTCCCAAACTGTACAGGGGTAAGTCTGCTCTAGCCACAGTGATGTGCTGTGGTGGTATTCCCCCCGTGCAATCATTGTTTTTCATTTCTCTTTCCCCCCATTTATTTATCTCAAAGGAAGAGATAAGTTTTTCTGAATGCAATTTACTTATCTGACGCCGGCATGTTTTTAAGATATGGTTACTTTGTGAAATCCCTAAACAGGGTTGTCATTAAGTAAAATCATATTTGATATGAGAACAATAAGAAAATGCCATTGTCCTGGGAAAGAGATGAATAGTTGAGTATTAAAGGAGTTCGTTTATTCAATTATATTTATTTTTATTCCTTTTTTAACTACTACATATAGGAAGAAATAATTTTTTGTCAGTGAGAATTAAGAAATAATACAATAGATATACAAATATTTAACAGGGTTTGTTTTTAATTGTGGAAATAAAACTACTGAAATTGCTTCGTAGAAATTTATTTATATTTGTAGCTACGTTATCATACATTTTATTTTTAAAACAATTTTTACAAAACGATGGATATAAACACTCCGGGGTCTGAATGACCGAGTGGCTAGTGCTCTGGCACTCAGTGCTACAGGTTTCAGGTTCGAATCTGACTGTGCCATGTATATTTGTTAGTAGTTAGGAATATACTTTAAGCCGTAGGTCCCGGTCTCATATGATCGTAGAGCATCACGGAGCCCAGCCAGACTTCTCACCCACATCATTCCAAACTGTAAAGGGGCAACTGAGCTCTAGGCACAGTGATGTGGGTGTGGTGTAGTAGTAGTAGTGAATGTAATACACTCAATGCCAAAAGTTAAACCTGCAGAAGAAAGCAAGGCAATCTGAACTTACAATTACAATCTACTCTGGAATGAGCGTTTACAATTCTCTGTGGAATTAGGTGAAAGTATTCAAATAGGTTGTGTTGTTGTTGTTTGTTGTTGTTTCTTATCCCACTTGGCTGGCCAAGTCCACGAGCCCATATGGAGTCATGATTGAAGGGGAAGGAAGCAGCTTCTGTTGTGATGGAGCACCCGTAGGTAGAAGCCTGACTTTTGCTCCGTGACGCTCTTACAGTCATAGGAGACCGAGACCTACGGCTTAAAGTGGATTCCGAACCACTACAAACATCCATGGCACCGCCGGGATTCGAACCCGAAACCTGTGGCACCGAGCACCAGAGCGCTAGACACTCGGCCATTCAGGTCCCAAATTTTGCCAACGGCACGCGGTGTTCCCAGGTGGTCACCCTCCCAAGTACTGACCGCGCCCAATGATGCTTGACTTCGGTGATCTAACGAGAACCGGTATATTCAGCATGGTACGGCCGTTGGCAAATAGGTTGTATAACAGACAAACACGGTATCGGGGAGAAATATGCAAGAAATGCAATCGTATAAGAAACCATCATTGTGAATTCGTATAGGTTTGGTTTGCTACTCTACAGTCATTTTGTGCACACTTTGGGTGAATTAGATAGGGACCTACAGTTTAAGGTGGATTACGAACCACCAAAAACATACATTTCACCACCAGGATTCGAACGTGAAGCCTGTTCCAGAACGCTAGCTACTGAAATACGAGTGGAAGATGTTGATACGAGATGTTGGTATTTCTTCGGCATTCATCATTCTGTAATTTCACAATTATGGAAACAATTCCAGTAAAGAGTAATTACATAAAAGTTAAGAAAAAATTTAATTACCTTTGAGGAATGTTGACATCATCACTTAATATGATTCAGTTGTTAATAATCAAATATAAAAAAATGCCTAGTAACTATTCAAACTGATATTTTCAATAATTTTTGCTTTTAGCTGATTGGTAATCTGATTCTCATAATATGGGGAAAAAAATTATTTCCTTTTTCCATGTTAGTTAATGCGAATGCAACTGATGAAGACAGAAGTGCAGAACGTCTTTAACAGAATCAGAATCTTTTTGAAGCGCACCCTTTTATTCTTGCTTTTTCCGCATAGCACCTGCAGCCCCCGTCTTAGGGAATCGGGTTTTATTTCCACTCACTTTCGAACCCATTATTGCCCGGGCCGCAGGAAAAAAAAGGGGCTTATGATTCCCCTCTGTTTACTCAGGAAAGTGGTCTTTTTACACGTAGGGAGCGTTTAAAGTAGAGTTAAAAAAAATTTATTTTTTTCTTTCTTAAAAAAAAGAAAGGTTGGGAAAAAGGAAGAAAGTTTTTCTTATCGAGGAAAAAGTAATTCGTTTGCTCTGTTTCCAGCATTTAAACCTTTTGATTTTGCCATTTCTTTTAGTTTCCGTACTAAGGTACTTTTATGTGTGCTATGATTCTCTATTAATGGTACTAACTTTATGATGTTTGAATTAGAAAATCAGATAGAGACGAACTTTTATGTCCTTTTTGAATTTGGATGTTAAAAAAAAACTAATATTTCTTAATTTTTGCATAAAACTAATATCAAAAAAACTATTATTGATCAGTTGCATTTTTTCTTCGACTAATTCCACTGATTCTCATATCTCGTTTTAACCTTGACAGACCCAAATCTATTCCTGTTTTAACGCTTCTATTATACATAGAACCTCAATAGAATGATACTTGACTTCAAGATTCTCTGCAAGTTTGCCGCATAGTCTGAGCCAATTGGTTAGAGTTCTGGCAGTTGGTATCATGGGCTTCAGGCTCGAATCCTTGCGGGATTTATGGATGTTTGCAGTGGTTCGGAATCCACTTTAAACCGTCTATAATGGTCTAATACGCGCTACGGAGGTTGTGTTACTTGCGTCCATAGCCTATCTTCAAGCTACACGTGCCCCTTGGTACTAAATGAGTAACCGCGTTGCAGCTCTTGCTTATGGCATAAAGATTAACTCTCTCTGTATTGTCAGCTGCATTAGAACAACAACACGATTCTTTTGTTAAGGATCAAATATAACAAACTATTCAATTATGTATAATATATCAAATATAACTTAACTATTCAAATTAATACTTTAAATAATTTTTGCTTTTAGCTGATTGGTAATCTGATTCTCATAATATGGAGAAGAAATATCCATTCTTTTTTTCCATGTTAGTTAACGAGAATGCCTTTATTACCTCATCCCTTTATTCTTGCTTTTTCCGCAGAGCACCTGCCGACCCCGTCTTAGGGAATGGGTCTTATTTCAACTCACTTTCGAACGCATTATTGGCCGGGCCGCAGGAAAAAAAAGGGGGCTTATGGTTCCCCTCTGTTTACTCAAGAAAGTGCACCTTTTACACGTAGGGAGCGTTTAAAGGAGAGTTAAAAAAATTCTTTTTCTTTCTTAAAAAGAAAAGAAAGGTTGGGAAAAAGGGGAGAAAGTTTTTCTTATCGAGAAAAAGTAATTCGTTTGCTTCGTTTCCAGCATTTAAACCTTTTGATTTTCCCATCTCTTTTATTTTCCGTACTAGGGTACTTTGATGCGTGCTATGGTTCTCTATTAACGGTATTAACTTTGTGATATTTGAATTAGAAAATCAGAGAACATTTTTTATGTACTTTTTTGAATTTGGATGTAAAAAAAAAACTAATCTTAGTTAATCAATCGGTTGTATTTTATTTTTCGATTAATTGCATTGATTCTTATGTACCGTTTTAACCTTAACCGGCTCAAACCAGTTCCCTATTCCCAGTCTCAATAGCAAGGTGCTCAACTTCAACAGCCTCTGGAAGTTTGCCTCACAGTTTGAGAATCGGAGGAGGGTTTGATAATCTCGTATCAACTTCAGATACTCAATGGGTCCTGATGGCTGAGTGGCTAGTTCTCTGGAGCTCAGTACCACAGATTTCCGGTTCGTGTCCCGGTTGTGCCATGGATGTTTGTAGTGGTTCGGAATCCACTTTAAACCGTAGGTCCCGGTCAAATACGATCGTAGAGAGCTGAGGGGTTCTCTTACCTCCGTTCTTAGCCTATCTTCAAGCTACACGAGCCCCCTGTGTAGCGCTAAATGAGTAACAGCGGTGCAGACCTTGCATATGTCATAAAGATTAATTGTATCTGTATTGCCATCTGCATTAGAACAACATGGATCTTTTGTTAATGATCAAATATAACAAACTATTCAAGTATGCATAATATATCAAATATAACTTAGCTATACAAATTGATATTTTAAATAATTTTTGCTCTTAGCTGATTGGTAATCTAATTCTTATAAGATGGGGGGGAAAATTCCATCCCTTTTTTTCATGTTAGTTAATGTGAATACAGCAAAAAGAAGAGAGAATGCAGACTTTAACGGAATCAGAATCTCTTAGAAACGCACCCTTTATTCTTGCTTTCTCCGCAGAGCACCTGCCGCCCCCGTCTTAGGGAATTGGGTTTTATTTCCACTCACTTTCGAACCCATTATTGCCCGGGCCGCAGGAAAAAAAAGGGGCTTATGATTCCCCTCTGTTTACTCAGGAAAGTGGTCTTTTTACACATAGGGAGCGTTTAAAGTAGAGTTAAAGAAAATTTATTTTTTTCTTTCTTAAAAAAAAGAAAGGTTGGGAAAAAGGAAGGAAGTTTTTCTTATCGAGGAAAAAGTAATTCGTTTGTTCTGTTTCCAGCATTTAAACCTTTTGATTTTGCCATTTCTTTTAGTTTCCGTAAAGGGTACTTTTATGCCTATTAGTAAAGTTCTCTATTAATGGTACTAACTTTTTGATGCTTGATTTAGAAAATCAGATACAGAAGAACTTTTATGTACTTTTTAATAATTTGAATATTAAAAAACTAATCTTATTTAACCAATCACTTGTATTTTCTTTTTATTAATTACATTGATTCTTATATCCCGTTTTAACGTTTCCATTATACATAGAATCTCAATAGAATGGTACTCGACTTCAACATTCTCTGGAAGATTTTCTCGCAGTCTGAGAATCGGTGGAGAGTTTAATAACCTCGCATCAGTTTCAGTTATTCATTGGGGGTTTTCTGTGTTTTCTCAGAATGCAGGATAGTTTGTCTTAAAACATTCTTGAAAATCAGATAGAGAAGAAACTATCCTGCATTCTGAGAAAACACAGAAAAACCCCAATGAATAACTGAAACTGATGAGAGGTTATTAAACTCTCCACCGATTCTCAGACTGCGAGAAAATCTTCCAGAGAATGTTGAAGTCGAATACATTTCATTGAGATTCAATGTATAATGGAAACGTTAAAACGGGAACAGGTTTGAGCCGTTCAAGGTCGAAACGGTAATTAATCTGAATTAATCTGAAAAAATCCCATTGATTGATTTACTAAGATTATTTTTTTAACATTCAAATTAAAAAAAGTACATAAAAATTTCCTTTATCTGATGGCGGCCTGATAGCCATTTGGCTAGCGCTATGGCCTTGTGGTACCACAGCCTTCAGGTTAGAATCCTGATGGCGACATACATGTTTGTGAGTGGTTCGGAATTCACATTAAACTGTAGGTCCTGGCCTAAATAGCCCAAAATGTGCACAAAATGACCGTAGAGCAAACTTCTAGGGAATATTGAAGTCGAGTACCATTCTATTGAGATTCGATAAGTAATGAAAACGTTAAAATAGGAACGGTTTTCAGCCTCTCAAGGTTAAAACGGTACATGAAAATCAGTGCAATAAATAAAATAAATAAATACAACTTATTAATTAACTATGATTAGTCTTTTTTTGTCTAAAACATTTTTGAAAATCAGCTAGAGATGAATTTTGTATGTATTTTTTTTAATTTGTTAAAAAAAACTAACCTTAGTTAATCAATCAACTGTATTTTTTTCCGATTAATTGCACTGATTCTTATATACCGTTTTAATCTTGTCAGACTCAAAACAGTTAACGGTGTAACGTTTCCATTATACACTGAATCTCAATCGAAAGGCACTCTACTTCAATATCCTCTGAAAGTTTTTCTCGCAGTGGAGAATCTGAAAATTTCCCATTAACTTCAGTTAGTCAATAGGGATTTTTTGCGTTTTCTCATAATGCAGAATAATTTGTCTAAAATATTCTTGAATATGAGATTGAGAATAATTTATAAGTATTTTTTTAATTTGAATGTTAATCAATCAATTTTATTTATTATTATTTTTTTTTAATTAATTGTACTGATTCTCTTTTTAAAATTGACTCTTTCAAATTCGTTCCCGTTTTAACATTTTCGTTACACTAGAATCCCAATAGAACACTCGACTTCATTACACTCGATTTCAACTTCCACTTGAAGTTTGTCTCACAATCTCAGAATTACTGGAGGGTACGCGGTTAACCTGGTGTCATCTTCAGTCGCTCAATAGGGATTTTCTGTGCTTTCTTACAATGCAGGATTGTTTGTCTTCTTGAAATATATTGTTTCTCCCATCCAATGGAATATTTTAGATTCACAAATGATTTTTAATAAAAATACCAATTAATTAACTGTTTCATTACACTATACTATGAATATAAATGCTATAAAATTTATTATGAAGCCTCGTGTTCACATATATACGACGAATACAAAACTTACTTAGTGACTGCTTATATCGCCATGTGAGGTGGCAACCGCTTATGCATGCCAGAAAGGGTGCGCATTGCTTTTTAAGGGTAACTACCCGGCATTTGCATGTTGTATGGGAGAAAACAAGCAAAAATCCCACAATATTAGTTTGATTATCGGTATGAGACGGTTATATACATTGTCACAACGAACAGTAAGTTTCCAAGCTTTTGAAAACAATAACTTCAACACACATTGCTAACGGTTTTGAATCTGATGCATCCTACACACTATAGCCATAAGTTCGGTTATTAACCATTATAATAATAATAAATAAATATAATGAAAATTTAGATTATACATTGAAGAGCATAGCTACACTTATTTCGTAATTTTTATGTCAGTTCATTCTTTAAAGTGAAAAATTAAAGGAAAAAACCCCATAAAGTGAAAATTTAAGTTTTTAAAAGAATATAAAAATTATTGTAATAACTACAATGCTTCCATGTCTATCACATTAATGAAATGTGGTAAATACATATTTGCAGAAAAATATTGATAAATTTACACAATGTACTACATAATATCCATATCGTGCTATTTTCGCTGATATTATGATGTTTTAACTACAAGGTATTTCCCGAAGAATCCCTAACTTTGAAAATAAATAACTCAGAAACGGTAATAGGAGCTTAAACCAGTGATGCGTTTATTACAAAATACCATAGGCTTTCGATACAGAAATCAAAGTTTTAGTTACAAATTTCACTGATAGATATCCGGTTTTCGAGTTATTAATTTTAAAAGTTAAGAGTCCTTTAAGAAACACCCTTTATTAATATGGTTTTCTAATATTTAAATATATCACATAAATATGGTTTAATAAATAATGATCCAATTAACAAAAATATATTAAAAAAGTAATAATTCTATTATTTGGTATTGTATAAATTTTTTTTTTTTTTTTGCCATTCAGGATTTTTTAAAAAACGTCCCTATCTCTTTGCTTTCACAAAAATACTATCAAAAAAATAACAATACAAAAATGCTTTAGAGATTAAATAAAGTACAAAGTAAAGTTCTTTAAGATTATTGTGTACAAAAAAAATTAATAATGACATAAAGAAAAAAATATACTGAAGTAAATTAAAAAAGAAAACAATTACTTTTGAAATTGAAGAATAAACGTTAAACCTTACTTAAGATCAACAATGGCGAAAAGAAAGATAAATATTTTTCTATATAAACAATGTAATAAAATATCTTTGTTTTCAAAGTAAATCGCTTCAAGTATGACCAATTCTAAAATCGTAGTTTTAGGTCGCCTTGAAGAAAATGTCTTTATTTTCAAAGTAAATTATGGCTTACAATATTTTTTGCTGTGAATGCCAGGTACTTTAACCGAAGGCCACTCGCCACTTAAGAGAAGAAATGTAACGGATTCAACATTACTCAGGGTGCACCGCGTCGTCCATTTTGCTATCAAGTGTAAACGAACACTAGCAAGATGACATCTCTCTTTCCTACATTTTTCCCTCAATCAAGGACATCCGCCTGTAGATTAGTCATACTGAACCGCGTGTTATAATATGTATATATATATAATTTGGAAAACCTACGTATTCATTAGGCACTTCTGACGGCTTTAAAAATACATTTTTTTTTCTTTTAGGTAGACATGAAATCTTAAGTAATCATATCACAATAAAAATCTTAATAACATATGATTAAATTCAAAGAAGACAAATTAATAACCATAAAATTACACTATATTATTGCTATAATAATTAATATCGATTTTAAGTTTATTTTCAGTTAGTTTTAACGACATTCAAAGTTATTGAAATGTCATTTAAATAGTTTTTAAAATGTATTACATACATATTTTATATATTCATTTATCTGAATATTTTCTTTATTTAAGTAAAATACATAATCATCATATCATCAAATATTTTAAGCTCTTCCTCTGATAATTTGAGCTAAAATTACTTTTTCTGGATTTCAGACATATTTTGCGAAAAATGCAAAATAATATGAAATATTTTTTTGTTCATATTCATATTGAAGCTCGTGCTATCAATTTGTTTTTTTTAAATATTTTTTAAATTAAAAGTCATCCTTATTATTCGTTATTAATATGTGATTTTTTTAAAGATAATCTAAATCTATTGTAAGTGCGAATAAATTCCATTTGTAGTTATGAAAATAGAAAAAAAAAATGCACAAAAATAAATCTCTTTATTATTAACGATATGATCCTTGTGAAAATATTTCAAGCATTTTAAACACAAATAAATCTTAGACTTATAAAATGATGAATTTGTTTACATCAGCGGTGTATTTTTAATCTTATGACAAGAAAAAAATGTATTAGACTGCATTAAAATAATTACTAAAATAAAATAGCAAATTATGAATAGGAAACATCAAAAATGTAAAGGATTATCTTTTATGAATGTGTATGATATGGAAATATTTTTCATGAAAAAAAAATTAAAAAATATTCATTAGTTTAATGCATAACCAATGGCTTAATACTGCTTAGATTAAATAAATAACAATTTATTTTACTTTTACATATTTTGTTGAGAAAAATAACAATGGTTAAATTAAAATTTAAAAAAAGTTATTTAATTTGTTGTATAAGTTTAGTCTTTATATCTTTAAGTATTACAACACCGATACCATGATAAAAATATCTAAAAATACCGATGTTGCTGATAAAATTACATCTTTAATTAAATAAATAAAAATGAAATATTTATGATTTTTTATTGCACTGTAAATAAAATTATAATGAATTTTGAGGACAAATAAGGACAGATTTTCGAAAATTTCAATAAAAAAATTACAATTACCCTTCCTCCTTTCCAGCAAAGTTGTAACATTTAAATTTAAGAGGTATCTTTATAAGGTCCCTTAAATATGCAGCATTTGACACTTATCATCATTGGCGCAACAGCCCTAAGGTGGGCCCACACCTTTTGCCTAGTGACAGATTTGAAGACAGGAGATGTTCTCTGTTTACGGATAGACCTGTCAGCCCAACACTCTAGAGTCATATTAGACTGGGACCTATGAATTAACGTGGATTCTCAATCACTAGAAGCATCCATGGCACTGTAGAGACTCGAACTAGAAACCTGGGGCACCGAGAGTTAGTCACTGTGCCATCAGACCCCATTTAACATATTTAAAGTCATATGATTATGGAGGCTTGGAAGGGTTCCACTTCTAAGTCGAAAGCCCAATACTCAGCTAGACGCAGGATGCGTGAAATACACTTCGTCTCCAGTCTTTATACCAACTGACCATTTCTCCTCAACTCCACGAGGGGCACTCCTGCCAGTGTGTCCATGATAGGAGATATTATTTTTTACGGGGTAGAGTTGTCAGCCCTACGCCCAATGCTACGTCAACGCTACCGGGACCTATGGTGATTCCAAACCGCTACAAACATCCATGGCACTGCCGAGATTCGAATCCGAAACTTGTGACACCGAGTGTTAAAGCGCTAGTCACTCTAGTCACTGGGGAATCAGGCCACTTATCGAAAAATAATTAATTTAAATTAAATTTTCAAAATTAGTTGAATCAAATTTTCAGACTTTATGGAAAATTTCAGACAATAATCATACCAATTATACTTTACGAAAAAGAAAAGCACAGCCTCATTTTATAATTTGTACTATAATACATATAAGTAATAATTATAATAAATAATTTTTATTATGCACAAATTTATAAACCATTATACACATTATATACTATGAATAATTTGCATTATACACAAATTTATATAACCATAACACAAATTAGAACACACATTTTCTTTACACAAAATAGCTGCTTTTTAAATCAATTAAAATTGAAACTAAATTTGTTCTCTTCTACCCTCACTAACTTTTTTTTCCCCTTCCAACACAGGTCATTTCACTCCATAGAGAAAAAAAAAAACAAAGCAAAACAAAAAGAAAATCGTCCCAGACGAAGAAGAAGAAGAGAAATTAAAAAGGCGTCCGGGCAGAGAGAGAAGAAAGAAAAGTCCGGGAGCCTACTCAGGAGAAACCAAAACGGGCAGCCCGGATCACTTATCATCCCGGACAATAACACGCTCGGTGGACCGCGTCCGAGCGATTCTCCCTCAAAACAAGCAGAGAGGAAGGGGGGAAAAAAAAGAAAAAATCCCTACACATAGGGAAAGATCCGTGCTGTTGGTAGCAGGAAGACCAAAAAAGAGAGAGGGGCACGAAATGGATCCATGTCTTCATGTAATATTCAGCGAGACCTGTTGTGGGGCCGCTTCTTGGGCCGGTCACGTGCGGACAGCAATTACCTAAGTGGTCAGCGGCCAATCAATTTACATCGGCCCGGAGTGTTTTCCGCAAGATTGCTGGCCAGTCATTAGGAGAAGAACTGCATGACTGATCGGATTAACCACCGAGGAAAATGGAAAGATTTCCCTCAGTTTTTGTATTACGGTGTGCAGAAAATTACTCAATCGCAATTTTCGTGCATACTAACACGTTCTCTTAATTTTCTTACTATGTTCCAAGTTTTTGTGTAGGAATATTATTTATTTATTTACTATGCTGGATTAAAAAAAATATTTATACTGTGCCCAAAAAGTAAGACCAATTATTTTTTTTTTCAAAAACTATTTATTTATTCTTTCAAATTTATTTCATCGCCTTCAAAGCAATCCCTTCCGGACACAATGAACTTATGCCAACTTTTTTGCCAATCCTCAATGCATGCTAAAAAGTCATCGGCAGGGATGGCCTTCAAAGCGCGCGTCGATTTACGTTGAATCTCTTCAATCGACTCAAAACGGTGTCCCCGGAGTGGTCTTTTGAGTATGTTATATGAATTTGTAATAAATTTTTTCTTTTACTAAATGAATAATTACATTTGTTTTAAGTATTGTCACAGATATATTTCCTAAATCTTCAGTTTTTTTTGAGGTGATAAATTTGGAAAACATTATTTTAAACAGTACATTATACAAGTAAAAACCATGTAAAGCTCTGGGACATATTACCTAAGTGCATATTAGCATGTTCTCTTAATATGTTCCAAGTTTTTGTTTAGGAATATTCTTTATTTATTTATTTACAATGCTGGAATAAAAAAAATATCTATATACTTCCATATATGTTATAAGAATTCGTAGTAATTTCATAGTATTGTCCCAGATATTATAATCAGTACATTCTACAAGTAAAAAGCATATAAAACTCTGGAACTTAAATAGTTATCTAGACGCCATATAATTTTTAAAGATCATTGAACCACATACACAAATACATTTTCGTTTTTTTAAAAATACCCTGCATATGTATATGTAAATCATACTTACGTATTTTTCATAATCATAATTAAATCATAATTACGTATTATTCGTAAAATAAATTAATTATCGTACATACAAAAAACATTTTCATTTTTTAAAAATTCAATCGCACACACAAATATATATTTTCCTTTTTTAAAAATGCAATCAAGCACACATAAAAAACATTTTAATTTTTAAAAATACAGTCTAACACGCAAAAAAAACACCTTTTTATTTTTTTAAAAATACAATCAAACATACAAAAATACATTTGATTATTTTTTTAAAAAAATACAATCAAGCACACAAAAAAAAACGTTTTAATTTTTTTAAAAATACATTCATACACACAAAACTACATATATATTTTCATTTTTAAAAATCCATTCAAACATTTAAAATATAAACCAAAATATATTTTCATTTATAAAAAATACACACGCAAATACATTCACACACGCAAAAATACATTTTCATTTCTTTAAAAAATACATTCACGCAAAAATATATTTTCCTTTTTTTTAAAAAAAATACATTCACACACAAATACATTTGTTATAAAAAATTACATTAATTCAAATAAAATTACATTTCTTTTTAAAAAATACATTAATTACAATGAATATTAAATTCAGAAAGCTCATGTTAAGAAAATTAATAATCCAAAAAAATATATATCATAAAATAAATACTTTCTTCAAATTGAAAAGCACAAATTTAATCTTAGCTTTAACACAAATCAACTTAAAATTTATTATTTAGTAATACATGTTTCACTTTTTAATCCCAAAACCAATATAAAGAAAAAAATAATTATTAACTTAATTTAACGACTTCCATTTACTCTTCATAGAAAACACAATTTTTTATTTCATTATTATCGAACTTCACTTCCTCATAATGGAGAAACGGAATTGGAATTTGTAAAATAAATTAATTTTTGAAAGACTGCTACGATTGGACTTAATTCGATAGTATTCAATAAAGCGCGAAACGATGGCAAAGCGTAAAACTAGCAAGCAAAAAGAAGAAAAAAAATCAGATACAGATCATTATGGAGTAAGAATTTAAACATTTTCTAATAAACTAAATATTAAATTAGAGAACATTTCGTTATGGAGGGAACTGAAAATCCCTAAAATTCCTCAATTTTACTGACATATATTCAATTATTTTTTTCAAAATACGTTTTCTATTTCACGCACACAAACGCATGCATTTTGATTTAAAAAAAGAAGTTCCCACACTAAAACTACTTACATTCTCATTTTTAAAAATACTTTCAACCATTCAAAATACGTACAAATACACATTTCCATTTTTTTGTTTTTTAAATATATCCACACACACGCAAATGCATTTTCATTTTTAGAAATACTTTCGAACATTCAAAACACATACAAATATACATTTTAAAAAATTTATTTTCATATTTTAAAAAAATACATTCACACACACAAAAATACATTTTCCTTTTTAAAAAAGGCATTCACACACACAAAAATGCCTCTTCATTTGTTTAAAAAAATACATTCACACACAAAAATACCTCTTCATTTTTAAAGAAATACATTCACACAAAAAAATACATTTTCATATTTTAAAAAAATACATTCACACACAAAAATACATTTTCATTTTTTTAAAAGCTTCGCGTACGTTTTCCGCAAAAGTAATAAGATTTGTGTTATTTAACGTAAGTTTTAATTAAAAAAACTTAAGTTTTTTTTTTTTTTCTAATGCAGCTGGCAAATAGACCGTGATCTTTTTATGCCATAAGGGTTGCACCGATGTTACTCACTTTGCATTATCCAGGGGGAGCGTGTAACAACTTGATGGTAAACCACAGACGCGGAGTAACAATGCCCCCGCAGCGCTCTATGATCCTATTAGGACCAGGACCTACGGCTTAAAGTGGATTCCGAACCACTACAAACACCCATGGCAAAGCCAGGATTCGAACCCGATACCTGTGGTACCGAAACGCCAGAACGCTAGCCATTCGGCCATCAGGCCCCTTGAAAAACTTAAGTTAAATTAAGAAAAAAAGAGCAAATGATGTGATCTGTTATTAACTCTTCTAAATTTTTCAAACTTGAAAATATTATATTTGCTAATTTTTACATTTGAACTCAAAAATTCATGATCAAAAGTTTACAGTAAAAAACTAAAGTCAAGTTTATTTTTATTCTTATAAATACAACAACAATAATAATAATCTTAATTCAGTTATATTCAAAATATAGTTAACCATAATAATAATCTGAACCTATTTTTATATGAATTTTTTTGTACAAATTTGGAATTAAGTTATTTTAGTTTACTTTTACCAATTGAAAGTCTATGTTAGGAAAAATCCCTAGTTGATGAAAATTCTAGGAATTCGTTTCTCATTTTAATTAAGGAAATTCCAAATTATGATTCAGTTTCCAAGTAAATTTTTTTTTAAAAATAATTATATAAAATTAACTATAAAAATATTATTTGTAATCAACTGAAATACGTAAAATTATATCTACACATATCTTTTATTTTTTAAAAAAACAGGAGACTTTTGCTTACGTATTCAAATATTTGCCTTGTGAAAATTTTATCAAAGGAATTTTTTTCTTTTATTTATCCATCTCCATCGTAACATTTATTACGAAGAAAAATCTAATAACTACATGGAGACCGGTGAATTGTCTAATCAAATTTAGTACCTAGCTTATTCAATTAAAAAATTATTTCTCCGTTCTTTTAAAAATTTAATATTCTACTTTTTCTGTTCTTAATGCACAGAATTAAGTTTTCAAATATTCTCTTTCTAGATAATTTGCATATATCTCAAATAGTCATTGATAACAAGTAAATTCCTATAAAAAAATTGTAATAGTTTTAGATGAATATATTAGATGTCAAAGATATATGAATATTTAAAGTAAATATTTGAAAAAATGTGTTTTTTTATTCGTTTTGTTTAAGCCAAAGTTGTTTTTTCCAAATAATCACAAAAAGCATAATTTAAAAAATATATATATTGTAGAGAAATCGTTTAGCCATTCATGACCAATAATGTTTCTAGCTACCATACAAGAGGGTTGAAGTTTGAATCTGCTGGAGGCATTTGTTGCATTTGGAGTTTTTAGAAATGAAAAGATTCGATGAGAATTGTGACAATGTGTATGGTGTGCAAAGCGTCTCGTATCAATAATTAGACTGCTTAGTGGGAGGGTTTCGAATTTTTCAGGCAAATGCTGGTAAATAACCCCTTAAAGGCTTCCTCTCCTGTTCATGGGTAATTCATGGCATACATAAGAGAAACAAAACACCCCATCGATGTTAAACAAAAAAAAAAATCATATTTGTGGCTAAGTGACAACGAGTGCAGCTTGTATGCAATAAGATCGGTCCGAATCTTCTGGTGAGATGTGCTGTAGTTACTGTCTCCAAAAGCAAGAAGGTTCGATGTGCATCATGAAAAATGTGTATGTGTCTCTACATAGACGTTCGGCCTTTCTGTTGAAAGTTTCCTGCTTTTTCTCCCAAATGGCACACAAATATGACACAATTGCTTCTACAAGAAAATGATGCTCTTCATGGCTCTTTAGCAGGTAATTCATACCATACATGAGTAAGAGTAATCATGCATGAGTAAGAATAGCATCCATGAGAGGAACATGAAGTCATCAATGTTAAGCAAAAACAAATCACCTTTTTTACCCAACTCGTAACCCACAGATAACGAGTGCAGCTTGCATTCAAGAAGACATGTGAAAATCTGATGGTTTGATACGTTGTTGTAACTGTCTCCAAAAAAAAGGAAGTTCGATGGCCATCGTGAAAAATGGGTATAAGTGTCCCACATTGACACTTATGCTATCTGGTGAGAGGTTTCTCCTTTTACTACCAAATGATAATTACCGACGGACAAAACGGCAATTACCAAAGGACCAAAGGACAAGTGCTTCGACAAATTAAGAAAACAATGCTTTCACTTCATGGATCGTCAGTAGGCACTTCGTGGCATACATGAGTAAAAGTAATCATGCATAAGTAAGTAAAAGGAACATGAAGCCGTCAATGTTAAGAAAAAATCATCATCTTTTTTTCCCAACTCGTGGCACACTGATAATTAGTGCAGCTTGTATACAAGAAGACATATTCGAATCTTGAAGGGTGGAATGTGTGGTAATCACCATCTCCAAAAATAAAGAAGCTCGATGGCCATCGTAAAAACGTGTGTAAATACATTTTTGTCAGACAAACATTGTGTCTCACATCGACATTTGTGCTACCTGGTGAGAGTTTTCATATTTGTCTCCCATACGACACGTAAATGCAGGACAATTACTTCTACAAGTCCTCTAAGAAAATAATGCTGTCTCTTCCAGGTCTGTCAAAGCGGCTATAAAACACACACTATATATATATATATATATATATATATATATATATATATATATATATATATATATATATATATATATATATATATATATATATATATATAGGATTTGTTGGTGTCGAAATCACCAGATAGCGACACTTCACGGACGCTTGTCTTTGACAGAACCTGTTTACAATGTGGGGGAGTATTCAACTTTGAACTCGGACCCCACGAGAAGGGGGGGCAAGATCCCCGTAGATGAAGAAAGAAGAGGAGAACGCGAGATGGGCGCGGAAGAGAACGCTGGGAGATGGCGAAACTGCAACGCGCTGCGTCAAGCAGCGGTAGAAAATGGTTGTCAATGTTTAACAATTAATGCAAATATATTCATTAAATATGTGTTGTTGAGAGAAAACCAACGCTTCGTTGATGTGTTTGGAAATACACCCCTAGATACCCACTGCAAAAGTTGAGCTTTGGTTAGACTGGTAGAGAAGTCTAACAAAACTGTAGGTTCGGCCGGGACGCATCAGTTGAAACCGGTGTCACTCTACAGAAATTGGGGTTTCGGCTGGGATGCATCTTATGCTAGCGGCTAAAATCTACGCATATATATATATATATATATATAAACTTCTATATCGATAATCAAGCTAGAGGGAAATTTCAACATTTTCTCCTATATGACACTCAAATAAGAAAAAAGGAACCTTAAAAATCTTCTCAGAAGGCATTTTCTCTTCTTTAGTGTGACATTCGAGGAATACATTATTAGAGCACAAAGTTCCAACGATATACATACAAAAAAAATTTTGTTATTCATACTCGACCACAAATAACTTTCCTAATAAATAAATGTATAAGAAACATTTTGCAACTTACATCATTCTATTAAAATTTAAATGTTTTGTATGTAGGAGATCGACACATAATACACCTGGACTTCTGCAGAAATTCCCTTAAAAGCATTGCTCTTTTCAAAATCGATGCATTTCCTTTTCCTTTATTTGCGAAGACATTTTTTCCTTTCTACCTTTTTACTCAGTTGGAAAAGAAAGGGGGAAAAAAATAATAAAAAGTTGTTCAAAATAAACTGAAATTCAAACTTACTGTCCATTGTTCGATGGCATTTTCTTTTCGAAATCGTCACTTTATGCACTTCTAAAAGGATTCCATTCACAGTATCCCAGTAAAATCTCCCGTAAGATTTTCCTCTAAGTCCCCCCTTTTCATCAAGTCTATTTTCTTGCCTCGTTGCATTGTATTCAATAGTTTTGAATTACCTTGCAGTTAAGTATACCATGAAAACTAATTCATTGCATATAATGGCGACCCTCTAAGTGATGGAGGTTTTCCAAATTCCCATAAAACGTCCTGTTCCAATAGGAAGTCTATTTCTTTTCCTGTTCGAACGGATGCGATTGTAGGGTGTAGAAGGGGTGGGTTGTTCATTCTATTCTGCTCACGTTCGGTGCCGAAAGCAAAATCAAGGATCAAAGCAGAGATACCGACAATGCTTTCGAAGTCACCCGGAGAATGTCTTAAACGCCCCCTCTGCGATGATGGAATGTCGATTGCGACCGACTTTCTCCATTTGTAATTCCTTCACAGACTTTATCAAACAATCTTATTTTTTAAACAAAAAAAATGAAGGGATGGATCATTACTATATAAGTTCGACATTTAAATATATGCATGTGTGTTCATATGTCCTAGAATACCTTAAAAACTATAATATTTAGAAGTTTTTTTTCGGTATCTATTATTTAGTTCTAAAAATTTGTAGCAATAAATAAATAAAATTAAAAAAGGAAAAGAGTTCTACTATTTTTTATTTAAATAAAAATTTATTTTATTATAATATAACGCCCTAAGTAGCCTCTTACCAGATAGAACGGTGACGGGGCAACATCGGTGGGCATCGTGAATATCACGAACAGCCCACCGACGAGAGATGAGTGATTCTCGCATTTACTTGTCGCATAGATTTCGTTGTTCATCACTCTACGGTCATTTTGTGCACTCTTTAGGCTAATTAGATTAGGGATCTACAGCTTAACGTAGATTCCGAACCACTCACAAACATCCATGCCACCGACAGGATTCAAACCTGAAGCTTGTGGTACTAAAAGCCAATTGGCCATCAGGACGCTTTGTCGCATTGGAGAAATCCCGAGAATTTCCACCAGACAGCCTGACCATAGATACGAGGCCCATTGTTCCGATAGTTTCTAAAATCAGCACTACAAACACGCCCCCAGGGGATTCAAACCTTGGATTTCAATGCTCGCTAGCTGCGCCCGTTATCATTAGGCCAGACGACTTGCGGCTAAGAAGTGCAGAAAAACCAAACTCTTCTACAATTCAATAATGATAATAATAGTGAATGACAGATAAACCCAATAAGCAGATTATACATTTTATAAATACTCCATAACCAGTTGCCATTTTCTTTATTTTCATTGTGCAAGTTATTATTTTCAAACCCATTTTCCTTTATTCATAATTAGGATAAGCTAATCGAGCCCAGATCTCTTAATCAATAGCCATTACCCAAACGAGGCTCATAAGTGTACATCCTGAAAAGTGTACCATATGCTGTGCGCTGGAGAAAGGATTCCCATTTGGCAACTTGTTGGGGGTAATCACCACAAAAAGACTTCCCATTAGCCGCACAGCGATTTCCGGGCTGCCGTCCTTTTTGTGCACCAGAGCCCGCGGGTTATGAAATCATGCTAATGAACGATTGTCGAAATGCAGACTCCATTTTCGATGACAATAATGAGCTCCCTCAGGCAATCACCGCGCAAATGCATCTTGGAACACAAGTGGATTAAAATGCTTTCGCACAGAGAATCATTCTTTTACGCTATATAAGTTCAAAATGAGTTTTGTTATCTCTTTGCGTATGGATTTACTAGCAATTAAGTCCAGAGATGCAGACCTCAAGTGAAATTTTTAGCAATTCCAAAAACGCAATACTACCACCAACCCATTCAAATGAGCACCAATGTTACCATAAAATTCATTTCAGCAAAGATTCATATTTGCAACTGTAGCTGTAATTTGTAAATCAAATTCCAGAAATATTCATGAAGATACAATTTAGATTAAAAATCATGCACAATAACAATCAACATTGATTGTTATTGAACACATGTTACATCATAAAAAATAACAATCAACATCATCAGTGGCGCAGCAGCCCCATGGTTGGCTAAGGCCCTTTGAATACTGGCAGATTTCGGGCAAGGTTGTCAGGACTACGTCGAACAGTCATTTGAGACTGGGACCTACTGTTTAAACGGATTCCGAACCACTACAAACATCCATGGCAACAGCGATACTCGAATCCGAAACCTGTAGTACCGAGCGCCAGAGCGCTTAACCACTCGGCCATCAGGGTCCATTGCCACTGGTCCAAAAGATTTTGGACTAAAAATTACTTTCAATTAACTTCACTGGAGGAAAAACCAAAAGATTCAATAATTCAACGATAATAGTAATAGCTAAAGAGAGATAAACCCTATAAGCATGTCATATATCTTATAAATACTCCATAACCAGTTGCCATTTGTTTTATTTTCATTCAGCAAGTTATTATTTTTAAGCCCATTTTTTTTATCCATAATTAGGATAGACTAATCGAGCCTAGATCTCTTAACCAACAGTCATTACCTAAACGAGCTAAGTTAAGTTAACTTCACTGCAGAAAAATCAAATGTTTCAATAATTCAATGATGGCAAATGAAATAACTCAATGTTACAATGATGATAATAATTGCCAAAGACAGATAAACCCTATAAGCACATTATATATTTTGTAAATAGATTATAACCAGATGCCATTTGCTTTATTTTCATTGAGCAAGTTATTATTTTTAAGCCCTTTTCTTTTAACCATAATTAGGATAAGCTAATCGAGCCCAGGTCTCTTAATCAATAGCCATTACCCAAACGAGGCTCATAAGTGTACATCCTGAAAAGTGCACCGTATCCTCTGCGCCGGAGAAAGGATCCCATTTGGCAACTTGTTGGGGGTAATCACCGCAAAAAGACTTCCCATCAGCCGCACAGCCATTTCCGGGCTGCCGTCTTTTTGTGCACCAGAGCCCGCGGGTTATGAAATCATGCTAATGAACGATGGTCGAAATGCAGACTCCCATTTGCGGTCACAATAATGAGCTCCCCTAGGCAACAACTGCAATTTCGCACAGAAATTCATTATTTTATGCATTATGAATTTTGTTATATGGATTACTAACAATTAAATCCCGACATGACGACATCAAGTGAAATTTTTAGCAATGCCAAAAACTGAATACTACTAACCCAATCAAATGAAAACCAATGTTACCACAAATTCATTTCAGCAATGATTTATATTTGCAACTGTAGCTGTAATTCCAGAAATATCTAGTCCAGAACTCCAGAAATGTTCCTCAAGTTACAATTTGGATTAAAAATTCGTGTACAATAGCAATAAACATGGTTGGCTAAGGCCGTCTGCCTAATGGCAGATTTCGAGACAGGAGACCTTTTTACGGGGTAGGGTTGTCAAGCATACGTCGAACAGTCATTTGAGACTGGGACCTACGGTTTAAAGATGATTCCGAACCACTACAAACATCCATGGCAACAGCGATACTCGAATCCGAAACTTGTGGTACCGAGCGCTAACCACTCGGCCATCAGGGCCCATTGGCGTTGGTCCAAAAGACTTTGGGCTAGAAATTGCTCTAAGTTAACTTTACTGTAGGAAAAACCTAAAAGATTCAATAATTCAATGATAATAGTAATAGCTAAAGAGAGATAGACCATATAAGCATAACATATATTTTATAAATACTCCATAACCAGTTGCCATTTGTTTTATTTTCATTGAGAAAGTTATTATTTTTAAACCCATTTTCTTTCATCCATAATTAGGCTAAGCTGCTCGAGCCCAGATCTCTTAATCAATAGCCGTTACCTAAACGAGTCTCATAAGTGTACATCCTGTGCGCTGGAGAAAGGATCCCATTTGGCAACTTGTTGGGGGTAATCACCGCAAAAAGACTCCCCATCAGCCGCACAGCGATTTCCGGGCTGCCGTTCCTTTTTGTGCGCCACAGCCCGCGGGTTATGAAATCATGCTAATGAACGATTGTCGAAATGCGGACTCCCATTTTCGATGACAATAATGAGCTCCCTCAGGCCAACCACCGCACAAATGCATCTCGGAAGGCAAGTGGATTAAAAAGCTTTCGCACAGAAATTCATTCTTTTGTGCAATATTATTTCAAAATGAATTTTGTTATCTGGATTTACCGGCAATTAAATCCAGATATTTTTAATGAAATTTTTAGCTATATCTCAGGAAAAGCCAAAAACGCAATACTGCCAACCCATTCAAAGGAGCAGCAATATTAGCACAAAATTCACTTTAGCAAAGATTCACATTCGCAACTGTAGCTGTAATTTTATCGAATAATGGAGAAATTTAAAAAAAATCAAATTCGAGAAATATTCATTAAAATACAAGTTGGATTAAAAGTCATTCACGATACCAATACATATACTTAATTTATTTATTACCTATAAAATTATGTATATATTGTTTTCGAGAGAGGAGTTTTTCGTTTCCTTGATCAATTGTTTGTCCTTGACTACTTCCAACGCTTCCTATTGTTTAATACTTTTTTTTAATTTCGTTCACGAACTATACTTATTGGTTTATTTAAATCTCTTTTATTAGATTTTATACTTACTATTTATTTTATGAGCTTTTATATAAAATACTTGTTTTAATTTATTTATGAGCTTTTTTATGCATATTTATTTTAATTTATTTTATGAACTTTTTTAAACATAATATTTATCGAAATTTCTTTTATGAGTTTTTTTTGTACATAATATTGATCGAAATTTCTTTGATGAGCTTTTTTTATACATAATATTTATTTTAATTTATTTTGCGACCTTTTTTATACATAATATTTATATTAATTTCTTTTTTTACGAGCCAATAAATACAATTAAATAACGCAAAATTATTCTAGAATATCGTCTGGTGAAAGCAAAGACAATTTTATTTCAAAGAGAAAATGAGATTTTTCAACAAAAGAAAATCGTTTTTTCGACCCATAATAATTTGGGTCGATATACAGGCTACTCATATGGGTCGACCCATTGTAATTTTTTTTTTTTTTTTTTTTTTTTTGAAACTTTAATCAATACATTGCAGACGATTTTATGCATAGATATGAATCGTTCGTTATAAACTCGGTTCAATAGAGAAAATTTAAAAAAAAAAAAAATCGATAATTTCTACATAATGCTGCCCATTATATATTGTAACGAAAATATAAGCATTGAAAAATTTATTAAAACGAGTAATATAAAAAAAAAATTTTAAGTCAATTTCTACTTTTTTTTTTTTTACTCCATTGTAGAAAGTCCTTTATAAATTATTTTCATACAATTTTTTAAGTTTATCTGGCGCCATCTATTGGTAGATACATGCAACTTAAATCTAAAAAAACCTAAAATTAATTAATTAAATTTAATGAATGAATTAATGTTTGAAAAAAGTATATTAACTTCCAGTGTCATCCCCTACAAGTTAAAAAAAATTATTTGAACTTCAGTGGATGAATAAAAAATATTTTATTAACAATTGAAAGGGAGAGTGTGAGCTAATAGAAGGAATTTAAAAAAGAATGCCAATTGATGCCTTTTCCAATAAATTCTATATTTTCCTCTAAATATAACTTGACATATTAATACTTCTTTTTTATATCAAAGAACAAAATGCAATTTTGAAAAAAGCAGCAATTTTGAGGGAAAAAAATTGTTATAAGATTTCATTGCATTGCCTTATTTCCAATTTTAGACATTGTTGGCCTATATTAATAAATAAATGCTTTCTTTAACGAGTCAAAACTAATTAAGAAATTTAATTGAAAATAATAACTAATATTACATTAATATTTTAATTCTTATAAATAAGCTTGTAACAGTTCATTAGATATTCAAATGTTCCTTCGATACTCTCAGTAAAATAGCATATAAGTTCGTTGGGTTTTCGAATCAAGGGTTTTGGTATTAATTTGAAACCCGACAAATAAAATCTAACAATAATTTTACGTGTCTTTGTCGGGAATGCGCATAACGAATCATTGTTGTTGGATATCACTGGCCATTGATATGATAATTTCTATGTGAAATGATAATTTCATTACAATAATATTGACAAGTATGGCAAGTGTTTGATGGTAGTGATAGATAGTTTGATAGTGTTCAACAACAAGAGTTTCTACAAAATGCTTCTTAATTAGTATGGCACACTAATTTATTGGTATTACATTACATTTACATTTAGTCTAAAAAGATCCTTATTACCCTTTACCCCCCTAGTGATTATTTATGGGTAAAAATAAATCTGCTAAATAAATACAGTTATAATGGCGAATGACCAAATAACAAGTAACATAAAAACATTTTTTAAAGTCAATTCCTACTTTTTTTTTTCACTCTATTGCAGAAAGTCCTTTATAAATAATTTTCATTCCTTTTTTTAAGTTTATCTGGCGCCATCTATTTTTAGATAAATGCAACTTAAATCGAAAAAAAGTTAAAATTAATTAATTAAATTTAATTAATGAATTAATGTTTGAAAAAACTGTATTAACATCAAGTGTCATCCACTACAAGATAAAATACATTTTTTTAAACTTGATTGGATGAATAACAAGTATTTTATGAACGATTGAAAATTTGAACAAGATATATATTGGGAGAGTGTGAGATAATAGAAGGAATTGAAAAATGACAGTAGAAAACAAAAACACGCTGAAGACATATATATTCATACTAAATAAAGATAAACGTATAGCTCATTTAAATCCATTAAATAACAATAAAAACTGCTAACAACACATTGTATTGAAACATTATGTATATTTTGCGTCACAATACAAATTTTAATGCATATTTTAAGTTCTTTTTCTCCTACACTAATTCATAACAGAGTATTTTGTTTTTCTTGAAAACCGTAAATTTAATTTAAAAAAAATTGCAGACAAATTTTAATATGTAATTAAAAGCATACAACATAAGCGCAGAAAACATATCTCATAACAAGTATATTTTTTTGAGTATAATTATTCTTTTCTTGAGTATTTTTACATCAAAAGAAAACAAAATAAATATTTTTAATATACAAAAGCAAATATTTTTAGAAAAATATAATAGATTAGCAAACATGATGAGTAACAAAGATCATTTATTACCACCCTATTATCAAAATTAAAAAAAAAACGCCGGATAATATTTTACATTTTGATACATAAAATATTTAAATATTCCTAATAATATTTCTTAATTATGCATATAAAATATAAACAACTTTCCCATTTATTTTCTTTTTGAACACAAAATTTGTGAATTAAGAAAATTAATGTTCATTTTTATGATAAGAAACTTATTAAGATATATTTACGATTTCACCTGACATGAAACTTGTAAATTTAAATAAAATAAATGAAAAAAAATCCATTATTTTACATCAATATCATTATGCAAATATAAAATAACGCATAAAATAAATTAGACGAGATATGATAGAATTTAAGATAAAAACCTTACCTTATCTTAAAAATCATAACATCAAATTTTTATTCACTGATAAGTATACTTAGTAAATGCTTACTAAATTTAATTGAATTAAAAATATTTATTATATTCATATTTATAATATTTTTTTTGTTTATCTTAATAGTTATTTTCACGCCTTCAATTTATATTCATTACAGACATAATATGTAGTAAGAAACTGTTCGCTTAATACTCCTTTTAATTTTAAATAAATAATGTAGGATTAATTATAGAAATAATATAATTTTCGTCGTCCATTTATGAAATTATAAAATGCCGCGACATAAATTCGCCATAATATTTTTAGATTTAGAAGCCTCAAAAAATAAATTATCTAATTTGCAGTCCAGATTAATAGCTTCTGGTTGAAAGAAAATTATTTACCCATGTTTTGCAATATGCAAACCTTTGGAAGGAATCATTAATTTGATAAGATTCGCGATTCATTTCTTTAAATAATATTTTCGAAGTGATTCAGCTTCCAAGCACTACAAAGCAATTAATTAATATCTTTAAAGTGCAATAATTACAAAAAATTATACAACATTCAGTGTCTTCATTATATTTATTCTGAAAAAAAATAATAATAATGAGAGAAGAAATAAAATATACTCGCAAATTATTAACCATGATCATCAATATTTAATGATATATATTCTTGAAATAATAGTTTCTGGTATAGAAAATAAGTTATTGATAGGTTAATTAAAAAATGTATAAAATAGTTTAGGTTTCATCTAATGGATATTTTTCTATCAAAAAATATTCCTCTAAAAAACAACAATATTTTCTAGGTTATTTGATAAGTTAATTGAACATATAAAAAAAGGAATTTAGGCTTCACCTAATAGAAAAAGGAATTATTTGGTAGATTAATTGGACAAACATTTGAACACAATTTTATAATAATAAATTTTACTTCAAAATATTATTAGGCCGCCATTAAAGAGAAAAAATTACTATTCCATTTTTATCCGATAAAACATTAAAGTGATGTAAAATTGTTGCAAATAAAAAATATCTATGGTGAAATTTTTCTTCGTAAAGCAAAAAATGTGACTTCACTTAAAGAAATGTCGCGCCATTTTATAATTTCATAAATGACCGACGAAAATTATATTACTTCTATAATTAATCCTCCATATTGTTACATATATATTGTTATAATAAACTGGTACTGTAGGAAAACTGTTACAATAAATTGAGACAATAAAAAAATATGACTTCACTTAAAGGTATTTAAAATTGTTACATATAAACTAATATAAACTGCTACGTATAAACTAATATAAACTGTTATATATAAACTGCTGCGTATAAACTAATATAAACTGTTACAATAAATTATTACATATAAATCAATATAAACTGTTACAATAAATTGTTACATATAAACAGTTACAATAAATTATTACATATAAATTAATCTAAACTGTTATGTATAAAGTGTTCAATATAAACTGTTACAATAAATTGAGACCATAAAAAAAATATGACTCCACTTAAAGGTATATAAAATTGTTATATATAATCACATCTATTGTACCATTTTTCTTCGTACATCAAAAAATGACTTCACTTAAAGCGCTCTAATGATACTGTTTCGAAAAGACAAAAAGCCCATTGTTGTAACTGGAAGTAATCATTTCGGTTACATATTTCATATTTAATATCCCCAGTTCTCTAATGCCGGGCTAGATTGGCAGTTGTTTGCGAAAGGCCACTTTGTACTTCATTCTCCGCGAACGGTGTTAATTTATTCAAATGGGCCAAGTAAGAAATCTCCATGCATATTCGGTCCTGCATTGCATTCAAAATGCATTGGCGTCCTTTCCGATACAGAATTTGCATAAATCTCTCGTGCCACCGAAATTGCCTTCCAGGATTTTTCCCAACAACAGAATTTCGAATAAATTATCGGAATCCTAAAATCCCCGATGATATTTCTTTCGCATTTTCCCCCAAAGGATTGCGGGTAAAAAGCACTGCCAGATTGGGAATCGAGCTAAAACAAATATTTGTTGAAACACGGGGCATAACATCTGCTTGATTTCGGTTTCGGTTTAGAATCTTAAAAAAAACTAGGAATATTCAGAAGTATCGGATAGAAATTTCCAGTTAAAAGTATTTTGTAAAATATTGTATTTATTATTAAAATAGCTTTATAGTAATATTATCGTTTTCGAATATCGGACACTTTGATCTAATGTCTTAAGCCATAAAATGGCTGAAATTAGCAAGTTCAATGTTACCAAAGTGCATCCTAAAAAAAAGCAGTTAAACTGTGTGCACTAACCAATGGGCCATCAGGTTCGTACACTAACGAAGGCGGAGGAGGAATATATATATATATATATATATGTATACATATATTCCTCTTCCACCTTCGTTAGTGTACGAATCTGATGGCCCATTGGTTAGTGCTTTCGCCTTTGGTACCACAGACTTCAGGTTCGAATACTCTGGTCGAATCTTTAGTCGGTCTTCAGCCCTGGTGGCTCCTCGCTAAAGTGAAGCTACATATTACTGTTAGCCATGGCACAGTGGGGTCTTCTGGACCTAGTGTAGGCTTTCCTGCACCAGGGGGATTAGTAACAACAGCATAACTCTGACGCTAATTGTCTGAAATTTTGTGATTGAAACATTTAATTTATCGACAATCCCTTCGTAGAAATCAAAACGAAAGAGTAAATGAAAAATATTTTTTTGTACAAAATGGAATTATGAAATTTGCAGAAATTCCAATAACTTAACTCCCAATGGGATTTGGACAACATATGTAAATTCACGATTTACACAGTCTTTTCCCGACTTTTACTTGAGAAAGATTTGATTTCACTTTTGCTGTCTAAGCCTTTTAATCCAGTACTCTAACACTGCCCAGACAAATGCTGTAGTGGCGAAAGACAGAATAGGCGCAACATGTAGTTTATGAGCCACTCTACCGATTCCTGCAACAAGAGACGGTTCAAAGATTTCGAAAACTTCTCGTCCAGGCTTATCCACCAGGCCAACTTCCCCTGGTATGGCATTTTGACGCATCAAAATGCTTTCACGCGTCTTTCCCGAATCCCTGGTGGTCTCATCGTCGGAAATTCAGATCCAGGATCCTCAAATCCGGCTAACAGCTCTCCGGGGAGGGTGCTGCATCTCCAGGAACAGAGAATTCCTGGGCGGAAAACCTCACGAGGCGCGTGCAAATTAATTCCATTTCCTCGGATGCATCGTTTGCAGTCGCGAGATAATGATGGGAAGCACAGCCGGAAAAATGAGGCAATGATGAACGAGCTCCTGGATTTTATGCTTCTTGCTGAATCCCTTTGGCAAGTAATAAAGGGGCTTCATCAAAAGGTTGCGAGAAAGCTTCTCCAAAATCTCTTTCTCTAGAGTGAAAGCATTGCATGGCATTTAGGAAGCATTATTTTTGGTCTCAGTATTTATTGTAGATGACTCTTGATAGTGAACAATTTAATTACGATTTATTTACGCTTAATTTATTAATAAAGATAAATGTATTTGTTTATAGTTATGAAGAATGATTATTCTGTATATTTAGAAGGCATATATTAGTCACAATTAGTTGTAAGGAATCGTCAAAAAAGTATGCGACTCCTGAAGTGAATTTTTATACTGATCTTTACTAATAACTCCTGATTCTTTACAGTTATTTTATGAACTATGATCTTTACAAATGTATTTAGAAACTTAGGGAAATAAATTTAATGACTTTTATTGAACCCATATATCTAAAACATTTTTGAATTAATAAAGTATTTTTTATAATTTTAATGATGTAGCATATGCAATAACTTGAAAGATATGCACTCTAATTTTCTTGCAAAAAAAAAAATGTCTTAAAATTATGGTGTTAAATTAACAGGTAACAAAAATTCTAAAATAGCCAAAGATAAGTGAAGGAAAATTGCAGATTTTAATCACAAAGATACTATATTTGTAATGCGTTGAATCTTATTAAAAATGAACTAGCTTCGATAAAATCTTCTGTCATTGTTGAAATTTTATATCGACTCTCTATTACTAACTCGCAATTACTGACTTTTTATCGTAATTTTATGAACTATGATCTTTATTAATGGATATAGAAAATTTGGGAAATACATTTAATGCTTTCATTGAACTGTAAGGCATTTTTGAATTAATAAATTATTATTTTTACAATTTTAAATGTGTAGTATTTGGACTTAAAAGATATCCTTGTAATCTAAATTTTCTAACAATATATATATTGATCACAAAGATACTCTATTTATAATTCCTTAAATCTTAATAAAAAGAAACTAGTTTGTATAAGATTTCCTTTCATAGTATAAGTCCAATATGGCTTTTTATGGGCACCACTGCTGAAAAAAGTCTCTTAGGTATACTGCTAAAGCAGTCACCGTATTTACTAGTTGTTGTATTATTAAAGGATACGATTGAATTGCCTCCTTAACATTTAATTTTCCCACTAATTCAAAGAATTTTTAAAAAATTAAAATTTTTTTTTAAGAGTCGCGAGTTGGATTTTTGTATCTATCGATTATCGACTTTTAACATCAGGACATTCGCCTCTACATAGACAGATATGTAGCAAATTTAGCATTCACCATTTGAGTCCTAGCTACACTCCCCAAAATGGCACTGCACCCACTTATATTACTGCAATTTGGAACAAACGGTCCATGCGATTCATTCTCTTCCCTACTACTAAAGTTCAAAGGAAAGACTTAATGGCATTGCAAATTTATCGTGCCCATCTTCCGAATATACACAAAAACATTTTATTCGACTTTCCTTACCAGCATTGAATCGAAATCTCTCAGTAACATGTCAGTAACCTACCAAATTATGATTAATTCTCTGTGGTGAAAATTAACGTATGCGTGATTAACATATAACAGCGTTTATCAGAAAGCGAATTAATGAAATAAAATTATATTTAGAAAAAAATTCCATAAAATACATTTTTGATGAACATACTGTTTACAGTAAAAATATTAAAGTTAAATAAATTTTGATAAGTATAAAATGATACATTCGAAGATATGAGTAAAAATATGATTTTATTGTAAATTTATAAACATAAAGAAATTTCTATGCAATAAAATATGAAAGAAATTTCAACTCCTTCTGTGTTTGCATACACATAAAAATCAATTCTTTCATATATATATAATATCTATTAATATTTCAGCAAAGAAATATGGCGTGGAATATTTTCTTTGTGAAAGTTTCACTAGATTCAAATTTAATGCAAGTTTTTACAGATCATTAACGATTTTGCATTATGAAAGATATTAAAATTCTATAGCTATAATAACAAAATTTAATTACGGATCACTGCATAATGCTTATTAAAAATGATGGCCAATGGCTAGTAGTGCTCTGGCGGTGGCATGGGCTTTGTGAGTGGTTTGGAATCCACGTTAAACTGTACATCCTGGTCTAATTAGCCCAAAGTGTGCATAAAATGACCGTAAAACGATAAACCAAACCAAATGATTGAACATTCAAAAAATTATGTAATACAAAATCTTTTAACATTTTAGCTTGTTTTTACAGAGCATAGATGTTTTTATGTTATGAAAGATATTAGGATTAGTCGATCTACAGCTACAGTAACAAATTTTAATTATGGATCGCTGCAAAATGCTTATTGAAAATACGCGGCCTGGTGGCCAATTGGCTAATGCTGACGCCTTTGGTACTACAGACTTCAGGTTCGTGCCTTGGCGGTGTCATGGGTATTTGTGAGTGGTTCGGAATCTACTTTAAATCGTAGGTCCCGGTCTAACATGACTATGTAGATCGCAAGGAGTAGGGCTGACACCCTAGCTAGAAAAAAAAAGGAAAAGATATCCTATCTTGAAATCTACCAATAGGCCTTGGTCCACCGTGGGGCTGTTGCGCCAATGAAGTAGGAGGAATATATATATATATCGTGATATTAATATAATATCGTGATATAATATACTTGTGATAATTTGACTGGCGGTGTCATAGATGTATGCGAGTGGTTCGGAATCAACTTTAAACTGTAGGTCCCAGTCTATTTAGCTAAAAATATACACAAAATGACCGTAGAATGACGAATCAAACCAAACTATTGAAAATACACCAAATTTATTTAATACAAAATCTTTAAAAATTTTGGCAATTAAGAAAGATGTATTTGAATATGTGCTACTTTAAACATCTCAAGACGATTATCAAGGCAAACAGCATGAACTACAACTTTCTGGTTGCAAATAGATGGTCTAAGGCAATGCTCTCTCTGTGATGAAGATTAATATGCTATTTATATTTAAGCGTGCCACCATGTTGTACGCAGGGCACGTAACAGCGTTTCTATGGAAACGGTGAACTTTGTTAATGAATGTCTTGAGTTCCGCAGCAAAACCTATCATTTTTCAGAAGAATAATTAGACAAATTAACTTTCCTACTTGCGAAGGCTTCGCCTAATTAGGAGTACAGATTTCAAATTGTACTTTGCGATTCTAAGCCAGATTTATTTCCATAAAAAATTATTCTTTCAGCAAAGAAATATGGAGAATATTTTCTTTGTGGAAGTTTCACTAGATTCAGTTTTAAGATAAGTTTTCATAGAGCATTGATGATTTTAGATTGTGAAAGATTAGGATTAGTCGCTCTACAGCTAAAGTAACAAATTTTAATTTTATGGTAGTACGAATATTAAACCATAAAAAATAAATAACTATTTATTGCTTATATTCCAGAGATAATTTTCTCCATTTTAATATTGAAATACAGCTTTTAATTACTTTTAAAACCACAGAAGGCTACAGAAAATTGAATTTGGAAACTTCTATAAAAACAATTTAAATATTTTTTAGTTAATCACTCAGTTCACTTGTAAATCAGAAAATAAACAGTTTTATTTTTTCTTAATACGAAAATAGTTGTAAATGAATAAAAATAGAGTATAGAGACAAATATATATTGAACAGAAAATGGTTCTTAAAACTTTCGTACTAAACAAATTTGGAGATGTTTAAAAGTCATGATTAAAAGTATGATTATAATGTCAAATTTTTCTATAGAGATATTTGCTTATTTCGTATGCTTCACTTGCAAGAAATTTTTTAAATTGTCTTCTGTCTGAACCAAAAATATCATATGAGTCAAATCTCAATATATAAATTTATAAAATTTTATATCATAAATATAGTTCAAGTAAATGGTAGAACTATTCTATTGATTAGTTAAATTTTTTTTGTTATTTGTTGTTGTATTTAAAGGAATTTCAATTTAGAACAAAAGGTGAATATGATATCACTGTTAATGGTGTCGTTCCACATGGGACACAGACAAAATCAGATATTGTGGAAGAAAGTTTGCCATTGTCTCAGCCAGAATTATCCATTCTCACATGTGACAGTTTTCTGCAGCATGAAAAACCGGTTCGCAGCAATCCAGAAGGAACTATGAAGAAATGTTGTTTAAATTGCTGTAATGAAATATACCTCTCCCCGCTTGAAGTTTATTTTATGTCCCGCATCGAAGCTTGTGCGATCTAAGATCTACCACATGAAAGCTAGTCATTCTCTCGCATGGAAAATAACAAATGCTGTTATAGAGTTCAAATTGTAACGCACGGGAACTGAACAAGTTTGTGTAATATTTCAATTGGTGACACTGAAGCCATATCTACACTATTACGAACGATGTTTCGGGTTCAAGTCCCAGCTGTGCCATGGGTGTTTGTAGTGGTTCGGAATCCACTTTAAACTGTAGGTCCCGGTCTGTTTAGCCTAAAGTGTGCATAAGATGACCATATAGCGACAAACAAACCAAACCTGAACTGGTGGCCAACTGACTAGCGCTCTAGCGTTTGGAAACACAGGCTTCAGGTTCGCACGCTGGCGGTGGCATGGATGTTTGTGAGTGGTTCGAAATCGACGCTAAACTGTAGATCCCGCTCTGATCAGTCTAAATTTTTGACCTTAAAGAGAGAGATTAAAGTAAATTCCTCGCCTCCTCTAGCCCATTATATGAACTTTCACGTCGATGCATTTATCGTACCCTTATCTCGCATACTACAGCAGCAATCGGTTTTCAAATAAATCTTGCCGAGCTCGAAAAACCAAAGTGCTAACCAGCAAGACATACAACACCAATTAATTATCACAATCGTGTAAAAGAATCCGATATTGTACTGCATCACTTCCAACGACCCGTTAGTTACCATGAGATTCCCTTTCGGCGCCACCTCAGCGCAGTCCGCACGATCGGCAAGGACCACGCAAGAAAAGAAAGTAAACAAACATCGCGGAGGCATTCCTGCGAAACCCTTCCCGGGGAAGTACCAAAAAACAAAAGGAACTCGAAAGCAGAAGTATTTTTGGAGCGGAGTACGCGAGCGACCGCCGTAACCCAGTCGTGCTGGCGAGCGACCAAGCGCGCTCTTGGCACCATCACTACCAAGGCCGAGTCCATGTGAATGGGAGGGAAGTGCAAGTCTCTTCCGTTCAAGGCCATCCAAAGAAGCACATGTTTTAAGTCCCTCACTGACCAGAACAGGGGATACCCTCTTGAACCCAACAGATGACCATAATAGATGAATCCAGATTTTTGTATTAAAATTGGATCGAAATTTAGGACTGTTTCGAAATGATAAATACCAGGTACACCGCTAAGATTTAATGTACCTAATGCCTTACGTTTTGTTTTATTAAATTGGCATATTATAAAAGTTTCTATTTAATACAAGATCATCTTATTATTTTATGTAAAAAGTTTATATTTTATTTGCAGATTACTTTTGTATCATATTACTTACTCACATCAATATTATTAAAACTTTTTTCTTTAACCATTTATAAAGTACTTGTAAATACTAAATAAATAAGAAAAGTAACAACTCTGTTGATTGCAAAATTTCTTTAACAAACAAGTCAGTATAAGATTCCCACTCATAATCTTAAAATGTCTAAGAAAACGAAAACAAATGGTTACGTTTTCTAAACAAGCAGTTGGACAAAGTAATGGACGCATTTTATAGCAAAATAAGTAGACGCTATAGTGAAGCCGCGTAATTATGTAGGCATAGACAGCGCTTAAAAAATGAATCCATCAAACATCCACTAAACAGGGACTCTTAAAAACGGAAATCCCTCTCAATTACATCTCCTTTAAAATAAAAAGAAATTAAACTCTGACTCTCGACAATAAAGATTCATTCATATGCTCGTATAGCAGGGCTTTAAAAAGCTTCAACCGTTGTCGCTGGAAGCAGAACAAAAATTGTTTTAATAAAGAAAATGTGAAATTTTTTTTATGCCCTTTTCCTTCTTGGAAGACATTAAGAACTGTTGCGAGATTACTATTTATAACGTCTTGTAATTTTTATTCAAAAAAAGTAACAACTTAGTTGATTACAAAATTTATTTGCGAATGTGATTCTTATACAAACTTGTTTGTTAATCTTAAAATGTTGTATTATATCTAAGAAATTGAAAACAAATGGTTACATTTTCTAAACAAGCAGTTGGTCAAAGTAATCGATGTATTTTATTGCAAAATAAGTAGACGCTATAGAAAAACCGCGTAATTATGTGGGCATGGACAGCGCTTAAAAATGAATCCATGAACCATCCACTAAACAGGGGCTCGAAAAAAAGAAGTCCCTCTCAATTACATCTCCTTTAACAAAAAACTTACTTGCGCTTGTAATTTCTAAATAAAAAATATGTACTTGTAATTTCTAAATAAAAAAAAAAGAAAGAAAAGTAACAACTTTGTGGATTGCCAAAATATTCTTACCAAACAAGTCTGTTTAAGATTCATACTCGTAATCTTAAAGTGTTACCTTAAGTCTAAGAAAACGAAAACAAATTTGTTACATTTTCTAAAATAAGCAGTTGGACAAAGTAATAGATGTATTTTATGGCAAAATAAGTAGACGCTATAGTGAAACTGCGTAATTATGTGGGCACGGACAGCGCTTAAAAATGAATCCATCAACCATCCACTAAACAGGGACTCTTAAAAAAGGAAATCCCTCTCAATTACATCTTCTTTAACATAAAAACAAATTAAACTCTGCCTCTCGACAATAAAGATTCGTTCATATGCTCGTATATCAAGGCTTTAAAAAGCTTCTCTGGAAGCAGAGTAAAAATTGTTTTAATAAAGAAAATGCGAAATTTTTTGTGATGCCCTCTTTCCTTCTTGGAGGACATTAAGAACTGTTGCGAGATTTATTCTTATTATCGTGCGGAATTGCGTCGCGGTTTTTATGGTCGCGAAATTTTACAACTTATGATTTAGCGACCGAGGGACGTTTATGACAGTGTCGAACGGAGATTAAAAAAGATGGTAGCACAACAAGATTCAGAAACATAATCCCTGTTTACTGTGTCTGGCTGCCGTAAATTTTTGGGCACAATGCTTAATCGAGCCAGAACGGAAATGGGAAAAATAGAAGGCACGTGCAAATTAAATTGAATGCAATTAAGGATTTAAGACCACACCAATGTTTAAACGAGAGCCCCCTCTCCATATTCATATTCAATTTATTTTGAAATATTAACGTGCCGTTTTTTTATAGCTCATATTTTTTTACCTTTTCATAAAACAGAGTTGCAGAATGTAATAATTGGAATTTTCAATTAGCGAAGTTTTAAGTTACGATTTCTTGTTGCAATTTTTGGCACATAAATTGTTATGGGATATTGTTTTAGTAAACGCACGGTTTGGTAGATTTCATTGAATGTGAATATCTTTTTTTTTTTTTTTTTTACATTAACGAAATTAATATTTAAGATTAAAAACATTAATGTTTCGTGAATTATTGATTCAAATTGTGAAGGTGATTTTATCGCATAAAAAACTATATTTAAAAAAAAGCTTCAATTTAAAAGATAAAAAGATGGATAATAATAATAATCAGAATTTCTCTTCATCTTTTTTTGAAAATGAAGCAAATATTTTTTTATTAGCTAATATAAATATATTAAAAATGCTGTCATTAATTTATCATGTTTATTTATTTTATAGGATCGTATTTTAACTTAATTGAACAATTAATTTTTTAAAGAAATTGAATAGAAAATCAGAAATTTATTTCATACAAATGTAATTCTATTCTTACAATAATTCGTCTGAAATAAGTATTATCAACTGTTGGTCGATTATCATCAAAATAATATATTTATTATAGCAATTTAAATTCAATAGTTGAGTTATTTATTTAGTACACATTACAGATTCCTACAATAATTTGCCTGAAAAATTATTAACTGTTGTCGATTGTTATCAGAAAAAAAAAATATTATAGCTATTTAAATTCAATAATTGAGTTATTTATTTATTGCACATTCTTACAATAATTTGCCTGAAATAAGTTTTAACAACTGTTATTCGATTATCATCAGAATAATATATTTATTACAGCTATATAAATTCAATCATTGCGTTATTTATTTATTACACATTACACATTCTTACAATAATTTGCCTGAAATAACTATTAGAAACTTTTGGTCGATTATTATCAGAATAATGTACTTATTATAGCTATTTAAATTTAATAATTTATTTATTTATTTAGTACACATTTGTACATTACACATTCTTAAAATGCCTAATAAGTATTAACTACTGTTGTCGATTATTATCAGAAAAAAAATATATTATAGCTATTTAAATTCAATAATTCAGTTATTTATTTCACATTTAAATTATGGCCAATAACTTTAATTTTTATTTATCTAGATAATGATAATACAAAATACTATATAATAAATAATATCATTAATTAAAAAAAATATTGAGTGAATTTTATGCAACTCTTTAACATACACTGACGTAATTTTTTAATAATGCTATATTATGAAGCATCATCAATTATATTTTTTTCTGTCTGGTGTCTTTCATATTAATATAAATATAAATTTCCTTTGTCTTAATTTATTGCAAGATTTTAAAAACTTAATGGAAATAAATAGAAATACTTAATTTTTTTTTAAATATGAATTTAAATTTATTGTGGTTTGTATATTTAAGTAGAATATTTTTGTATAATAAGAATAATTTTCATTGTTGGAATACATAGAAATATTTCAGAACAAATATATGCAAATTATGTTTGACTCCAATTCTTCTGTTGTATACAAAGCATTAACAAATAAAATTGAAAATAAAGACTTCTGTAAATATAGTTTTCGTTTATGATATAAATAAACATCAAAAGGATTGTTTTTAGTTAAAGAGAAGGTGTTTTTTGGCACAAGGTTCTCAAACCGTTGTTTGCTTAATGAATGTTATTTATATAGTCTTTTTTTTAAAAACAAAATCGAATAGCAGTTTAAAAATCGTTTGAAAAATATGACTATTTAAAAACGGCTAAAATTTATTATAGTTAAACTTTCTGAAATATTCAGTAAATATCAATTTCAGAAAACAAAAGCTTGTTTATGTTCTATCTAGGAAGTTTGAGGAAAAAATTGCAAGGAAATTAGTCACAAATATACATGAATATTAAGAAATAAACACAAGTTACGAATGTTGTTTCTTATTAAAAAAATTTATTTTTGGAATGACCAAAATTAAAGTATAGTCGAGTTAGTTTACGGATTAACAGAAAATCTTCAGTTTTTAGGAATCTTCTATATCTGTTATTACAGATGAATTAAACAAGATTTCTTTATTTAAAATATGTAACCATGCTTCCTCCTACACACTGGTAAGAGCGCCCTGTGACGTTCAGTAAAAATGGTCAAGAGATTCTCACCGAAATCATGAGAGAGACGAAGTACAGAGCACGAATTAACTTTTTTTTGAGAAAAGTTTAGTTTATCGTCTCACATTCCGAAAGGTAATATATTTAACACAACCCTGAGTATTAGTTACAGACTGTTCAGCAGGAGACGAAGTATATTTGTCGCATCTGCCTGTAGCTGAGTATCGGATTTTCGGCTTAGAAGTAAAAATGAGTGAATATGTGTAAAATATAAGTAAATGTATAATTGTAGGTATGTGGTGTTTGTACGTGTGTCAATAAAGCTGTGAATTCTCCCTGTGCCAGAAGTATCTCAACCCAACCACAACCAAGAACCTGCACACTACATATAATTTGAGCCTAGTAACAAAAAATATCATTTAAAATAATAGTATCTTAATATAATAATAATTACGTAGCAAAATCATATTTACGAACTAAAATTCGAGAAATATTTAAAAGAAGCATTAGTTTAGATGTATATTATTTACCAAGAAATATTACAAAAAAGGACTGAATTATAAATTAGGGATTTATTCAGTTTTCATTTGACATACATTTCTTAATGTAAACTGTTTGTAATTGATGTGGAGGTAATTTCTCATCATTAAACAATTCGTATATTATTAAATACATCTTTAAATTGTTTTTGCGGTAATTTTATTTATATTTATTCCTAACAAATATTTTTCATTTTTAAGTATTGTATATAAGATTTGTAGGTGGACATTATTGTTATCTGCACGAATAATTAAACAAATTGATTGACTCTAATATACCTTCAAAAATCCCCCATTTTTTTAATAATCATTATTATCCACCCTTTTGTATTAGAGAATCAAAACCCACTTTTATTCGTACACAAAACGACGTATTTGCTTATAGTCCGGGTATATTCCGGGCACTCTTAAAATTAAACGAATCCTGAATATATAATTATCGACATGAGCATTATTCCAGAGATATGCAAAGCTGATGTCATTTTGAGGCAACCCAACGTCTAATTAAACAGTATCAACCGACAACTAATCCAGCTCCAGGCATTATGCATTTGCTATTAGCTTACAAAAGCAAGCTTTCAACTAAAAACGACCCGCAGGCTTCGTAATAAGCAACTAGCAAAGAATAAAGCTATAAATTACTTTTAATCCCGCACAGTTAATGCAGGAGGGTTGGTAGTTAAGGAAAACCGATATTAAAGGAGCGCTGAAATGGCTCAAAGAAAATATTTATGAAATATTCAAGAAGCGTAGAACGGCAACGATTTATTGCCAGTGATATTCTTGAGTACAACGCGTGCAGTCATACAATTTTTCTACAAGAATAAAATATACGTCAGACAGAAAAACGATAATGGATGGAAAACGTAAAGTTGAATAAATCTCTTTTAGTTGAATGGTAAAGTTTCGTATTTAGTGTATTGTTAATAAATTTTATTACATGCATGCATGCCAAGTAAACGCATAGTTTAGATTAGAGAATAGTTTTAAATGGCACCTGAAGTTGGTTTTAAGTTATTGTGTAAAATATTTTTATTTCTCAGAAAATTGCCAATTCGAAAATTTTTGTTTACAGTACAGAAATATAGAGTGTTATTTTATGTGTCTAATTGTATGTGTGTGGTGTTTGTGCGTGTGTCAATAAAGCTGCGATTTATCGAACCTGTGCCTCAAGTATCTCAACCCCATCACACCCAGTTATAATCTGGTTGCCCAAATTGCACACTACATATAATTTGAGCGTAGTAAAAAAAATATAGTTTAAAATAATAATATTTTAATATATTAATAATTACGTAACAAAATCTTATTTACGAATTAAAGTTAGAGAAATATTTAAAAGTAGCATTAATTTAGAAGTATATTATTTACCAAGAAATATTACAAAAAAGAACTGAATTATATATTAGGGATTTATTGAGTTTTCATTTGATATACATTTCCTAACATAAGCTGTTTGTAATTGATGTGGAGGTAATTTCTCATCTTTAAACAATTCGTATATTATTAAATACATCTTTAAATTGTTTTTGTGGTAATTTTATTTATATTTATTCCTAACAAATATTTTTCATTTTTAAGTATTGTATATAAGATTTGTAGGTGGACATTATTGTTATCTGCACGAATAATTAAACAAATTGATTGACTCTAATATACCTTTAAAAATCCTCCATTTTGTTAATAATCATTATTATCCACCCTTTTGTATTAGAGAATCAAAACCTACTTTTATTCGTACACAAAACGACGTATTTGCTTATAGTCCGGGTATATTCCGGGCACTCTTAAAATTAAACGAATTCTGAATATATAATTATCGACATCAGCATTATTCCAGAGATATGCAAAGCTGGTGTCATTTTGAGGCAACCCACCGTCTAATTAAACAGTATCAACCGACAACTAATCCAGCTCCAGGCATTATGCATTCGCTATTAGCTTACAAAAGCAAGCTTTCAACTAAAAACGACCCGCAGGCTTCGTAATAAGCAACCAGCAAAGAATAAAGCTATAAATTACTTTTAATCTTGCACAAGTTAATGCAGGAGGGTTGGTAGTTAAGGAAAACCGATATTAAAGGAGCGCTGAAATGGTTCAAAGAAAATATTTATGAAATATTTAAGAAGCGTAGAACGGCAACGATTTATTGCCAGTGATATTCTTGAGTACAACGCGTGCAGTCATAAAATTTTTCTACAAGAATAAAATATACGTCAGACAGAAAAGCGATAATGGATGGAAAACGTAAAGTTGAATAAATCTCTTTTAGTTGAATGGTAAAGTTTCGTATTCAATGTATTGTTAATAAATTTTATTGCACGCATGCAAGCAAAGTAATCGCATAGTTTAGATTAGAGAATAGTTTTAAATGGCACCTGAAGTTGGTTTTAAGTTATTATGCAAAATATTTTTATTTCTCAGAAAACTGCCAATTCACTAATGCTTGTTTACAGTTTAGAACAGAGTTGGCCAACCCGCTGTCCGCAACTTGCATATTTTTCCGGCCCGTGTGATTTATCACACTTTTATAAACAATATTTTTTTATATGGCCAAAGTAGTAAAAAACAATGTATTAAAAAAAATATATATAAAAAATAAAAAATGTATATAAATAATAATAATATAAATAATAAAATAATATTATAAAAATATATATTATATATTTTAAATTAATTGTAGAAATAATCAGAAAACTTACCTGTAGAAATAATCAGAAAAAATTAACTGTAGAAATAATCAGAAAATTTAACTTTGATTTTAAAATAATATTCTTGCAAATATATAACAAATATTGAATGTTTTATATATGTTTACAGTTATATATGTATATAGTTTCATTTTTAGTGTTATATGTTTCTTTACAATGTGCGTTTAGTATCATTATTATTATTATATCGAGTATGTTTACATGTAAGAATAATAGTAAACGCAATAATAATAACTCATTATGTTTCCATTTTTCACTGAAAAAATGTCTATAGTGAGTCTAAATCTAATATGGGGACATATAATTTTAGATGAGTCCCTCGGAGTTAGAATGCATCTCCAAAATGGCTGCAAGATCATTTGGGTTGGCCACCCCTCATCTAAAGGATATTTGCACAAACAATAAGGCTTTTGTTATCTGTAGTTAATAAGTTACATGGGTTAACACTTCTAAAAGAACAATTTCATTTGCCTTTCTACATGAAACATATTGTACAATAAATAAATCATATGTTTACAATTTTAATCCGAAACAACTTATTAGTTAGGTTTATCAATTCTTAGAAACATTTACTAAACTAATGCTTTGCAATCTAAATTACGACAAACTGTTGCCCCCTTTAAATGAGAAACATATTTACGATGCATTTTATCACAGAATTGTTTCGCGTGAATTTTCCCACATGGTTTTAAAGGCACATAGCAAGAATTATATTTCGTTAATATTGCATTTTACATCAAATTATACACAACATCATCTTTGAAAACAATGGAATTAATTCGCTTGTAATTCTAATAATAAATAAATCCATACATTATGAAATCTATTAGTTGCTTCAGAATAATTTTGAATGAAAATTTAAATAAACGCAACGACTTTGTCGATGATTGCATGGTTTGCTGATTTTAATATTCTGTTTGTTTACTAATGCGGTGCATTATTTTGAATGTATTACAATACATGAAACTCATTAAAACAGCTCATTTAAAACATACTATAAGTTGCGGTGAAAAAAATTAATGCTTATGCTAATGATTTCTAAATAAATATTTAAAAGCAAACACAGAATTCATTAGCAATGCAAACATTTCTTTTTTTAACATCGTACCTAGAAATTTAAAACTCATAATATAGGAAATGAAATTGAAAGAATTTCGACGTTTCTATTATTGAAAGACAAATAAAAAGGAAACATATGACGTTGTATTTCACTTATTTTATCAGTTTAAATTAAAAGTAAATGGACGGCATATGTTATTGAAAATATCTTTAAAACAGACATGATGTATTCAGATAAAAATTTTTTCGATCTCAAAAATTAAAGTATCTTTTCTTGCAAAACCTTACTGCTAGAATAGAAGTAAGATGAATCTCTCTTGTTTAAATTTCCTTTAAAAATTTTTTTAATTTAACTCTTAACTCCATTTCGGGGATTTTTTTAAATCTTTAATTTCTTTCTAATGGAGTTTGTCGTTCCTTTTAATGACGAATAATGTGTGTACTCAGCTTTAAGAGAAAATTCTTTTAAACTTTAAAGCTGCAGCGTCAGCAACTAAACGGCGATTGAGATCTTTGAATTATTAATTGAATTATATCGACGAAAATTGAATAAGTTTAATAGATTAAAATGATTTTCTTTATTTAATGGAGAAGGTTACTTATTTTCCAAAATTCCTAACTATGTTGAATAGAAAACGTGCAGTTTAAAATTGCTGACATTTTTTAACTTCCAGATGATTTATTCTTTGAAAAATAGATGCAAAGAAGAAATAATTTATCACTTAGCAAAGGAATATTTTTCTTTATTTAAGCTCGTTTAAACTTATGTATTTTAATACGATTTATTGAATAAAATTAATGCACTTTTTAATTAGATCACAATTCAATATTTTATTAAGATGTTTTGTAATGGGAAAAAAGAAGCTATGTTTCAAAACAAGAAAATATTAACTAAATAAAATTATTAGCATAATCCCGAAACACTAATTGTGATCGAATATTACTGATAAGTAAAGAAACGTTATTGCTTTTTTCTGTACAGGAAAATAATTATCTACTTTAATTCAAATTAACCTTTAAACGGCGTAGCAATATTTAGAATCATTACCCTTAACGAGTGAAAGTAAATTATTATTAGTAACTTAAATACATTTTTTGCAAAATTTATTGAATAAATGAATTGACATAGAAATTATTGCATATTAATTCATATACACAATTAGATTTAACAATATCAAAGCATTGTATTATCTCCTAGTTATATATGTTTTTTTTCCATATTTTATTTAAACATAATTACTAAGTAATGCTAATATTTCTAATGAATGCATTAGTAGCTACTTATGAAGCAGCTTTAGTTATGCATTATATTATAATAGCGTAAAACACAAAACTAATTAATTAAATATTTGAAATTGCACATTACGTATTAATTCATTCGAAAACTTTCCACGAACAAATTAGACAATACTAATATTACAAATATTACATGAAATTCAAATAAAATGTTTCAAACCTTTTGACCACCATTTTACCAGGCCTCTTAACGTTAATTTAACGGATATTTTCAGAAAACTACATCAAATATGGCAGTAATTAGGAGATTTCGATGAGATTTTATGCAAAGATTTCTTAGAAAAAGATTTTAAAAAGATGACAGAGGTTTCAACGAAAGCATTTTCAATTGCAAATTTAATAATTAAATAAAATATTAAATAGCATTGCCATTGAGTATTTAATTCTACTAATTCACTATTATATTGCTCGATGTCCTCTTTTATATTAATATCTAAAGGTTATTAATTACGTCGAGGTTTGTGTCGTATTAACTATTTCTCTGTGAGCAGCGCAATAAAACTAGCCTTGAAGAATGCAAGACTGCACCGATGAACGTTCTTCTTCATTTAGCACTAAACAGGGTGCACGTGTAGCTTGAAGATTTGCTACGGACGCCAGTAACTCTACCCAAACAATGCCCACAGTGAATTAAGACCGGGACCTATGGTTTAAAGTGGATTCCGAAACCCTACAAAGATCCATGACACCGCCGGAATTCGAGCCCGAAACCTGTCGGCACCGAGTGCCAGATTGCTAGTTATCTTTATGCCATAAGCAAGGACTGCATCACAGTTGATCATTTAGCACTATCCAGGGAGCACGAAAACATGCTACGAACGCGAGTAGCATTACGCCCACAAAGCTCTACGTTCATGTTACACCGGGACCTACAGTTTAAAGTGGAACAAACTACCACAAACATACATGATTCCGCCGGGAATCAAACCCGAAACCTGGGGTATCCAGCGGCAAAGCGCTAGTCACTCTGCCATCGGGGTTCTAACAATACCTGAAAGATATTCGCTTACATGAAACAAACAGTACATGTTTTTGTTACCTATTGTTAAATTTTTTAAATAACTTATGTTAATCCTTATGAGAGAACAATTTCAATTACCTTTCTGTATAAAACACATTGACCAATAACAAAATCATATGCTTAAAATTTTAATTCGTAACAACTTATTAACTCGGTTTATCAATTCTAAGAAACATCTATTAAATTAATGCTTTGCAATCTAAACTACGACGATGACAAATTCTTGTCACCTTCAAATGTGAAACACATTTATGATGCATTTTATCACCGAATTGCTCTGCTTGTATTTCCCACATGGATTTACAGACGCATAGCAAGAATTCTATTTCGCTAAAATTGCATTTTACATCAAATTATACACAACATCGTCTTTGAAAACAATAGAATTAATTCGTTTGTATTTCGAATATGAAATAAATCAAAACTTTATGAAATCTATTAGTTATTTCAGAATAATTTTGAATGAAAATTTAAATAAACGCAACGACTTTGTCGATGATTGTATAGTTTGCTGATTTTAATTTTCTGTTTGTTTACTAATTCAGTACATTATTTTGAATGCATTACAATACATGAAACTTATTAAAACAACTCATTTAAAACATACCATGTGTAAAAAAAAAAAAATGAATGCATTTCTGCATATGCTAATTATTTCTAAATAAATATTTAAAAGCAAACATAGAATTCATTAGCAATGCAAACATTCATTTTTTTAACATGGTGCCCAGAAATTTAAAACTAATAAATAGGAACTGAAATTGAAAGAATTTCGACGTTTCTATTATTGAAATACAAATAAAAACGAAATATGTGAAGTTGTATTTCACTTACTTTATCAGTTTGAATTAAAAGCAATGGACGGCATATGGTATTGAAAAGAACTTTGAAACAAGCTTTGATGTATTCAGATAATTTTTTTGTCGATCTCTAAAATTAAAGGTTCTTTTTTTACAAAATCTTACTGCTGGAAAAGAAGTAAAATGGATATCTCTTGTTTAAATTTCCTTAAAAAAATTAAATTTAACTCTTAACTCCATTCCGGGGACTTTTCTTTTTAATCTTTAATTTCTTTCTAATGGAGTTTGTCGTTCCTTTTAATGACGAATAATGTGTGTACTCAACACTAAGAGGAAATTCTTTTAAACCTGAAATTGCAGCGTCATCAACTAAACGGCGATTGAAAGCTTTGAATTATTAATTGAATTATATCGACGAAAATTGAATAAGTTTAATAGATTAAAATAATTTTCTTTATTTAATGGAGAAGCTTACTTATTTTCCAAAACTCCCAACTATGTGAATAGAAAACGTGCAGTTTAAAAGTGCGGACAGTTTTTAACTCCTAGTTAATTTATCGCAGATAATTTATTCTTTGAAAAATCAATGCAAAGAGGAAATAATTTATCACTTGTTAAAGGAATAATTTTCTTTATTTAAACTTGTTTAAAATTGTGTATTTTGATATTTTATTGAATAAAATTAATGAACTTTTTCATTAGATTGCAATACAAGATTTTATTATGACGTTTTTCAATGGGAAAAAAAGGAACTATGTTCAAAAACAAGAAAATATTAATTAAATAAAATTAGTAGCATAATTTCAGAACACCTTTTATGATTGAATAATACGGATAATTAAATAAACTTTATAGCTTTTTTTGCACGTTATGTTAGGTTAGGTTACGTTACGTTACGTTAACCCTTCCAAAACGAACAATTTCATTGCCGTTCTATATGAAACATATTGACTAATAAAATCATATGCTTTAAATTTTATTTCGTATGAACTTATTAGCTCGGTTTTTTATTAGAAATTTTTTTAAAATAATGCTTTGCATTCTAAATCACGACGACCGACCATCTGTTGCACCTTTAAATGTGATATATATTTATAATGCATTTTATCATGAAATTATTATGCCTGCATTTTCCTGCATGCTTTTATACACACAGAGAAATAATTCTATTTTGCTAAAATTGCATTTTACATCACATTATACACAACATCGTCTTTGAAAACAATGGAATTAATTCGTTTGTAATTCGAATAACAAATAAATCAAAACTTTATGAAATCTATTAGTTGTTTCAGAATAATTTTGAATGAAAATTTAAATAAAAGCAACGACTTTGTCGATGATTACATGGTTTGCTGATTTTAATTTTCTGTTTGTTTACTAACCCAGTACATTATTTTGAATGCATTACAATACACGATACTCATTAAAACAGCTCATTTAAAACATGCCGTGAGTCATGGTAAAAAAAAAATGAATGCATTTCTACATATGCTAATGATTTGTAAATAAATATTTAAAAGCAAACACAGAATTCATTAGCAATGCAAACATTCATTTTTTTATCATCGTGCACAGAAATTTAAAACTAATAATATCAATAATGAAATTGAAAGAATTTCGACGTTTCTATTATTGAAATACAAATAAAAACGAAACATGGGGTTGTATTTCACTTACTTTATCAGTTTAAATTAAAAGCAAATGGACGACATACGTTATTGAAAAGAGCTTCAAAACAGACATGATGTATTCACAAAAAAAAAAAATTCGATCTCAAAAATTAAAGGCTCTTTTCTTACAAAACCTTACTGCTGGAAAAGAAGTAAAATGGATATCTCTTGTTTAAATTTCTTTTAAAAAAATTAAATTTAACTCTCAACTCCATTTCGGTGGATTTTTTTAATCTTTAATTTCTTTCTAATGGAGTTTGTCGTTCCTTTTAATGACGAATAATGTGTGTACTCAGCTCTAAGAGAAAATTCTTTTAAACTGCAACTTCAGCAACTAATCGGCGATTGAAAGCTTTGAATTATTAATTGAATAAAATCAACGAAAATTGTATAAGTTTAATAGATTAAAAAAATTTTCTTTATTTAATGGAGAAGCTTACTTAGTTTTCAATCTCCTAAATATGTTGAATAGAAAATGTAAAGTTTAAAATTGCTGACAATTTTTAACTCCTAGTTAATTTATTGCAGATGATTTATTCTTTGAAAAGTCAATGCAAAGAAGAAATAATTTATCATTTGCTAAAGGATTTTTTTTTTTATTTAAGCTTGTTTAAAATCGCGTATTTTAATATGCTTTATTGAATAAAATTAATTAGATTGTAGTTCAATTTTAATTAGATTGTAGTTCAAGATTTTATTATGACGTTTTGCATTGGAAAAAAGGAACTATGTTCAAAAACAAGAAAATATTAATTAAATCAAATTAGTAGCATAATTCCAGAACACAAATTATGATTGAATAATTAATATGATTGAATACGGATAATTAAAGAAACTTTATAGCTTCTTTTGCACAATGGGTTATGTTATTACATTATGTTAACCCTTCCAAGCGAACAATTTCATTTCCTTTCTATATGAAGCATATTGCTTAGAAAAAACATATGCTTACAATTTTAATCCATAACAACTTATTAGTTAGGTTTATCAATTCTTCGAACATATCTATTAAATTAATGCTATTTAATCTAAATTACGACTGCCGACAAATTCTTGCCACTTTCAAATGTGAAATAAATTTATGATGCGTTTTAACATGGAATTACTCTGCGTGTATTTCCCGCATGGTTTTGTGGACACATAGCAAGAATTCTAGTTTGCTAAAATTGCATTTTACATCATAATTATGCACAACATCAACGTTGAAAACAATGGAATGAATTCGTTTGTATTTCGAATATGAAATTAATCAAAACTTTATGAAATCTATTAGTTGTTTCAGAATAATTTAGAATGAAAATTTAAATAAACGTAACGACTTTGTCGATGATTGCATGGCTTGCGGATTTTAATTTTATATTTGTTTACTAATCCGGTACACTATTTTGAATGTATGACAGTGCATGAAACTCATTAAAACAGCTCATTTAAAACATACCATGAGCCATGATAAAAAAAAAAAAAAAAGAATACATTTCTGCTTATGCTAATGATTTCTAAATAAATATTTAAAAGCAAACACAGAATTCATTAGCAATGCAAACATTCATTTTTTTAACAACGTGCCCAGAAATTTAAAACTAATAATATAGGAAATGAAATTGAAAGAATTTCGATGTTTCTGTTATTGAAATACAAATAAAAACGAATCATGGGATTTTGTATTTCACTTATTTTATCAGTTTAAATTAAAAGCAAATGGACTGCATATGTTATTGAAAAGAGCTTTAAAACAGACATGATGTATTCAGATAAATTTTTTTTCGATCTCAAAAACTAAATGCTCTTTTCTTACAAACCCTTACTGCTGGAAAAGAAGTAAGATGAATATCTCTTGTTTAAATTTCCTTAAAAAAAATTAAATTTAGCTCTTAACTCCATTCCGGGGACTTTTCTTTTTAATCTTTAATTTCTTTCTAATGGAGTTTGTCGTTTCTTTTAATGACGAATAATGTGTGTACTCAGCACTAAGAGGAAATTCTTTTAAACCTGAAACTGCAGCGTCATCAACTAAACGGCGATTGAAAGCTTTGAATTATTAATTGAATTATATCGACGAAAATTGAATAAGTTTAATAGATTAAAAAATTTTTCTTTGTTTAATGGAGAAGCTTACTTAGTTTTCAATCTCCTAAATATGTTGAATAGAAAATGTAAAGTTTAAAATTGCTGACAATTTTTAACTCCTAGTTAATTTATTGCAGATGATTTATTCTTTGAAAAATCAATACAAGGAAGAAATAATTTATCACTTAACAAATTAATGTTTTTCTTTATTATAGCTTGTTTAAAATTGTGTATTATAATATGGTTTATTGAATAAAATTAATGCACTTTTTAAATTAGATTGCAATTCAAGAATTTATTACGATGTATTGCACTGGTTAAAAATGAACTATGTTTCAAAATAAGAACATAGCAACTAAATGAAATTAGTAGCATAATTCCAGAACACCAATTATGGTTGAATAATACGTATAATTAAAGAAATTTTATAGCTTCTTTTGCATGTTTCTTTATGTTACCCCCTCCAAGCGAAGAATTTCGTTGCCTTTCTATATGAAACATATTGCCTAATAAAATCACATGCTTACAATTTTAATTCGTAACAACTTATTAGCACGGCTTATCAATTGTTAGAAACATGTATTAAATTAATGCTCTGCAATCTAAATTACGACGACAGACAAATTCTTGCCACCTTCAACTGTGAAACATATTTATGATGTATTTTATCACAGAATTATTCAGCGTACATCTTCCCACATGGTTTTATAGGCACATAGCAAGAATTCAATTTTGCTAAAATTGCATTTTACATCAAATTATACACAACATCATCTTTGAAAACAATGGAATTAATTCGTTTGAATTTCGAATATAAAATAAATCAAAACTTTATGAAAATCTATTAGTTGTTTCAGAATAATTTTGAATGAAAATTTAAATAAACGCAACGACTTTGTCGATGATTGTATAGTTTGCTGATTTTAATTTTCTGTTTGTTTACTAATTCAGTACATTATTTTGAATGCATTACAATACATGAAACTTATTAAAATAACTCATTTAAAACATACCATGTGTAAAAAAAAAAATGAATGCATTTCTGCATATGCTAATTATTTCTAAATAAATATTTAAAAGCAAACATAGAATTCATTAGCAATGCAAACATTCATTTTTTTAACATGGTGCCCAGAAATTTAAAACTAATAAATAGGAACTGAAATTGAAAGAATTTCGACGTTTCTATTATTGAAATACAAATAAAAACGAAACATGTGAAGTTGTATTTCACTTACTTTATCAGTTTGAATTAAAAGCAATGGACGGCATATGGTATTGAAAAGAACTTTGAAACAAGCTTTGATGAATTCAGATAATTTTTTTCTCGATCTCAAAAATTAAAGGCTATTTTCTCACAAAACCTTACTGCTGAGAAAGAAGTAAAATGGATATATCTTTAAATTTCCTTTAAAAAAATTAAATCTAACTGTTAAATCCATTCCGGAGACTTTTTTTTTTATCTTTAATTTCTTTCTAATGGAGTTTGTCGTTCCTTTTAATGACGAATAATGTGTGTACTCAGCACTAAGAGGAAATTCTTTTAAACCTGAAACTGCAGCGTCATCAACTAAACGGCGATTGAAAGCTTTGAATTATTAATTGAATTATATCGACGAAAATTGAATAAGTTTAATAGATTAAGATAATTTTCTTTATTTAATGGAGAAGCTTACTTATTTTCCAAAACTCCCAACTATGTGAATAGAAAACGTGCAGTTTAAAAGTGCGGACAGTTTTTAACTCCTAGTTAATTTATCGCAGATAATTTATTCTTTGAAAAATCAATGCAAAGAAGAAATAATTTATCACTTGTTAAAAGAATAATTTTCTTTATTTAAACTTGTTTAAAATTGTGTATTTTAATATTTTATTGAATAAAATTAATGCACTTTTTCATTGGATTGCAATACAAGATTTTATTATGACGTTTTTCAATGGGAAAAAAGGAACTATGTTCAAAAACAAGAAAATATTAATTAAATAAAATTAGTAGCATAATTTCAGAACGCCTTTTATGATTGAATAATACGGATAATTAAAGAAACTTTATAGCTTTTTTTGCACGTTAGGTTATGTTACGTTACGTTACGTTAACCCTTCCAAAACGAACAATTTCATTGCCGTTCTATATGAAACATATTGACTAATAAAATCATATGCTTTAAATTTTATTTCGTATGAACTTATTAGCTCGGTTTTTTATTAGAAAATTTTTTTAAATAATGCTTTGCATTCTAAATCACGACGACCGACAAACTGTTGCAACCTTTAAATGTGATATATATTTATAATGCATTTTATCATGAAATTATTATGCCTGCATTTTCCTGCATGCTTTTATACACACAGAGAAAGAATTCTATTTTGCTAAAATTGCATTTTACATCACATTATACACAACATCGTCTTTGAAAACAATGGAATTAATTCGTTTGTAATTCGAATAACAAATAAATCAAAACTTTATGAAATCTATTAGTTGTTTCAGAATAATTTTGAATGAAAATTTAAATAAAAGCAACGACTGTGTCGATGATTGCATGGTTTGCTGATTTTAATTTTCTGTTTGTTTACTAACCCAGTACATTATTTTGAATGCATTACAATACACGATACTCATTAAAACAGCTCATTTAAAACATGCCATGAGTCATGGTAAAAAAAAATGAATGCATTTCTACATATGCTAATGATTTGTAAATAAATATTTAAAAGCAAACACAGAATTCATTAGCAATGCAAACATTCATTTTTTTATCATCGTACCTAGAAATTTAAAACTAATAATATAGGAAATGAAATTGAAAGAATTTCGACGTTTCTATTATTGAAAGACAAATAAAAAGGAAACATATGACGTTGTATTTCACTTATTTTATGAGTTTAAATTAAAAGCAAATGGACGGCATATGTTATTGAAAATATCTCTAAAACAGACATGATGTATTCAGATAAAAAATTTTTCGATCTCAAAAATTAAAGTATCTTTTCTTGCAAAACCTTACTGCTAGAATAGAAGTAAGATGAATCTCTCTTGTTTAAATTTCCTTTAAAATCTTTTTTTAATTTAACTCATAACTCCATTTCGGGGATTTTTTTAAATCTTTAATTTCTTTCTAATGGAGTTTGTCGTTCCTTTTAATGACGAATAATGTGTGTACTCAGCTCTAAGGAGAAAATTCTTTAAAACTTTAAACTGCAGCGTCAGCAACTAAACGGCGATTTAAAGGTTTGAATTATTAATTGAATTATATCGACGAAAATTGAATAAGTTTAATAGATTAAAATAATTTTCTTTATTTAATGGAGAAGCATACTTAGTTTCCAAATTCCTAACTATGTTGAATAGAAAAGGTACAGTTTAAAATTGCTGACAGTTTTTAACTCCTAGTTAATTTATTGCACAGGAATTATTCTTTGAAAAATCAATGCAAAGAAGAAATAATTTATCATTTGCTAAAGGAATTTTTTTTTTTTTATTTAAGCTTGTTTAAAATTGTGTATTATAATATGTTTTATTGAATAAAATTAATGCACTTTTTAATTAGATTGCCATTCAAGATTTTATTATGATGGTTTGCATTGGGAAAAAAAGAACTATGTTTCAAAACTAGAAAGTATTAACTGAATAAAACTAGCAGTATAATTCCAAAACACTAATTATGATTAAATATTACGTATAATTAAGTAAAACTTTATTGCTTTTTTACACAAGAAAGGAATTATCTACCTTGATTCAAGTTAATCTTTAAATGGCATAGAAATATTAAGAACGAGCAAAAGCAAAGAGTAATTAAAATATTACATCTTCGCAAATTCCTTTTGATATACGTTGATTTTTTATCTTTTATGATTATTTCAAAAAATTATCAAAGTAAAAATGTTGCACGATCGTTAATATAAAAATTGATTACGTTAATTGCGATTTAAAATCCGTTTTTTTTTTTAAATTCACTTAAAACTGAAAATTAATGAGTAGCATAATTCGTTAAAATTTATTATTAAGTCTTCAATTTTTTAAGCATTTTCTTTCAATAATTTAATATTTTTACTCTAAAAAAGTATTGTTTTTAAAACACATCATTATTACATTGCTTTTTAAACAAAGCATTATTACCATTGCTTTTTAAACAAAGCATTATTATCTTTTTATAAACAAAGAATCATTACCACTGTTTTAGACAAATCATTATTACCACCGTTTTAGACAAATCATTATTACCACCGTTTTAGACAAATCATTATTACCACCATTTTAGACAAATCATTATTACCATCATTTTAGACAAATCATTATTACCACCGTTTTAGACAAATCATTATTACCACCGTTTTAGACAAATCATTATTAATATTATTTTTTTATATAAAGTATTATTACCATTGTTTTAGACAAAGCATTATTACCACTGTTTTAGACAAAACATTATTACCTCTGTTTCAGACAAAACATTATTACCACTGTTTTAGACAAAACATTATTACCAGTTTCAGACAAAGCATTATTATTATTACTTTAGACAAAACATAATTATTATTACTTTAGACAAAACATAATTATCATTACTTTAGACAAAACATTATTATTGTTTTTTAGATAAAGCATCATTTCCATTGTCTTTTTAACACAGCGTTATTACAATTGTTTTTTTAAATAAAGAATTATTACTACTGTTATAGACAAAGTATTATTACTGCTTTTTTTATACAAAGAATTATTACCACTGTTATAGACAAAGCATTATTACTGTTGTTTTTATACGAAGCATTATTACCAATGTTTTTTAGATAAAGCATTATTACCAATGTTTTTTAGATAAAGCATTATTACCAATGTTTTTTAGATAAAGCATCATTTCGATTGTTTTTAGATGAAACATTATTGCCATTGTTTCACAGCCGAATCATTATTACCATAACATTTAAACACATTATTACCATCGTTTTTAAATGCATTGCTAACATTGTTTTAAAACACATAATTACCATTGTTTTTTTTTAATATAAAATATTATTACCATTGTTTTTAAACAAATCATTATTATCATTATTTTTTTAAAACAAAGCTTTATTACCATTGCTCTTTAAAACAAGCATTTCATCACGATCTCATAATATCAGAACCTCCTAGAAGTAGTCCGTTAATAAATATAACACTAGAAAAGATACTTGAACAGTAACTGATTGTGGGAGGGGGTTGTCTCTGCCCCATACAGTCGCAGTGACAGTTAAGTTGACAAGGTGTAACACGGCCTTAATACTGCACAGCTGTTGACGTTGTCGCGGAGTATCATTGAAACAGGAAACATGGTTCGAGAAATACAATGCTGGGAAAGGAATTGATTGTAGTTACTTTGTAAATGTCTTATTAACGATCGGCTTTAATATTACGCTATCATATTGTGAGAAGGCCATATTTGTTTCGGCATCTTTTAAATGGAAGATTGTTTCATTTCATTATGCAGCTCTGGTAATAAATATGACACATATTTATTATACGACTATGTTATTTCGACATCTTAATATTTATACAAAATATATATAAATTTGTTAACTGTGTTGCCAATATAATTAGGCAATGAAGTCGATATAATAAGGATATACAAATGTCAAAGACTATTTTCTTGAAAAATTAAAAACTTTTATAAAATATTCAATAAGCGAGGAAAAAAAAATTGAAATCCAGTTTCTCTCATTTTTTACACATTATATTAAAAAAAAACATTGAAAATTTTAATAATCTATGCAATGATATAATAATTTATCATAAATTTTATAAGTTTCATGACCAATTGGCTAGGCTCTGGCCTTCGGTACCACAAGTTTCAGAACAGGTTAGAAACCTGGTGGTGGCATTTGTTAGTGGTTCGGAATACACGTTAAATTGTAGATCCCGTAGGTTCTAATTAGCCTAAAGTGTGCAAAAAATGACCGTAGACAGACAAACCAAACAGGAAACATCTTGATGAAACGAACATTGTACAAAAAAAAAAAATGCATATGTAATGAAAAACCAACTATAAAGGATTATGTTTGAAAATAAATCACTTAAGGGTATTGACAGATAAGAGGGGAAAATATCCGGTTTAATATTTAAAAACCTTCCGTAAATTTTACCTCTCTGTATATTTATTCAGAGCTTGTCATCTTGACAGTTTTGCAACTCTCGGAAATTTCATTTTCTAGGGAAATTTTATTCAAAAGATACTGGAACAAGGCTATTTTTACAGCCCTCAAAAATTTTAAAAATGCAACTGAATGTAAAATTCATTAAAATACACTAAAATTGAATATAAATGTGTTTGTTTTCATAGATTTGAAATAATAGAATAAACTTGTAGACATGTAGCGGATTTCAATTCTGTACGGTTTTTTTTTTGTATTTTCTTACAAAATGGAACATTTTTAGAGGCATCTTTTACATTTCAATCAGATATCATCGGATTAAATGCATAAAAATTTAATTAAAAAGTTAGATTAAGAATTAAAAATTACATATAATATAATATAAAATTTAATTTGTAATATTATTTAGTATTAATATTAAATTAGCTTTGGGCTGATTCATATTTTTCCCCATCTGATAATGAATTATTTGCTAAGACGAACTCAATACAATAACTCTTAAAGTAATTTATATTTAAATTACCTTTCACGAGATATTTAAAAAAAATTATTTCATAATTTGAGCATTAAACATTTGTAATTTTCACACATCAGTTACATAGTTTCGGTAGATCTTTACAAGAAATTTTGCAAAACTTAATTCCAAAAAACATACTTGAAAAAACTGAAAATGTTTCTTTTCAAACTTAAAATTTAATTAAGCAGAAAAAAAACATTAAAAAAAAATGTAAAAATCTCTCAGTATAGCTCATCAATTTTTATTATACATACTTAAAGATACCATCATTTACTTAAATAGAAAAAAAAGGTCATTCTGAAAAAATAATCCAGCAATAAATATCCAGATGTTGTCCATTATAACTTCTTTATCCATCAATCTTTAAAATTAATAAATGGGCATCATTATTATAGCCATAAATCATTATTCTGTGCAATTGAAAGATAATCATTGGACAATTATTTACGATTGAATAAATGAATGGAATATTGCAGAAAATGATTTATGAATATACTCGTTTTAAATAGAATCATTAAATCTTTATATTTCCGTTCATCTTTCATGGCACAGAAACGTACCCAATTTTAATCCGTATCTGTATGCGTATTATTGTTATTATCTTCGTAATTATCTGTATTTAAATCTCAGAAACAAAAATATTTATAGCTGTTAATAATATTTTACTAATAAATTGATCGTATATATCAATCCGGATCAGTAATCAAATAGTTAAATTATATGACATAATAAATATTAAAAGTTAATGGATTGACATTTTCTTTCCCAAAATTTGGTTTTCAATTCTGATTCACATTTTAAAGTTGTGCAAGAATAAAATTCGAAAATCAATTTTTTTTCTTCAAAAATTGGCGGGAATAAAAAACATGGGTTTTTATTTTCGTTTATCATAACAGTAGTTAATAATAATAAATATTTCTTAAGTTTATTTGATTTTAAAAATTAATTCATCCACTACGTATAGCTTGAGAGGAATATTATATTTATTTTTAATGTATATAATGTTTAATATTTTAATTAATTTTAATAAAATATTTTTTAAATTTTTTATATATAGTATATTAATTCTTTTTAATTAATTATATATATATATATATATATATATATATATTAATTCATTTTTTAAAGTTTTTAATTTTAAAATTTTAATTTTTTTAATATTTTAATATAGTTATCATAATTTTTTTAATTTGATGGTAATAAAATAACAATGTTTTTATTTAAAAAAAATAGCAAATAATTTTTTCGTAACTTTCTGCTACGAATTTTTTAAACAAAATAAATTCAGAGAAAATTATAGTTTTTAAGTTATAGTAAAACATACAAAAGCTTACAATTTATAAATTTACAGACTTTAAATTGTAGATTTCTTAAAATTCAGCATATGTTACTAAACTCCAATGAAATTTAACATTTTAATATATTGAATAGCCATTGTTTGTACATCAAGCAAATTAATCAAATCTAATGAATTTTAATGAGAATATTCCCAGAATAACGAGTTGTATTCATTTCGCGGTATGTTCTGAAAAGAGATTGCAAAAAAATGAGTCAGGGGGAGAGTGAAGTGCCATTGAGGCATTGTTTTACTCCACTCCGTGTTGTTTAAGTGGGTGTCTCACAAGACGCGGGCCACTTAATAGAAGCTTTTACTCAGAGGGGTGTGGGCGAGGTACTATCGAGAGGCGAGAACAATCGCTGCCGAAAAAAAGGAACAAAAAGTAGAGGGGGTGCCAAAGGATTCGCGAGATTGAATGTCTCCCACAAAGTGGTGGATCACATCAGGGCCATCTGCCGGCCAAGTGACTCTTGCGAGACAGCGCTGGCCCATTTTTGCGTTTTGTTGGACAATTCGATAAATTAGCTTCCATTGTGTGCTGCCGTTTGTGCAGCAGAAGATTAGGTTTTTGCTGTTTGGAGCTGAGTGGATGAGGAGGATTCACAGAGATGTCTGAGTAAAGGAGATTGTTTTGCTCTGAGCCATTGATGGTTTTATCAGTCGGTAAAACCACACTGGAAAGCTGGAGATTTACAAAACTGTTCAGTTGGATGTGCCAGTTTTTAACGTTGTCTAAGAAAAAAAGGAAAAATACTCAGTCTTTTATTGAAGTGGTTTTTAAAATGTTGCTGTTTATTTTATTAATTTATAGATTTGGATCTGAGTATTAAAGAAAGTTTATTTATTTTTACATAAAAGGTTATAATTTGCATTTTGATTGCATTTGATAAATTGCGTTAGATGTTTGAGTAACGGCAGCACACAATGTAAGATCATTTATAAAAAATTAGCTTCCATTGTATGCCGCCATTTGTGCAACAGAAGATTATGATTTTGCTGTTTGGAGCTGAGTGGATGAGGAGCATTCACAGAGATGTCTGAGTAAAGGCGATTGTTGCTCGGAGCCTTAATGGTTTTACCGCACTGGAGATTTATAAAACTGTTTAATTGGATGGGACAATTATTTTTCTATTAGAAATGTTTTATAAATAATAAATAAATTTATAAAACAAAGAGAGTAAAATTCTATGGTTCATTGTACTCATTCCCCATCCAAATTATTTTTTTCAATTAATAATCAACGTTTCTGGCTACCATAAGCTTGTTTCTGTTTATTTGTTATTTATAAGTTAGACATGACTATTAATGGAAGTTTATTTTTACATAAAGGATGATAAGTTGCATTTTGATTACATTTGATTCGATAAATTAGTTTCTATTGTGAGCTGCCGATTCTGCAACAGAAGATTAGGTTTTTGCTGTTTGGAGCTGAATGGATAAGGATGATTCACAGAGATGTCTGAGTAAAGAAGATTGTTGCTCTGAGCCTTGATGGTTTTTTCAGCCGCACTGTAAGCTGGAGATTTATAAAACTGTTCAGTTGGATTTGCCATTTTTTACCAGTATATAAGAAAAGGAGAAAAAGTGAATATTTTATTGAAACGGTTTTTAAAATGTTACTGTTTTTATTTATAGGTTTAGATATGACTACTAGTGGAAGCTAATTTTTACATAGTAATAAGTTGATAATTAAGGTGATAGGTTCCATTTTGATTGCATCTGATAAATTGCGTTCGATTCGATAAATTAGCTTCCATTGTGTGCTGCCGTTTGTGCAGCAGAAGATTAGGCTTTTGCTGTTTGGAGCTGAGTGGATAAGGAGAGGATTCACAGAGATGTCTGAGTAAAGGAGATTGTTTTGCTCTGAGCCTTGATGGCTTTATCAGTCAGTAAAACCACACTGGAAATCTGGAGATTTACAAAACTGTTCAGTTAGATACTGGTAAAAAGTGGCACATACAAGAAGAAAGAAGAAAAGGCGAGTCTTTTATTGAAGTGGTTTTTAAAATGTTACTGTATATTTCTTATTTATTTATTTAGATATGACTATTAATGGAAGTTTATTTTTACATAAACGGTGATAGGTTCCATTTTGATTGCATTTGATAAATTACATTTGAATCGATAATTAGCTTCCATTGTGTGCTGCCGTTTGTGCAACAGAAGATTAGGTTTTTGCTGTTTGGCTTGGTTTGGTTGTAGTTGGTTTGTTGCTCTACGGTCATCTTATGCACACGTTAGACTAAACAGACCGGGACCTACAATTGCTGTTTGGAGCAGAGTGGACGAGGAGGATTCACAGAGATGTATGAGAAGAGGAGATTGTTGCTCTGAGCCTTGATGGTTTTATTTGTTGGTAAAACCGTACTGGAAGGCTGGATATTTATAAAACTATTTAGTTGGATGTGCCAGTTTTTGACAGTTTCTAAGAAAAGGAAAAACTGAATTAGAGTGGTCTTTAAAATGCTACTGTTTATTTATTATTATAGGTTTAAATATGATCATTAATGGAAATTTGTTTATTTTTATAGAAAGGGTGATAAGTTGCATTTTTGTGCTGCCGTTTGTGCCACAGAAGATTAGGTTTTTTCTTCTTAGGTTTTTGCTTTTTTCTTCCATTTAGGTTTTTTTCTCTTACTTTAGAGAGTTGGAGAGAGATGAGTGGAGGAGGAGAGGATTCACAGAGATGTCTGAGAGTAAAGGAGATTGTTGCTCTGAGCCTTGATGGTTTTATCAGTCGGTAAAACCGCACTGGAATGCTGGAGCTTTACAAAACTGTTTAGTTAGATACTGGTAAAAAATGTCACATACAAGAAAAAAGAAGAAAAGGAGAGTCTTTTATTGAATTAGTTTTTAAAATGTTACTGTTTATTTGCTATTTATAGGTTTAGATATGACTATTAATAGAAGTTTATTTTTACATAAAGAGTGATATGTTCCATTTTGATTGAATTTGATAAATTACGTTTGATTCGATAAATTAGCTTCCATTGTGTGCTACCGTTTGTGCAACAGAAGATTAGGTTTTTTTTCTTCTTCTTAGGTTTTTGCGTTTTTTTTTTCTTTTAGGTTTTTGCTCTTACTTTAGAGATGAGTGGATAAGGAGGATTCACAGAAATGTCTCAATGAAGGAGATTGTTGCTCTGAGCCTTGATGGTTTTATCAGTCGGTAAAACCGCACTGGAAAGCTGGAGATTTATAAAACTGTTTAGTTGGATGTGCCATTTTTTGACAGTGTCTAAGAAAAAGAGAAAATCTGAGCCTTTTATTGAAGCGCTTTTTAAAATGTTACTCTTTAGTATTATTTATATGTTTAGAAATGATTATTAATGGAATTTTGTTTCTTTTTACATAAAGAGTGATAAGTTTTATTTTGATTAAAAATGTTTAATAAATAATAAATCAAAGAGAATGAAGAAATTATATCGTCTATTGTACGCATTTCCCATCCTAATTATTTCTATAATAGTAATCAATCAATAGTAATCAGGACTAAACTATTTAAACGTTGGACTTTAACAATATATTAATGCAATATTTATTTCAGTAAAAAAGAGAAAATTGCTTTTTTTCTATCTTTCACACACATTGATATATGTTACAAGAAATGATTAATATGTTATATGTATCATCGAAATTCGATGATATCAGTATATATATTTCTGTGCATATGCTACCAATTATTCTAATTAATTTGCTCAAAGACACGCCTAACGACCTTTGTGAAATTGAACACAAGGATATACACCTGACCATTTTTGTGAAACACAAGGATATGCACCTGACCACTTTTGTGAAACACAAGGATATGCACCTGACCACATTTGTGAAATTGCACAGAAGAACACTTTAGTAAAAATGAGAAGATGAACTCAATGATGTTTTTAGCAAAATTGCATGATGTTCTGTCAAAAGTGTAAGAATTTGCAGGTATTCGAGAAAGAAACTAATTCGAAAATAAAAAATAAAAAAAATATTTCTAGCGGTTGTCCCATAATATCAAATTCTATGATATATTTCTGTGCATATATTACCAGTTATACTAATTCATTTGCTCAAAGACATAAGGATATACATCTGACCATCATTGTAAACTGGTCACAAGGATAGGATGACGTTTAGACTTAAGTATACCTTTGTGAAATTGAACACAAGGATATGCATTCGTTTCCTTGTGTGAAATTGACTCATGGATATATACCTGGTACCATTTGTGAAAATGGTTAGATATCAGGTGTGATTAGGATACACATCTGACCACCTTTGAGAAACAAAAAGGATATACACCTGACCATCTTTGTGAAATTGCACAAAAAGAATTTTCATCTAAACACTTAAGTAAAAATAAACTTAAGTTGAACTCAATAATGAACTCGATGTTTTTAATAAAATTGTATGCTATTCTGTCAAAAATGTAAAAATCCGCAAGTAATCGAGAAAGAAACTAGTTCTAAAGTAAAAAAAAAAAAAATCATTTGTAACAATTGTAAAATTTATTTATCATTAGTTCAAGAACTGACATCGTTAGCTTCTTTCATATTTACTATAATTCACAACAACACCAAAAAGAGTTGTCAAACTATCAGGTTCAATTACAACGAACAATTGCCGGAAAATATTCCAAATCCATACCTAGATAAACATTTCAACAACAGATTTAAAAAAAACATTTTGTGCTTTAAAAGTTTATTATTCATAATCCATCTTTGGACATACAAAATTTCAAATGACAAGCTACAAATTAATAAAGGACATTAAGTAAATCTTTCACAGGAGAAGAAAAAAATTCTGAAACCCGTCGGTTTGGAGACAAAATTATTTTAGTTTACCATTTAGCTTTCATAAGAGGAAGTGAAAGGGTATATTATTTCCAGAAAACAAGACCCCCTTCCATTTACTTATCTAATTACCCTATTCATATTCACGACACTTATGTAATCAGACATCTCCCCCAGGCTCTGCAAGAAATTCGACTACGGTGAAGGCTTGGGTGTAAATTAAAACTAATTAGTGCCCTCATGGCCCTGGGCCTCTATCGATCAGTCCTAAAAGGATTATTGCTCCTAAGAAGATGCCTTCATTTCCGGAAAACGGGGTTCTGCTACTTTTTTTCCCTCCCTTCCGATAGAGAGACCTCGTCGCCCGTTATCAAAGAGGAGAGGAAATATGATACGCGAGATAGATTAGTAAATAGAGGACTCATTCGAGGACGGTGAATAGAGGAAGGAGATTAGAGGCAGCCTCCAGGTTGCGGATGGGAGGACAGAATTTCGATTTGAATGTTCAAAGATGACATACAAACAGTTGATATAACACATATATATTGTCTGAGTACATATATAAAAGAGATATTAAGTACATCAAGGATCTGTTAACCATTGATGATGAAACTCGTGGCTATATCATCAATGGTTTATAGATCTTTATGTACTTAAGGTTTTCGTGAGTATATCATGTCACTGTATTTTGGTTAATCTCCGTCAAGGATAGTGTTTTCACAGTGAGAATAAAAAGGCTTATTTTTTTGTTTTATTATGATTTATTTATTTTACATTGGTAAGAATTCACAAACAAAAAATGGGAAAACAATAAAAATGCACAAAAGAAAAAAAAATTCATAACGTCCACATTTGTGGTCTCAGAGTGTTAATAGTAATTTATATTTGAAATGATTTCATGCATTCTAAGTTTTAAAAAACTTAGAAAAACTACTGCAGGAATAGTATAATTATTTTTTAAGAACGAGAAAAATAAAACTTTTAAATAATTTTTAAACATCATAAATCCAAAACGAATTAATCAATTATATAAGGTAAGAGCGAATTACGATCCATAATTTGGATTTAAATCGATTATATATATTAAACTTTGACTGTGTTTTAATAATAAAAGTTAGTATTATTAAAATTAAAAAGTTAAGCTTTAGATTAGAATTTTTCTAATAAGGATCATTAAAGCACTTAATAATCATGTTTATTAAGTCATTGTTGCATCATTTACGGTATACACAAATATTGTTCGTCACAAATGCATGATTTTTTTTATATATATTTCAATTTTTGAAAAATTTAATTCATATATTGATTTTTCTTTAACAAATGTTCTGTTTCCAAAATACCTAAATGCAAAAAGGCACACGCATTATATCAAGTATACTTAAACTGTTATATTGTAACAAATATATTGTTTCAAAAAATTTATATTTTTATACAAAAGAATGATTCGAAACATTTATATTACCGTTCACTATTAATATATCAGAATGAAATACATTGTTATACATCAAAAATTACAATTGTTTAATGATTTTTTAACTACTCACCAAATAAAAGAATAATTTACAATGAAAAAAAAACTGTACCTCTGATTATCAATTTTCAAATATTGAAGAAATACAGATAGATTTAAATGAAATCAAATATCTTGTTAAATATAAACCGATTAAGCATAATCAAATAAGCAATAAAGCACAATCAAATATCTTATTAAATATAAAGCGATTATTTGATCCATCTTAATAGAATACTTTATGAATAAAATTTAATCTACTACAACGTAACCGTATTGTGATTTTTTTCTTCTTTAATACTGTAGTTGAAGAAAAATTAACGAAAACATCGAAGTTTTAAAATTTTAGACAAAAGTTTATTATTGTTTACTGTAATTACATATGCTTTTTTGTATTAATTCTATAAACATCGTCTTAATTATTTTGTAAATTTTTAAGCAATTTAAACTCAGGAAAAAAATTTTTAAGTCAACAAATAATAAAGTATTAAGTAACTGCTTTGCACGCAGTAAAAATTAATGAATAAAAGTTAAGTTAATGAATATATGAAGTTAATGAAGTAAAGCTAGTAAATGAAATTTATTCTACTACAACGTAACCGTATTATATTTTTTCTTAGTTTAAAATTTAAGTCGTAACCGTATTAGATTTTTTTTTCTTAGTTTAAATTTTAAAATTTTAGATAAAAATTTATTATTGTTTATTTTAATTACATTGCTTTTATTTCATTACCTCTTCGCGTGCCTAAAAACATTTGCAACATAATGTTGTTTTGTTAAAATGAGATTTATTGGTAAAAACATTAGGCCAAATGTAAGATATTTTTATAACAAAGCATTTACAAAACTCAATACTTCTGTTAATTTTAGAATGACATTTTAATTTATCGTTTTGCGCATCATGGATATAATAAGTTTCTTAGAACGCTGTAATAATTTTATCTGTATAAAACAGGAGTGTCCGCCTGTCAACCCAAATGATCAGACGGGCCACTTTGAAAATGCATCACAACTCCGCGGTCCGAATATAAAATTATATATCCCCATATTTAATTTAGACCCACTATAGCTCTTTTTTTGGAGTGAAAAATTGAAACATTATGAGTTATTATAATTGTGTTTACTCTTACACGTAGATATAGATAATATAATAATAATGATACTAAACGCACATTGTAAAGAAATATTTAACACTAAAAATGAAATATAAAAAATAAATATAAACGAAATAAAAAAAAATGAAACCATTAAAATAATATTCATTTTACTTGTGCGATATTTGTGTCTCCACTCTTTCACTTAGCTTTTGCAAATCGATCTCCATTTCAGTATTTGTACATCATAATTGGTGTTACAACCGTTATGTTTCAGCGTGTTTTGTGGTGGGTCAATTTCATTTTCGAAAAAAAACGATTCACAGATGTAAATTGAACCGAAAGCGCTAGCAACTTGGACTAAGAGTCTGGTTTGCTCTGCTATAATCAACTGTGCGTATGTAGGGATGGTTACTGCATCACAGAGGTCCCTTAAAGTGAAACATATAGTAGAACCCGTTATATTAGATGTTCCAAGTTGCTCGCGCATCATGAATTCGCAGAATATAATTTAATTATTCTGCGAACTCATAACTATAAACTCATCAATAAAACAGGCACTATCTGTTATATATTCCCAAGAATATTATTTTGAAATCAGTTAATTTTTTCTCGTAATTTCGGCAATTCATATTTGAATATATTCATATACATTCATATTTTTTTAGTACATTGATTTTCACTCCTTTGACTATTATAGAATAAATATATTTTGTAAAAGTGTGTTAAATATCAAGGGCCGCAAATATATTCAAGGCAGGCCGCGGGTTGGCCACCCCTATATAAAACGTTCCCATCCGTAGTTCAAGGACCCTATTAAAACCTATGTAGTACCTCGTACATGAGTAATTTTATCAACGCAAAACATCATAGGTGAAAGAAACATCGTTACATCCTAAATAACGTTAAATTTTCTACGACCTCGTTCGTCCCCAAACACTTTCTGCTAAGGGGGAAGTAAAAACAGACGACCTCTAAAACTTCTCTGCAATCTTTATAACGAAGACCGTAACATTTCATCACGTAATGTTTTTTTATTTGATATTCTTTTTTTCCATAATACGCACATATTTTTTATTTCGCCTCCCGGCTCTGTTTTTCCCTCGCCAAGCCGCTGTGGCGCGACATTTTTGCTCCCGGTGTCACTCATTTGGCGACTGTCCAAGCTGCAGGTGGCTCTGAAAGCATATGTGCCAAAACATCCAGAAATCTGTGGTATGAAGAGTGGAATATCATGACAAAACCACCGAGGAAGGAAAAATTCAATCATAACACAGAAATTACCTGGAAAATTACACCATTCTATTAAACTTAAAATTATTATAAGGCAGGTTTGGTTTGTTGCTCTACGGTCATTTTTGTGCACACTTTAGGCTAATTAGTTCAGAGACTACAGTTTAACGTGGATTCTGAACCACTCACAAACATCCATGCCACCAACAGAATTTGAGCATGGAGCATAAGTCACCAAAGGCCAGAGCGCTAGCTAATTGGCCATCAACTTGCTCATGAGGCAGGAAACTATCCATTTTTTATTTAAAGACACCAGTTATTTTAATTATCTTTTTCTTCTTTTTTGAATATAGTTCTTTAATAAAATGGCCAATCTGTGCATTAAACAGTATTAAAACCCAGCAGGCAATAAATAGTTTATGGAATTTTTTTTCTCTTTTATATGAAATACACATTTGGACCACGAAATTTGCTATTTGTTTACAAATGTTTTGTGGGATTACTACTTCAAAATTACCTTTAGTGTAAGATGCCTTTTTGTAAGTTTTCTGATAACTGACCCACATTTGCATTGCCAAGCTCTCTGAATGTAAGAGGAGCATTCATGCCAAATCTTATGACAGTCTACAGTTGTATGCCAAAATCGTTACGCTAAGCCAATGGCAAATTGAAAATACGCTATAATAGTGAAATAAAAGATTGTGCTCTTCGTTAAATACAATGACATGCAGTACTTTGCATGTCATTGTATTTCTTCTATTTTTAAACTATTTCTTAAAAATATTTCTTTTATTTTTAAACTATTTCTTAAACAAATTTCTTTTAAACATATTCTAAATGTACTGTTGTTTGGCTTGTCAGAACAACAAGAGTTGTTATTGTAGTAGATTCTATTCGATAGAACTTATTTGATTCTTAAGTTGAAATTATTTCAGACATTTCGGGCGTAACGGTTCTTCACATTTTTCACAAATCTAACGAGTTCGCAATGCACAATTTTTGTCGTGATATTTGGAGAAATTTTTGATTCATTTTTTTAGGATTAAAGACTTATACCGTCCAATCTGTTTTCAGGAAAAATTTCAGTTCTACTTTGGATTTTTTAGATTGTTATTCACATGCACTACTTGATATAAGTTCGTCTCGTTTTTCGTCATGTTCATCTATTTTTATCGTTGTGGCAGTTATTGGCACTTTAAATTCTAGAAGAGTTATTTTTAAATTTTATTGATTAAAAACAATCCATGAATTAGTTATAGATATATATATATATAAAATATAAAAAGGCAATTCCTTAGTAAAATTATACTAAAGAATTGCGTTTAAGTAAAAACACTACATCTATCGATAATTGTACACATATAATACGCTTGTAATTTTTTTTTATAAAATAAAAAAACTAACAGAACATTTCTTTTCTAAATTTCTACAAATCATTAAAATTAACTGCATTTGATATATTTGGTATTATTTTTATCAAATAATAACAATTAGTTCAAATAGTCCTATAAGACTACCATTCAAAATACTATTTTGCGCTATTTTCATATTCCTTACTGTTACACCATATATGTACACACATACTGTACACACCATATATACAGTTCAACCAAACCAAAAGATTTGTTTCTCTTGTTGAGAGATTCTGTAATGAATAATTTGTTATAAAATTTTAATATTCAAAAAAATTAAATACATATTTATTATATTTTTATTTATCATCAAATATTCTTTTTATGAATGATAGTAATAATAAATATAAAAAAATTAATATCAACATATGTGGCCAATACTACAAGAGATTGGCAAAGTTTGGAAAAAATGCAACGCTAAATATTCGGCAATTTGAAAGAAAAAGTGGAAATTTATATTTTTATTTTCCCTTAAATTTAACATTCGTTATTTCCGATAGTAATAAAAATAAGCAAAAAAGATTAAACAATTGTTTTTATTATATATTCTAAAAGCCGGTCCATAACCAATGACGAATAGTTTGTTGTACGCTTTCTTTTAGTACTGAACCTGCTGAAATGCATATATAGTATATCCAGCGAAATCGGTATTTTCCACTTCCCTCTAAAAATTCTAGTCTTACGCGAGGCTGAGAAATGCCAGAATCCTGCACTACTTCCTTTTTCATCATAAGCGGCTTACTATTCATGGCTTCGGACAGCGCTCGAGTCCCGGAGGAGAGCGCACAAAACTGTCTTCTCTTTTCAGACTTCCCTTGACTCGGCTTTTTGACTGCTGCCTTCCACTCAGCCTTCTTCGGGAATATTGAAGGCTGCTGAAGTTCACATTTTCCCTAAGTGCATGCGAGGGAAAAGAAATTTTCCCTTTGGAAAAAATACCTTTGCGTTGAAGAATTATGCTAACTTAAACATTTTTCTGTGAAGCGACATATGTATGTGTAAGCATATGTGATTTATATTTTATTCCCTCTACGATGAGCGGATTCTTCATACTAGTTATGATTTTCCCTATAATATTCCCTATTTAGCAATCTTATTAAGCTTGTTTTAATTGTGATATTACTATCATAATTACATTAGCATGGATTATAAAGTAAACAATATGGTAAAGTAACAATCATCCTATGTGGTTTATCCTGTAGTACAGTGGTTCTCAAACTTTTTGAAATCGGGTAGCATTTAAAATCCTACAAATAATTGTGGGGACCTATATAAAAATTTCTGCCAAATAAACATCCGCTACTAACACCTCAGTATTATATCCAGATAGTCAATTCCACAGACTACTACTTACAGTTGGTGGGGTCTCAGAGGCTGCAATGGAAATTTTTTAAACATTTAAAATCATATAGATGATAGTGCTCCTAGTAGACAACCATGAAAGTTGCCACTCGGAAACCTTCTTTGATGCATTATTGCTGTTTGGCGACTTTATATGTGAAGAAGGAAGAAAACAAAACAACGAGAAAGGTTAAATATTAGTAATGAACACTATCTTTGAATTAGGCAACTGGTCAGGAAAAGAGTAATTATATATTTATATACGGGTATATATTTCTCTGGAATAGCACAAGACGCAGCTAGTCTTCTAGAGTGTACTAGTGCGCCCGGGCACAGCCTTTGAGAATCATTGCTGAAGTGACTAATTTCATGTGTTCAATAGATTGATAAATCTTATCTAAACACAATCGAAGAACTGCCGACAGCAAGAACAATTATTTTATAGTTATTATCATAAAACTAATAATACATAATTCATCGCTAAATTTTTTTTTAGGTTTAAATTGAATTTTTTCTAAAAAAGAGAAATTAATTATTTTACATTTAATGCAAAATTCATGAAAAGTGTATACCAAAAATGTTGGATACTAAATGGAGTTTTTTAGCAAAAGTACTTTATATGCAAGTTTGCATTAAAAAACTCCTGTGATAACTAGGCATAGAAATACATAAAAATTGGCTAAACTGTTTGCAGATTTGTCCACTTTTACTACCATGCACTAAATATATCGCTAAATGTTTTTATTGATTTGAAAAATTAGACTAGTTAGGAAACCGGCATGAAAAATATTTTTTTCATCTAATAACTTTCAAAACATTTATCAAAAAGAATGTAATTCTTCCATGGAGTAATTTGGTAAAAAGAAATTTGAGATAGAATTCGTCAAAATTTTTATAAAACGTCCTTTTTATGCCTTTTCATATAGCATGAGAGACAAAAAAGCTATTGAATAAAATTAAATATTTCTTAAACTTTGTAACTATTCAATCAGGAAAAATCGACTGGCGATTCTAATACAAACCTAGAAATTTCGTATGCATTGTCAGATTACCATACAAAAACAAAGAAAATTTATGTGTATGTACATTTTAAGTAAAAAAAAAATGTCACTAAATATCTCAAAATAATGACATGTATAATTTAAATGTTTAAAAAGCTAACTTGAACATGCATTTAAAACGCATGTTTTGGTTTGGCTTGTCGCTCTGCGGTCATTTTGTGCACACTTTAGGCTCATTAGACCGGGACCTACAGTTTAATGTAGATTACGAACCACTCACAAACATCCATGCCACCGCCAGGATTCGAATCTGAAATCTGTGATACCAAAAGCCAGAAAGCCAGCCAATTGGCCGTCAGGCTGATGCATGTTTTAGGCATAAGAAAAGTCATATAAGTCAAGAAATAAAACTTACTTTGCTTTATAATCATAACCTCCGAAATTTAAATGAGCTTTTTTAATATTTAATAGTATTCAACATTTAAACAAATGCAGAAATTATTTTTCATAAAATATATATCACATTTTCATTTCTATGATCAATAATTCCTTTTTTTTTTGGAACTTCTAAAATTGACACGCCAAATTCATAACGAGATCAAGATATCAGCGAAATATTTCTTTTTTTCACCTGTACCCGAGCACACAGTAGTTAATGTCAATGAAATATTTTCACTTTGACAAATGACGGGCCGATTTTTAAGCAGAATAGATGGAATCGGTCAGAAAAGTGGAACCGCACCAGGTACATTTTTTTTCGAGGGAAGCAGATTTCCGTAACAGATGATGACAGCATTTCGATACCGTTTTTATATCCGCATCAGTTCCATACGAATTCTGATGGATGAATTCGTTCAATCGATTGACGTATTTCTGATTCGTTTCAAAAAGAGTTAGTGGCTCAGTGTCGTTCAAACTTTTGACTTACACGATAAAGAATGCATTAAAGCTCACTACAGGAGGAGGTTCAAATGAAAGGGAAAGGAAAGTCATTAAATGGCGCTGAAAATTTACTTTTGAGATCTTTTATTCAAAAGGCATTTATTATAAATTGACTTCAATTTTTTTTTTTAAATCGCATGCGAAATAATTTTAGAAATAATGAAATATAAAGAGGTTATATTATTACAATACTAATTTAAAATCATTCTCCACTAGAAAGATAAATGCATAGAAGAATCAACCATTATTCAGGGTACACCACGGAAAGTCAGCAATGAATTGAACGATTCACATCGGTTCAGTTTCACGAACGGTTCAATTGCATATGAACGATTCACACTCCTCCTTCCTCTCTTTGTCAAACCTAAATAAATTACTTTTAGGCTTACACATTTATTTCTGACTTACAAATTATGTCCCAGACTTATAAATTTACGTCCGCCAAATTTACAAATTTATGTTTTTAGTATAAAAGCATTCTTTTCCAAACTGCAATTGATTTCTCAATTTTGAACAAAACTTACCCAATTCAAAATTTATTTATGCTATATATTCGGCCATTCTGGCCAAAATAATAATAATAATAATACTAAATAAATAAAAAACTTTAAAAAAGGAAGAATATTTTTTATCCTTCTTTTATAAAAACATGCAAAGGTCACAATAAAAAATTTAAACACATTTGAACATCGAAATTAATTTTAAATCAGCGAAAATACATTTTATATAACATACACAGCATAATATATTTTACTCAAAGTTTATCCATATTTATTTCAGTCATTGCTCACAGATTTTTAAATTAAAATTACTTACTTCGAAATGGCAATCACTAACAAACATTGTGATATATTGCAACATTTTGAAAAATAAGACATTACATGTATTTGATGAAATAATTAATTTCATATAAGACTTGAACTCCTGCGAAAATCTCATTAAATATTATTCCAAGAGTAAAAATACGATTGTCATACAAAGTCTAACCGAAACTTCTCTATTTACATACAAATAGCTATGCAAATGACCAGACGATGTCTGCATATATTTTGTAATTGAGGAATAATTTGTAAACAGATATGTAACATTTTCATTTCAGTAACTGTAACCATAATGAAAGCTGCATTATACTATTCATCGTAATTACAAATACTCTGAAACTGAAGACTGTAATATAAGCTTAACTATATATGAATTATAGTTTAGGAGTATAAACATTTAATAAAGCTTTTATAATGTATCATGCTCGATGTATTTCTAATATATAAAAAAGAAATTATTTTCATACGTAAATATTCGTAAAATGCTGTTCTGTAACTATAGGATTTAATTAGAATATTTTGGTAGTTTTCTGTTAACGGGACTCCAATCGTAAATGTGCGCCAAATGGCGAAATGTGGAGTTCGGTTTCAAAATTTTGTCGTATCAAAATATCGTATTACAAAATTGTGTTACTCTACATAACGTTGGGTTTCTATTCTTATTTCTCTGTAGATTTGGTGCCAATATTAATGTTTGACAACTAATGTCATGTGATAATTGAATTGAAAGCTCCAATATTTCTACATTACACATTATTATTATTTTACATACATTAAAGTTCAATTATAGATATTGCTTTTTTTTTGTACAAATATTAGGTTGGGGAAAAAGAAATCCATTATTTTTTCGATAGATGGCTGTAGTGATCGATATCACGTAAAGTATCAATTAAACAATTTCAGATTTATGCTCGTTACAAAGGTGGCACTTCGTACTAAAATAATTCTTTTTCTGTTTTTTGTTTGGTCCATTCAGTTGGGAGTTACAGGGTGTTAAAAATGGAAGTGAACAAAGAGAAAATTCGGTACATTTTACAGTTTTTCTTTGACAAAGGCGAAAATGCAAGCCAGGAGGCTAAAATTGTGAATGGTGTTTATGGTTCCGATACTGTAACAGCCAATTATGTGCAATTTTGGTTTCGTAGATTCCGTTCAGGAATTTTTGATGTTAAAGATGCACCTCGCACAGGTAGGCCGGTTGTCGAAAATGTCGATAAAATCGGAGAAATGATCGAAGTTGACCGGCATGTTAGCAGTCGTAACATTGCCCAGGAGCTAAAAATCAACCATAAAACAGTTTTAAACCATTTACACAAAGCTGGATTCAAAAAGAAGCTCGATGTTTGGGTGCCACACCAATTAACAGAAAAAAACATAATGGATCGAATTTCCATCTGCGAAGCCTTGGCCAAACGGAATGAGATAGACCCATTTCTTAAACGGATGGTGACTGGAGATGAGAAATGGATCACATACGATAACCCTGTGCGAAAACGATCGTGGTCAAAGAGCGGTGAAGCACCTCAAACGGTGGCCAAACCAGGACTAACGGCCAGGAAGGTTCTGTTATGCATTTGGTGGGACTGGAAGGGGATTATTTATTATGAGTTGCTTCCATATGGCCAAACGCTAAATTCTGATCTCTACTGTCAACAACTGGACCGTTTGAAGATAGCGATTGACCAGAAACGGCCAGAATTGGCCAACAGGAGAGGTGTCGTGTTCCACCAGGACAACGCTAGGCCACACACATCTACAGTGACTCGCCAGAAACTTCGGGAGCTTGGTTGGGAAGTTTTAATGCATCCGCCATACAGTCCGGACTTGGCACCAAGTGATTATCATCTTTTTCTTGCATTGCAAAATTTCTTTAATGATAAAAAATTGGCATCTAGGGATGATTGTGAAAATCGACTACTAGAGTTTTTTGCAAATAGAGACCAGGACTTCTATGAGAGAGGCATTATGAAGTTACCTTTAAAATGGCAACAAATCATACAACAAAACGGTGCATATTTGACCCAAATCGGACAATCCGAAGCATGTTAAATAAAGTCCTGAAGTTCATATAAAAATAATGGATTTCTTTTTCCCCAACCCAATATATAGAAAAAATATTAGTGATATACATTCGTTGATTTACCAATAACACTTCAATTAACAAACCGTTATTAGATTCCCGTTACTGTTTGTTTAATATGCACAATTTGAAGAAATTATTAATTTTAAGTTTAGAGCAATACATTGACTAACTTGACCAATAATCAATGAACAATTAATAAACAATAATCTTAATGATTAATGGTTTGACGATATATGATTATTTTGTAAATTGAAGTAATGTGAAGAGTTTAATTTGAATAAATTTATGCATTGCATTTAATATGCATGTTTTATTTAAATAATTTAATTTTAGAGATTAGAAATATTCATCAGGAATAATTCTAATCTCTAAAATCATATAAACAACGCGATATAAACAACATGCCAAGATTTCAATCCTGTTCTTTTCACAATTTCCAAAATAAATATATAACAATAAGAAGAAAAAAATAAATAAGTAATAAAAATAATTTAATCAGGTGGGCAAAATATACTTTTCCTTAAAAAGGGCGTAATGTAAAAACTCGCAAAATTTGGACTTTGGTTTTATTTCAAAAACGTGTTACTCTATAGAGTGTTCGGTTTCTATTCTTATTTTTTATCTCTTAATTCTACAAAGTAAAAATAAGAAACTGAGTTTTGCACCTAAGTGACCAAAAAACTAAACCATAAAATATAATTCTTTGCAATCAAATATTTTTTAAGTACGTTTATTTCAAAAAGGGAAGAAAAAAATTTAATATTTCATTATTAAATTTCTTATACTGTAATAGTTTAACTTTTTTCTTAACTGTAGACATATATATTTAAAAAAATTAACAAAAACTGTCTTCTACGTAAAAGAAAAATCAGTTTTGAGCATTATCGCTTAATAAAAAATAATTTTATGAACTAATTACACTTTAAAAAAAGATTGAAGGCAAAAATTCTCAAGTGAATCAATAAATGACAAAATTCAAGTGAATAAATGAATCCAAAAATTCTCTTTGAAATACAATTAATTTAAATTTGTCCCTTATTTATCTTTATTATTCACTCTTTCAAATACAATTTATTTAATCCAAAATTCCATTTTAACTTTGATATAAAACTTAATAAAAATAATTTAATCATTTTATAAGAATGCATAATATAAACTATTTAAGCATTTCAAAGTATAAAATTTTTTTCCTGAATTGTAATAAAAAAGTTTGAATTAAATGTGATTTTAACTTAATCAATTCAGTACAGGCAAAAATGAAAGTAAATTAATTGTTTTTACAATTATGTATATGTTTGTCACTAACATCAACGTATTGCAAATTATAATTATATAGCTCACAGCTTTTTACATTATGTCACATAGTAAATGACTATGAATTATTCAGTTCACAGTTTTAGTTTTGAAATTGAAAACGATTTTCATGGTAATTCAAATTATATTTATGGCGATTAAATTTACATGTCAATTTCAGCAATGTTACGAAATTATATTCAAATTAGTTTATCTTTATAATTTAAAGTGAACGGAATTTTTGAATCAATAAATCATCGATTAAAAGAAAAATAAAACTTTCATCTTAATCGAATACTTTATATTCATTTTTAACTCTTATTTACTCTTTAGTTACATAATACTAGGCTGCAGAAATGGAAAGTTTATACCTTTTACGTATCTAGTATATCAATAAAATACATATGACGTATATTATCATATTTTAGTTATATTAAGATCTTATCATATATTCTAAAGTAACACATTTTAGTTGCATTAACCTTATAAATAATGAAAAAAATATATAATTGAGACAAATTTGTCTCTATCTAAGTATCACACTTTTGAATGAAAATAACGCAAATTGGACTTTATTATTATGTAACAACGAAAAGAAAGTATCAAAATGTATAGATTCGTGAAAAAATTAAAATTAAATAAAAGTAAGCTGTTAAATTATAAAAATAATTTAAATTTAGAAAAAAAATTTAAATGGAGTCCAAATATTGAAGAAGAAACTGGAATTATTTTTAGCAAAACGGAAATAAGAAAAATCACATTGATAATATATTTAATTATAATATTTTATAGTGAAATTTAATAATTGATAGTCGATTTCCTATTATTTTTTTTAATAACAGAAACATTATAATTAATAAATTATAACACACAAACTGTTAAAATTATAAAATGTGGGGACCATCTAAAATAATACCAAGGTAAAATAATATGTACATAAAATTAAATAGCGTATACTAAACGTAATGTATACAAATAACGTATAGAAACAACTAATACTAACCTAATGCATACAAATTACGTATACAACGTAATTGTACCGTTTACAATACAACATAACATAACGAAAATACTTTCAAAGAATTCTTTTGTGAATATTTTAATATTAGGAATAAGTTCGCGAAATTAAAAAAGACGAATTTTTACTGAAGTAACACCATATAATCAACTGGAATATTCCTTCAAAAAAGAATGCATTAATTTCTTAATTCACTAAATTTCTAAACTAATTTTTTCTAAAGAGACATTCATCTAAAACAGACATAAAAATTTAATAAGGTATAATCCACTTTGGGCATAAAAAAATTACAATAAATTATTAAGAAACTAGATTTTTAAAATGTACTTACGAAGGTTGCTTCCCGCCAGGACTGTATGGTATAAAAATCCAAAAAGCACCGAAAACAATTCGCATTTCCACATGAACCTGAAAAATCCACGACCCAGCAGTTTATGGGCCAACATTCGTGAACTAGTGTAAGCCATTTTGAAAATACCACACGCCAGTAGAATCCAGTAGAAATATTCTTGTCGTAAAAACTAACGTTTCCTTACGTTAACGTTGCGAAATGTAATAGAAGTGTTCCAAGATTGTTGATCACGTAAGAGGCAATTGCAATACATCAGTATGAGTCCGTCTTTGCATGCTGAATAGCATTGGCTATAGAAACAAAGGTTTTCAATTAGAATTCTTGCAATTTCAATTATTATTTCTCTTATTTCAATTAGAAACAATTGAATTCTTGCGAAAAATCTTTTAACAGTAATTGTTATATAAAATTAGAAATCACTGATAAAAAAATTACATTATTATAACTATACTGTTGCAAAATTATATCGCTGTATCCAAACCAAATCCAGTAGAAGACAATTAAAATACAATTAACACCAATTTCCTTGGTTTAAATTTTGTCTAATGTCTTCAATAAATTAAACTTGAAGAAGAAAACTGGAGCAACTGAATGATTATTTTAAAACAACAAACAAATTAGTATCCAGCAATACGAAATGAAAGCATACGACGCAAGATATCCTTTTTGGCAAAGTATTATTACACACTGTTTGGCAGCATAGAGAAACTCTGTAAACAATATTCAAGGACTTTGATGATTTAAATAAAAATGAATAATAACCGAATCCACTACGCGAAAGATCCAAGAGTTTTATTCTTTCAAACTATTGTCATAGTTATGTGTAGCAGGCAGAGGCATCTGGCACTGAGCTCCGTGGAAGTCGTGACATCTGTATTTGGAGCGCGGGTATAAATAGCAGCACCTCCCCAGAATCGGGCACAAAAAAGGTGGAAAAGCGCAAAAACAATTCTGACACCAAGCCTCACCTGTTCGAGGACAAAAATAAGCGCTGGAATCCCGCTCGGAGTCTTTAACCTCTGGTCGAACTCATCGCAGCAGAGTAATGAGTGGCGCTAATTATAGGATCATTGTACGTGCAACGCAATTACACTCACACAACACAATTACATCCACAACTTACTCGCTAGCGGTATTCCCACAAACACTTTGAACACATCAAATCTTGACTTGTTTATCTTCTTTTTTCAAATAAATAATAACACTTTACACAAAATTAATATATATACTTTTTTCCAACAAAAATTTTAAATAATGGATACACTATTTTTAAGATAAATAGTATGATTTAAAGAAAAAAATTAAAAATCCACTTTGGTGTTGAAGTGCGGGCGCACGCGCGGAAAATATCCCATCCAAGAAGCGGACCAAACGACTTTGGGAGAAGGATGCTCCTCCCACGCGCGAGTTCGGCAGCTTGACTGATGTGGAGGGAGCAGGAGAACAGTGTAGGGGAAATCTTCCACCAGGGGGCGCCGTCGCGATGCTCCAGTGGCGGGAAAAGGAGAGAGCCCTGTCGCCAAACCAACAGGTGCCCTTCCGCGCCAACCAAACTTTTCCTCCCCAAGTTCGAGAGCAATTCCTAATCCCCACTAAACGGGTCCCATCCGTTTCAAATGAAAGTTTCATCCTTTAGATCAGGGGTCTCCAAACTTTCCACCCTTAGGGCCATACTGTTTACTCCAGTAAGTACCAAGGGCCCAGACCGCTTTAATTTTTCTGTCATTATCTATAATTTCCAGTTAGTTGTTATGCTTAAGTTAAATTTTTTGCGCATTATGCTTGTCATTAAGCTTTACCTAGGAAGTCAATAAAACCGAGTTATTATCATTCTGTGATTTTTTATACACCTTATTACAGCAACAACAAGCTATTCACTGTCGCGGGCCGGATTGATGACACTGGCGGGCCGGATTTCGCCCGCGGGTCGTAGTTTGGAGACCCCTGCTGTAGATCATCGTGGCCGACCCCCGCATGCGACCCGTGAGATTTATCACACTTTTTCAAACATATTTATTTTATAATGGCCAAAGTAGTGAAATTGGCTGACAACTCTACCCCGTAAAATAAAAGAAGACATCTCATGTTTCGAAATCTGCCAGTAGGCAGACGGCCTTGGCCCACCATGGGGCTGTTGTGCCAGTGAAAGTAGTAAAAACCAATGTATTAAAAATATATTATGTGTGCATCCATATATTCAAAATTACATCAAATATGCAAAAGAAATAAGAAAACTTACAGCTGATTTTGAAAGACGATTCAGTAATTTAAAGTTAAACAAACAACAAAATATTTCATGCTGAAATCAAGTCGGCCCCAGAATGTCTCCAAATGGAACTGTTTGATTTACAATGCAATATGGAATTAAAACGCATTTTTGAAACATCACAATCAAAAATTGATTTTTACAACACGTACGTCCCAAAAGAGAAATTTTCCAATTTGAGAACTATGGCACAAAAAATTGTCAACGCTTTCGGTTCAACTTATATCTGCGAATCGTTGAAATTGACCAAACACAAAATACACTCAAACATAACGGACGCTAACCTGCAACACTCATTACGATGTGCAAATACCCAAGTTGAGATCGATTTACAAACGTCAAGTGAAAGAGTGGAGAAACAAATATCTCACCTAGTAAAATAAAAATTTTTTAATTATTTCATTTTTCTATTTCGCTTATATTTATATATATTTTTTATATTTCCTGTTCAGTATTATATATTTCTTTAGAATGTGCGTTTAGTGTCATTATTATTATATTATCTGTGCTTACATGGAAGAATAACAGTAAACACAAAAATAAAAACTCATTACGTTTCAATTTTTCTCTCTAAAAAATGTCTATAGCAGGTCTAAATCAGGAATGGTCAAACTTTTTCGGTCGCGGGCCGAAAGTGTTTAAAAAAAAGTTTGGCGGGACAAGAAAATTTTTTCTAAAATTTTAAAAACAATATACAAGTATTACAATTTAAATATGTTAATGAGATGAATGAAATTGCGATTTCATTTTTAAAAGTTCCTTATATTGAGGTTCGAAGTGATGGACTGATTCTAAGGAACGAGGCTAAATGCTAGTCTGTCAGTCTACTTCTGAAATAATTCTTTCTAAAGTTCATAGTTGAAAACATATATAAGATGAAGCAAACATAGCACTGCTTTTCTGGGCGTGAGGTATTAAATTTGGGAAACTTACTTTCGATAATGATTTGTAAAACTAACCCTGGCATATTTAGAAACAACTGCTTGAGATGATTGTTAGATTGCAACTCAATTAATTCAACCTGCAAATCGAACCTCACTATTTCACAATTTACTTTGAAAGGTATGGTTAAAATATACAAATCTGTTTTAATGGCACTGAAATCTTGAAATCTGCGTTCGAACTCAAAATGCAGTTTTATAACTAACAAAGAACTTCCGCTTTTACAACTTTACCGATTGAAAGCTGTCTGTGCTTGCAATTTCCGTCGATTGATGTTTTATAGAACAAAAATAGAGACAGCAAAAAGATCCCCAGTTCTTTGAAAAAAAGGAAGAAAAAATAATTATATTTAAGTAGAAATGGAGATCGATATATGTATAATATATAAATCTATATTTCTTTTAATTTTCCTCGGACCGGCAAATTAAAATTCTATCTGCGGGCTGGATAGAACCTTCCGGTGGGCCTGAGTTGGCCCACGGACCTTAGTTTGCCCATCCCAGGTCTAAATCTTATAGGAGGATAGATAATTTTATATGCGGCCCGCGGAGTTAGGATGCATTTCCAAAGTGGCCCGCAAGATCATTTGGGTTGGCCACCCCTGCTTTAGATCGAAATCGATAAAGTTGCATTTCGACTTATTTTAGAAAAAACTAAAAGAAAAAAGATTGTTTTAATCAGTTGGGCCGATATACAGGTTACTCATAAATTTAGAATTTAATGTAAGAACAAAACGCATAACAGCAATTTTAAACAAAAAAATAAAGAAAAAGTATCAATAAATCATATTCAAGCAATAAATTATGTTCATCAATTATGGTTTAAAACTCAAAATCAAATTAAATAAAAAAAATAAATCTTAAAAAAAATAAAAATAAAAATAAACCAATAAGAATACTTCTTTAAAGAAATTTAAAAAGTAATAAATAAACCAATAAGAATACTTCTTTAAAGAAATTTAAAAAATAATAAATAAACCAATAAGAATACTTTTTTAAAGAAATTTAAAAAATAATAAATAAATCAATAAAAATACTTCTTTAAAGAAATTTAAAAAATAATAAATAAACCAATAAGAATACTTTTTTAAAGAAATTTAAAAAATAATAAATAAATCAATAAGAATACTTCTTTAAAGAAATTTAAAAAATAACAAATAAACCAATAAGAAACGTTGAAAGTGATCAGGATATCTTTGACCCACTTTCCCCTAAACAATACTCATATATTTTATAAGTAAAAAGAAATTACATTATTTAAATAATAATAAAATTATTAGGTCAAAGAAATATAAAATAAATAAACCAATACAAATATAGTTATTGGTTCATGTAAGAAATGTTTAAAGAAATTAAACAATAAGAAAGTTTGAAAGTCATCCAGGAAGTCACGGACACACTTCCTCTAAAACAATACTACTATTTTTTGGGTAAAAAAAAAATTGTTTATAAGAAGGAATTGTTATTAGAAAAAGAATGTTCGCATATTGTTCCTGCTCTTCTTATAATACACTGAAGTGACAAAAGTCATGGGATACCTCTTAATATCGTGTCGGCTCTCCTTTCGCCCGGCGAAGTGCAGCAACTCGACGTGGCATGGACTCAACAAGTCGTTGGAAGTCTTCTGCAGGAATATTGAGCCATGCTGTCTCGACAGACGTCCATAATTGTGAAAGCGTTGATGGTGCAGGATTTTGGGCACGAACAGACCTCTCGATGATGTCCCATAAATGCTCGATGGGATTCATGTCGGGCGATCTAGGTGGCCAGATCATTCGTTGGAATTGTCCAGAATGTTCTTCAAACCAATCGCGAACAGTTGTGGCCCGGTGACATGGCGCATTGTCATCCATAAAAATCCCATCGTTGTTTGGGTGCATGAAGTCCATGAATGGCTGCAAGTGATCTCCAAGTAGCTGAACATAAGCATTTCCAGTCAATGTTCGGTCCAGTCGCACCAGAGGACCAAGTCCATGCCATGAAAAAACAGCCCACACCATTACGGAGCCACCACCAGCTTGAACAGTGCCTTGCTGACAGTTTGAGTCCATGGCTTCGTGGGGTCTGCGCCACACTCGAACTCTACCATCAGTTCTTACCAACTGAAATCGTGACTCATCGGACCAGGCTACGGTTTTCCATTCATCTAGGGACCAACCGATATACTCACGTTCCCACGAGAGTCGCTGCAAGCGATGTCGTTCTGTCAGTAAAGGCACTCGAGTCGGTCTTCTGCTGGAATAGCCCAAGAAAGCCAAATTTCTCCGCACAGTTCTAACAGACAAGTCCCTTGTACGTCCCACATTGATTTCTGCGGTTATTTGACGCAGTGTTGCTTGTCTGTTAGAATTTACGACTCTTTGCAGACGTCGCCGGTCTCGGTCGTTAAGTGCAGGCGGTCGACCACTGCGCTGTCCATGGTGGGATGTTATGCCTGAAATTTCATACTCTCGGCACACTCTTGACACAGTGGATCTGGGAATGTTGAATTCCCTAACGATTTCGAAATGGCATGACCCATGCGTCTAGCTCCAACTAACATTCCGCGTTCAAAGTCTGTTAATTCCCGTCGTGCGGTCATCATCACGTCAAAACCTCTTCACATGAATAACTTGAACAGAAATGAAAGCTCTGCGAAAGCACTGCGCATTTATACCTGTTCTACGCGATGCTACTGTCATCTGAAAATTTGCATATTGCTATCCCATGACTTTTGTCACTTCAGTGTAAATATCTAAGATGGTAATCAATTGTCTTTTTTCTTTTTAAACTTTGTACCCTTATATTAGCAAATTGTCAGACAAATAATTAAATTTACTTGATAGAAATTATAAATTATAAATTTGAATTTAAAATTTTTGATGGAACGTAAATAATTAAAAATTTTGTTGTTTTAATGCAGCTGGCAAACACTTAGACAGCTTGGTCTTGGATGCCTGAAGGCAAGCGCTGCACAGACGTACTCACTTTGCATTACCCAGGGGGCGCGTGTAACTTGAAGATAAGTCACGGACGCGGAGTAACAATGCCCCCGCAGCGCTCTACGATCCTATTAGGACCGGGACCTACGGTTTAAAGTGGATTCCGAACCACTACAAACATCCATGGCACCGCCGGGATTCTAACCCGAAACCTGTGGTACCGAGCGCCACAGCGCTAGCGCTACTCGGCCATTCAGACCCAATAATTAAAAATAAAAGCATTAAAAATTGTATTTGAAAAGTTATTGCATAGAAAAAAATGTTAACATACAAAAATAATAGTAATAGTAATAATAATAATAATCCAAAAAAGGCACATACACTTACAAAATAAAATCAAAGTTCATTTTACTAAAAAACAAAGATTATTTTGTTTCTTTAATCTTATCTCATTTTTTTTAATTACTTTGCTTTTTTTAATTTGAACTAATAATCCTCTCTTGTACAAAAATAACAAGATACCTAATATTGTAAATTAAAATATAACTAAAAATATGTAATGCAAAACTATATAAAAAATAAAATAGTGATGATAAAATAATAATAATAATGCATATTAAAATCTTATTACAGATGAATATTTTGCGAATAATTACTAAAACATGTGAAAATCTGTTAGCTCTAAACAAAGAAATACTACTTTGTTATTAGAATAATTATAATCTCTAGATTTCTAAATTAAGCATAGTAATATAGAGAATTTGTAATGACAAAACAAATTTATATCTACTTTGAACTATTTTTTTTATTAGAATGATTTAAAAAGAATAAAAACGAAAGAATATTAAATATAACGATAATAGAAACATATAACTTATTTTTCAAAACAATATAAATAATCGGTTGGCTGTATACAGATTGGTTCTTGTATATAATTTAAAATTTTAAGGGAAAACGCATAACATTAATTTTAAAAAATACAAACAAAAACATAGAATTCCAAACGATTTTCTATAGTTGAAAAACTTTATGCTCATTTTGAAATAAAATGATATTTCTTTTATTCGCACGTGAAAGAAATTTAAATTAATATTAGAGAGTTTTTGCATACCGTATTTTGGACGTCCGTTATCTTTTTCTACCTAGCGCGCATGCTCATATGAAATTGCTCATGCGTATCCGTAATAATGTTTCCGATGAGCATGCGCGCTAGGGAGAAAAAGCTAACGGACGTCCAAAATACGATATGCAAAAACTCTCTATTATTTTTAAAAATGCTAGTCGAAGAAATTTAAAATATTAAAGAGTTTTTGCATACCGTATTTTGGACGTCCGTTAGCTTTTTTTACCTAGCGCGCATGCTCATTGGAAACATTATTACGGATACGCATGCGCAATTTTATATGAGCATGCGCTCTAGGTAGAAAAAGATAACGGACGTCCAAAATACGGTATGCAAAAACTCTCTATTATATATGAAAAGCACGTGAAAGAAATTTATATAAAAAAAAAAAAAGAATAGCCCAAAAAAAAAAAAATAAATAAATAAGAAATGTTGAAAGTGACCAAGGAAACACAAAAGGGATCAAGGACACGAAAAATGTGATCAAGGACACAAAAAAGTGATCAATAGAGAGTTTTTGCATACCCTACGTTAGTTACAGTAGGACGTCCGTTAGCTTTTTCTCCCTAGCGCGCATGCTGATAGGAAACTGAGCATGCGCGCTAGGGAGAAAAAGCTAACGGACGTCCTACGGTAACTAACGTACGTTATGCAAAAACTCTCTAATGAAACGAGAAATTCCGTTTCCAAAAACAATTCCCATAATTTAATGGATAACAAAGAATATCCGTGAAAAAACTCATATATTCATCAAAAATATATGGTTAATATCTATAATAATACAAAATTATTGAATTAAGAAATTTTTTTTGATAATATCGTACTTGGTTTTCGTTGCTAACATTAAAAAAACAACAAATTCATAAATCTCAACTTTAAATTAGATATACTTAAAAACTCAAAATTAATATTTGTTCATTGTATCTGCTATGAAGTGATTTTAGTAATTTTTTTTTTCAAGTCATGCAAATCTAAGTAAATCTTTTTGAAAATTTTTTAATATAATCTATATTTTTTTAATTGAAAATAGTTTCTTATTTATGTTTCAAATGCATTTTAAATGTGTAAATAATTCAAGGGTTTGTAAAAGGATAAAATATTCAAGGCTAATATTCATATTAAAATATTTAAAATATTTAATTAAAGTTGAGAAAGAAATTTACTAAGCATATCAAAAATATAAATAAAATCGAAATAACGAATTAGATCATTTGAAAATTCCTCCTAAGGATAAATTTTCTACAATAGGCACACATTTTTTAATTACTTTTTAGAAAACAAAATAGTAATAAACTTCATATTATCTCCATACTTCAAGAATATATGAATTGCAATATTAAATATTAATATCTGTGCAATATTAAAGAAATATTGCAAAGCTTTAGTTTAATATTCATTATTATCAGAGATAATAAATGTAAAAAATAAATGTTAAAATAAATTGCTTTCAGAGCTTTTTTCCTATTTCTCATTTTCAATTAATTTTAACAGTGTATCAAATCAAAGTAAATTTTTAAATTTATAAAAATTATTGATTATTTTTTTTTCAATTCCTTCTATTAGCTCACACTCTCTCTCTCTATATATATCTTGTTCAAATTTTCAACCGTTCATAAAATACTTTTATTCATAAAGTTCAAATACATTTTTTTTTGAACTTGTAGCGGATGATACTGGATGTTAAAACAGTTTTTTCAAATATTAACTCATTCATTAAATTTAATTAATTAATTTTTTTTTTTTAGATTTAAGTTGCATATATCTACCAATTGATGGTGGCAGATAAAGTTATAAAAATGGTTTTAAATTATTTATAAAGGACTTTCTGCAATAGAGTGAAAAAAAAGCAGGAATTGATTGAAAATTTTTTTTTTATATTACTTGTTTAATTTAAAAAGTAAGAAATCAAGTGATTTTATTTCTGGAAAAAAATGGAAATATTATATATAAATTATATATAATATTTCCATTTTATACAATTTCTATTTATATAATATATAATTTCTTTTTAGACTTCTCACATACCTTGGATGAATTTCTAATCTCTTTTCACAGCTTAAAATCAGAGTAAATTTTGCATAAAAAATGCAAACAGTTTTGCTTAAAAATTAATGTCTACTATTCCTTGAAATTTTTATTCTTATAGCATCCATTTCTAAGTTATGGTACTGTTATTCATGAAATATTTATAATTTATATGTTTTTAAAGTAAATACATTTTTATTTTTATTTAAGTATATATTTTATACTGCGTTCCCCAGTTTCAGAAAACAGTTTTAATTTAAAATAAATATCAGCATATAAAATTTAAAAAAAATTTTTAGAAAACTATATAATAAACACAAAAATTTAAATTTCGGAACAATAGAAAATATAACATAAGACTTTATCAAGCAAAAATTTATTTGGTAGCATTTTAGTATCAGTAAGCGTAATTCTAATACAGAAATAAAAAATTTAAAATACCTTAAAATCATGGAATTTTAAGAAAACAAGTACACAATAATAAAATTATTTAAGAAAATATTGTTAGTAAAAAGGAATTTATTTTCTTTCAATAAAACGCCAGCATAATGCTTATATTTGTGCAAATATAAATATAATATAACACCAGAATTTAAAGTCACTTGGTTTTCCCATGCAAATTGTTATAAAATAATCATTACAAAAACAAATATTATTTCTGAACAATAAAGCCATCAAATAAATTTTAACCAGAAATAAAATATACGAGTAAAATTTCCCCACACAAAGCACTTAAAATTTTTTAATTAAAAAGTTGCTTTTCTTTTTATTTAATAGTTCTTTTTATTTAATAGTTTTTTTATTTAATAACAATCGTATCATAAGACCTGCAATAAAATTCATAAATATTTCATTTATTCGGTTATACGAAAACAAAAATTAAAATGTGAATTTATTACAAAAAAGCATTTTGTAGCCCAAAATTAAATTTTACTAGTACGTTTAAAACAAAAAGAAATATTATATTAAAAGACTATCACAAATGAAAACATTTGCATATTAATGTGAAGGATATTCTTAAGAATAAGTCTTAATTTATTTGTTCTTAAATATAAAAGAAAAACTATTTTTAATCTCGTTCTAAAAGTTATTTTTATTTTTCATAAAAATTATTCGTTATCTCGTACTAAAAATTATTTTTAATCTTGTATTAAAATTTATTTTCAATCTCATATTAAAATTTACTTTTAATTTCATTGTAAAATTATTTTTATTCTCGTATTAAAATTTATTCTTAATCTCGTATTAAAATTTATTCTTAAACCTCGTATTAAAAATTATTCTTAAATCTCGTATTAAAAATTATTCTTAAATCTCGTATTAAAAATTATTCTTAATCTTGCAATAAAAATTATTCTTAATCTCGCAATAAAAATTATTCTTAATATTGCAATAAAAATTATTCTTAATCTCGCAATAAAAATTATTCTTAATATAGTTCTAAAAATTATTTTTAATCTCGCACTAAAAATTATTTTTAATCTCGCACTAAAAATTATTTTTAATCTCACACTAAAAATTATTCTTAATCTTGCAATAAAAATTATTCTTAATCTCGCAATAAAAATTATTCTTAATCTCGCAATAAAAATTATTCTGAATATCGTTCTAAAAATTATTTTTAATCTCGCACTAAAAATTATTTTTAATCTCGCACTAAAAATTATTATTAATCTCGCACTAAAAATTATTCTTAATCTCGTAATAAAAATTATTTTTAATCTCTTTACAACGAATACAATTTATAATTAATTTCATAATGTTAAATTTTATTTTACAGTTAATTTGATTGCAAAATTATAGTTTTATATACTTACGAAAATATCTGGAAATTATGATAAAAATCTAAAAAGCTATGCACCGAATAAAAAGTAATTAATCTTAAGAAAATTAAATCAATCTCACAGAATTTTAGAACATATTGATAAAAGAAATATCTATATAACCAATTCGCAATTAAAACATACAAACTGTGACATAACTTAATTAACATGGTATATATTTCATAACAATCTGCTATAAAGTATATGCTATGTCTAATCATACCTTAATAATAAATCTTGGTTTTAAATTATTAAATAAATGGAAAAGTTCAAATGGAAAACTATTAAGTAACAATAAAGTAAATAGTTTTCAACAATACATCAAATTTATGAATTTTAAACTAAAAGATAAAATTTATATTTGTTTTTACTTTTCCAAATTCATTAAATTATGAACGTTTTTATTCCTATAACTAAAAGAATGGCTGCAAACAAAACGATATTTTTTCGAATATAAAAATAAAAATTTTCAATATTAATTTAAAATAAGAAAATTTCGAATTCTTACATCAAATTCAATTTCATCCAATGTTAAAAGAAAAATATTCAGTTTACTTAATAGTTAAAATCGGAATATTTTATCTTAGGTTCTCTCATATTACCCTGCAGCCAGCAGAATATTATTAAAGCTATTTATTTATGTCAAAATATGTAAACGATATTTATGGCACTCACATTTACTTCTAAATTTTATAAATGGAGAATAAATATGATTCAAAACAAAATGCAATTTAAATAGAATAAATTAAAAAAATTATGGATACTGCTTTCGAAAGCAAAGTTTTTCGTTTCCTTGATCAATTTTTGTATCCTTGATCGCTTTCAAAGTTTCTTATTGATTGAATTTTTTTAAACACTTTCACGAAACTTTCTTATTGGTTTATTTAAATTTTTACGAGTTTTTTTTATACATAATATTTTACAAGCTAATAATTATATAATTAAATAGTATAAAATTCTTTCTGAAATATAGTTTGGTAAAAACAAAGACAATTTTATTTTAAAATGAAAATGAGGTTTTTTCAACAAAAAAAATCGTTTCGTTATTTTATTTTTTATAATTGTTGTGATGCGTTTTTTTCATACATTAAATTCTAAATTTTATGTTTAACCTGTATATCGGCCTGGCTGATTATTTAATTTATTTTGAATAAGTAAGATATCCGTTTCTATTTCGAGAATTTTTTTTCTATCACGAGAATAAATATATTGGTCTTGCATGATAATTATTTAAGGAAAAATCGTTCTTTTTAGATATTTTTTATTTATTTATTTTTTTTTTTTTTACTTTTGATTCATTTTTCTAAAACGAAATATTTTATGAACATATGTAATGTGCTTCTACATAACAATTTTAAAAAAATTCACATATCAGGAAGGTAATTGTTTTGGACTCATGTTTCTTTTCGATAACATTGTAACTGGCATAAATAAATAAATAAATATATATATATATATATATATATTCCTTTTATCTTTTATTCTATTAATTAGATTCTTACTGCAGAAAGGATATTTAATTAATTTACTCCAAGTGATAAACGGTTTAACCCTGAATGATTTAAAAATAATTAAATTTTAAATTCTATGGGTAACCTGTATATCGGCTCAGCCAAATATTATTATTATTATTATGTTTTTATTGCTGTTCTAATGCAGGTGGCAATGCAGAAACTATTACTCTTTACGTCATAAGCGAGGGCTGCACAGCTGTTACTCATTTAGTACTACCTAGGGAGCACGTGTAGCTTGAAGATATGCTACGGAGGCTTGTAACTCTACCCCCACAACGCTCTACGATCTTATTAGACCGGGACCTACTGTTTAAAGTGGATTCCGAACCACTACAAATATCCATGATACCGCCGAAATTAATTATTATTATTATTTATTTTACTTTTTGTTATTCTTGTAACTTAATTTAATTTTCACTGATTGTGTTGGATTAAAAAAAAGTTAACTAACTTGAAGTAATAAATGACTTCACATATATTTTATTGCAATTAAATTATAAATTTATAAAATTATGAACGCAATAAAAATTGTAATAGTATATGTACATAATATAATCCAGATTATACCAAAAAATATTAATAAAACTAACTATTAAATGGGATCCTTTGGACTTAATTAACTATTTTAAGTCAACTAATAAAATTTAACTATTTTAATCAACTAATAAAATTTTTAATCTAATACAATACTTGCCAATAGAATCCGCAATTATCCATTCCGCGATATCCCATCAAAACTGAATTAAATTATACACCTGAATTGTATTCCGCCATAACTAATTACATCAAGTAAACATTACAATATGATACAGGATTACACAAAAGGAATGAGTAGATTTAAAATTTTTATTTACAACGGTTGGGATAATCATGGCGCCTCATATTACACATCAATGGATAGGGAAACATTCAAAGTTACTTTATGCATTTAATGTGATAATAATTGTTATTTTGGCACCATTTGTTATGCAACAAACGAATATATATGCTCCATCATTATGAATAACCTTGTATATAACAGGATAAATTCATTTTTACTATAGAAACTTCTGAAGTAATAAGTTACAATACATATATTTGCTTTATGAGCCTGAATGGCCGAGTGGCTAGCGCTCTGGCGCTCGGTATCACATGTTTCGGGTTCGAGTCCCGGCAGTGCCATGTATGCTTGTAGTGGTTGGGAATCCACTTTAAGCTGTAGGTAAAGGTCTAACAGGATCGTAGAGCGTTGTGGGGTTATTGTTTATTCAATTGTATTTGCTTATCTTCAAGCAACACGCACCTCCTGGACAGTTCTAAGTGAGTAACGTCGGTGCAGCGTTAAGGCATTAAAGACAACTGTCTAAATATTTGAAGCTGCATTAGAACAAAAAAAGTATCTGCATTGCAAATGAATTACTAACTTATGCAATAAGGATTGATATAATTTATATACATAATATAAACTAGATTACACAAAAAATATTAATAACATTATCGAATAAAAAATGTCAGTTGGGTTTTAAACAGTTAATTCAAGTATCAATTAATCAAGTTAAACACTAATCGTCAATTGGAATTATGCAAATAAAATTTACGAATAAATATTTATATATATGTACATATGTTACAAGCTACAAGATTATTAATTCACCATAATAAAAAGCACTAGATATCAAAATACTTTTTTCACATTTTCTCTGTATATTGTCATTCATTTAAAATCGATCCTTATTGCTTTTTTTTTAAAATTTTTATTAAAATTGAATTGATATATTTTATAGAAAATTTAGATTTAGACCCGCTACAGACATTTTTATATTCATATTACAACCTGTTATATTAGATGTTCCAAGATGCGCGCAATTGATGATATGAATTCTTTTGATATTTCATACGTTAACTTTTTTACATGAACCAAATATATTGAATTTCAAATCAGCTAGTCAGATGAAAACTTTTACACGGAACATTTATTTTACTGTCGAAATTCTCAAAATTTCAGATAGAACACCGTCTACACTTGAACACATAATTTTTGAGCGCCGATGAACTTCAAACAGGTTGGTTCCAGTTTGGATGGAAATCGCAATGAAGCGATTCTTGGTATCGAGTCGGTTTTTGTCGCACATCAAAGTATTTAGAATACTCCGAAAGACGATTGCATGGAGAAAAGGAATTTTTTTCCGAGTTTGATTCCGGTCACAGAAAAATATTGGGATGAATATTTTAAATCTGAACACGCCTTTATAATTCAATAAACCTTACTCCCCTTCGATTCCATATTTGTTGTCAAACTTGATAATATCTCATTTATAATTACTGTATTATTATTTTATAATGAATTCATAAGAAACGAATACAAACTGAAATTAATTTTAAAAATTCCATTTCATTAAATTTAACAATCATGCACATGTACACAATCCTGCATCATATTCGAGATCATGCACAATTAAATTTAATAATCCTACATCATATTCGAGATCATGCACAATTAAATTTATAATCCTGCATCATATTCGAGATCATGCACAATTAAATTTAATAATCCTGCATCATATTCGAGATCATGCACAATTAAATTTAATAATCCTGCATCATATTCGAGATCATGCACAATTACATTTAATAATCCTGCATCATATTCGAGATCATGCACAATTAAATTTAACAATCATGCATCATATTCGAGATCATGCACAATTAAATTTAACAATCCTGCATCATATTCGAGATCATGCACAATTAAATTTAACAATCATACATCATATTCGAGATCATTCACAGTTAAATTTAACAATCCCGCATTATATTCGAGTTCATGCGCAATTAAATTTAACAATCCCGCATCATATTCGAGTTCATGCGCAATTAAATTTAACAATCCCGCATCATATTCGAGTTCATGCGCAATTAAATTTAACAATCCTGCATCCTATTCTGGATCATGCACAATTAAATTTACTAATCCTGCATCATATTCGTGATCATGCACAATTAAATTTAATAATCCTGCATCATGATTAAGATCATACACAATTAAGTTTAATAATCCTGCATCTTATTCGAGATCATGCACAAATAAATTTAATAATCCTGCATCATAATTAAGATCATGCACAATTAAATTTAACAATCCCGCACATGTTTAAAAAGAAACGGACTTCTATAGTAATTATTTTGTTTTTAAATAATAATGTTCATATGATATTTAGAAATGTGAACAAATTATGATTTTAATGACGTAATGCATTGCAAAACTTGTATAAAAGTTTTAATTCTTGTAAGTATATATCAATAGTGATAGATCGGAAAGTTCTGAAAGGCCGCAATATACATGATTAATGGATATTTAAGGAATTTAATATACAAAAACATTTTGTATCAAAGAAATCCATATAAAATATTCATTATAAATTCCTATTATCACTTTAAAATTCTATTAATTCCAAATATCACTTAAAAACCTACAAAACGTAAAAAAGTAATAATAATTCAGATGAAATCAAATTATATTTATAACAGTTATACCACACAGTTGTAGAAATACTGTTACTCTTTTAATAATTATATACGAGATTTCAAGCTTTTTGACTAATGGAATAACCTATACAATCCCTGGATTGAAATGAAAATCAACCAATAGCAATCTTTCTGTACACAGTGCTTAAATCATTCCCTGTCATGAACATAGAAATTCCTGAGCAATTTTTTGTATTAATTTGATTTAGTTAAAGTTAATAGGGTATAGTAATATCACACTAAAAGCTAGTGTACAAAATTGTCACACTAATAAAGAAAAAAATGTTGAAATTTTCGTTATTTTTGTTAAAAATTAGAATAAAGCAATATTTAATATATATTCTATTAATGCGATTAGTAGCATTATATTATTAAATTACAAATCCGACGCATATGAAATTTTTAACGATCAACATAAGCATGGTTTACTTTTAAAAGAAACTTTTATTAAAAATTTATTAAACATTTAAAGCAAGAAAAATAGATAGTTTCAGACTCACAGATAAATTTTTTATACAACACAGCGATAAATACAACACATTCATTGCACGAGAGCAATGTCTCAACTAACTCCCCACCGCAGGGCAGCGTGAACTAAGGTTATTATTTGAACATAGTTGTTTTTCAATGCTTTCGACCGATCAACTAACAGCCTCATGCTTTCTTTGGGAAAATCTTTTCTCGCAAATCTCAAATGATCCATCAGCAACCTCGTCATTTCTATCCCAAGATTTTATTTATGCATTATATTTGTTTATTTTATAATAGTAAAATAATAATTTTAATTCATTTTATATTATTATTACTTTATATTTTTTATTTACTATTATTACTTTATATTTTTTTTATTCACTATTATTATTTAATATTTTTTAATTCACTATTATTACTTTATATTTTTTAATTCACTATTATTATTTAATATTTTTTATTCACTATTATTATTTAATATTTTTTATTCACTATTATTACTTTATTTTTTTTATTCACTATTATTACTTTATAATTTTTATTCACTATTATTACTTTATAATTTTTATTCACTATTATTACTTCAGATTTTTATTTACTGTTCTTACTTCATATTTTTATTTACTGTTCTTACTTCATATTTTTATTTACTATTATTTCTTTATAATTTTATTCACTATTATTTCTTTATAATTTTATTCACTATTATTTCTTTATAATTTTATTCACTATTATTTCTTTATAATTTTATTCAGTATTATTACTTTATACTGTTATTTACTATTATAATGTTATTATTTACTATTATTACTTTATATTTTTATTTATTGCTATTACTTTATTTTTATTTACTATTAATATTTTATATTTTTATTTACTATCAATATTTTACATTTTTATTTACAATTATTATTTTATATTTTTATTTACAATTATTACTTTATATTTTTATTTACAATTATTACTTTATATTTTTATTTACTATTATTTCTTTATATTTTTATTTTATATTATTTCTTTATACTTTTATTTTATATTATTTCTTTATACTTTTATTTTATATTATTTCTTTATACTTTTATTTTATATTATTTCTTTATACTTTTATTTAATATTAGTCCTTTACACTTTTATTTACTATTATTACTTTATATTTTTATTTACTGCTATTTTATTTTTATTTACTATTATTTTAAATATATATATACTATTATTGCTTAATATTTCTAGTTACTATCATTAATTTATATTTTTATCTTCTTATTTTTAAGCGTTTCGCTCATTTGATGTAATTTAATAAAAGTAATTTATTCAATGAAAATTTAATTAGGCAATTAATTTCAAGATGAAATAATTATAAGACTTCTAATTAACTGAAAATAAACAATTTACATATTAGCGAGGAACTTTGTATGAAAATTTTATTAAATAAATTATCTTCATTTATTGCTTAGAATAGAAAAAAGATATTATAGAAAGAAGATTTCCGAGAAATTTTTAGAAACAATAGATTCGATAAAATGAGAAGGCACATACTTCTTATTTATGGATTCCTTAAGATATTTAAAATTATTATTTCGAAGATGATTATCATATCAGTGAAAAGAAAAAAAGAATTAAACTTAAAAATGAATATTTATAATTTGATAATATTTTTATGATTTTAAATAATTTATAATAGTGAAATTCAAATTAATATTTTAAATATTTTCAACTTAATTTAAAATAATTAGTTGCCACGTAATAGATTATCAAATGAAATTATTTGTTAATAAATCAGGTTTTAATAAATTTTTTTTTTTTTCAAATTTTAAGTCTTTATTTGATATCCGTGCATGTTCACGAATATTGTTATACAATAGTTTGTTTCTTCGTATTCATTCAGGATTTGTTGTAAAATAAATTTATACATACTTTGAATACTTAAAAATGAATGATACTGAGACGTATATAATTATGGTGGTCCTGTTTCATTTTGACACTAAATGAATAAATAAATAAAAATAGAAATTTTAATGCATTCATTTGCCTCTTCCAATGAAACATATGCATATTGTTTTAATGCAAGTAAAGATTTATTATATGAATGTAACATTACATAAGCAATTTTTACCCAAAATTAAGGGCATCATTTTGGTGAAGAGGATTTTTTGTTTCCTTGATCCTTTCTTTAGTTTCCTTGACCACTTTCGAAATTTTTTACTGGTTAATTTTAAAAATTTCTTTCACAAGCTGTTTTTATTAGTTTATTTAAGTTTCTTTTTATTGGTTTATTTTATTTTATTATAAATTTATTATTAATTATTATTATTTATTACTAATTATTTATTGTATTTAAACTTTATAAATAATTATATCAATAATAATTAATAATATATAATTAATAATTATATAAATAAATAATGTACAATTTTCCTAAAAGATCGTCTGGTGAAAGCAAAGACAATGTTATTTCAAAATTAAAACGAGATTTTTCAAGAAGAGGAAATCGTTTGGAATTCTCTCTCTCTCTCTACATATATATATATATATATATATATATATATATATATATATATATATATATATATATATATATATATATATATATATATATATATATATAGAGTCGGTTACCCATATAATTTAGAATGTAATGTGAAAACAAAAATCAAAATAGCGTTCTTAAAAAAATTCAAATTATATATATATATATATATACATATAATTTTAATTTTTTATTTCTTTATTCTATTCTTTATTCTTTTTTTTTTCTAATTTTTTATTATAATTTAATTTTTTAATTTTAACGTTCTCAATTTTATGGGTAACCTATTAATTTATTTTGATTTTAATAAGTAAGATATATGTTTCTATTTTACTTTTTTTTTTCTTAGGTTCTGTAACTAATTTTTTAAAATCTCTTTTACTGGGAGGTATAGAGATTACAAGAAGAAATACATTTGGTCCTGCATGTTAAATATTTTTTTAAAAAAAAGTCTTTTTAAATATTCTTGCAATATTTTTTTTTTTTTTACTTTTGATTTATTTTCATAAATGGCAATACGGAAAATTTTATGAAGCTAAGTTTTTATTCTAAAAATCTATATGTATAACATGGAGTGTGTCTAATAATTAAATAATGTAAAATTGTTCTAAAAAAGAATGTCTTTGAAAATAAAGACAATTTTATTTCAAAGTGAAAATAAGATTTTTCAAGGAATGCTATAATTTATTATTTTTTAAATTGCTGTTTATACTTTTTTTTTTCACATTACATTTGCAATTTAATGGGTAACCTGTAAATCGTCCCAGCCGATTATTTACTTTGTTTTGAATAAGTAAGATATCTGTTTCTGTTACATTATCTGTTTTTTTTCCCTTTTAAGTTCTGTAACAATTCTGCAATTTTCTTTTTTTAAATCTGCTTTGCTGCGATGCATAGAGATCTAAAGAATAAATATTTTCGATTTTGCATGTTAATTTATTTTTAAAGAACATTCGTTCTTTAGATATTTTTGAAATTTTTTTTCTTATTTTCGTATTTTTGATTTATTTTCATAAATGGCAGCACGAAATTTTTATGAAGCTATCTTTTTATACTACGAATCTATATGTATAATATTTAATGTTCCTAACAATTAATAATTAAATAATGTCAAATTATTCTAAAAGATCTTCTGGTGAAAGCAAAGACAAATTAATTTCAAAGTGAAAGCGAGATTTCTCTTGAAAAGAAAATAGTTTGGAATTCTATAAATTTTTTACATTTTATTTTTAAGATTGCGGTTACGCGTTTTATTTCTGCATTAAATTCTAATTTTTATGAGTAACCTGTATATCAGCCCAGCCTATTATTTACTTTGTTTTGAATAAGTAGGATGCCCGTTTCTATTTAATTTTTTTATTTTATTTTATGTTCTGCAACTAATCCTTTTTAAATCTCTTTTACTGTGAAGTATAGAGATCAAAAGAATAAATAGATTTGTTTCTTGCATGCTAATTTTTTTCAAAAATTAATCGTTCTTATTAGATATTTTTGTATTTTTTTCTTATTTTTTCACTTTTGATTTATTTTCATAAATGGCAGTACGAAAAGTTTTGTGAAGCTATGTTTTTATTCTACCAAACTATGTTGTTGTTGTTGTTGTTTCTTTATCCCACTCGGCTGGCCAAGCCCACGAGCCCATATGGACTCATGATTGAAGGGGAAGGAAGCAGCTTCTGCTGTGATGGAGCACCCGTAGGTAGAAGCCTGACTTTTGCTCCGTGACGCTCTTACAGTCATAGAAGACCGGGACCTACGGCTTAAAGTGGATTCCGAACCACTACAAACATCCATGGCACCGCCGGGATTCGAACCCGAAACCTGCGACACCGAGCGCCAGAGCGCTAGACACTCGGCCATTCAGGTCCCAAATTTGCCAACGGCACGCAGTGTTCCCAGGTGGTCACCCACCCAAGTACTGACAGCGCCCAATGATGCTTAACTTCGGTGATCTAACGAGAACCGGTATATTCAGCATTGTACGGCCGTTGGAAAATAACCAAACTATATCTATCATATGTAATGTGTCTAATAATTAAATAATGTTAAAATTGTTCTAAAAGATCGTCTGTTGAAAGCAAAGACAAATTTATTTCAAAGTAAAAATGAGATTTTTCGAGAAAACAAAAATTGTTTGGAATTATTGATATTTTTTGTTTTTTAAATTTTTTAAGTTTGATGTTTCGCATTTTGATCCTACATAAAATTCTAAATTTCACGGGTAACCTATATATAGGCACGGGCGATTATTTATTTTGATTTGAACAAGTAAGATATCTGTTTTTATTTTACGTTTTTTTTTTTTTAGATTCTGTAACTAATTTTTTAAATCACTTTTACTGTGAGGTATAGAGATTACAAGAATAAATACATATGGTCTTGTCTGCTAAATATTTTTAAAGAATAGTCTTTTTAAATATTTTTGGAATCTTTTTATATATTTTATACTTTTGATTTATTTTCATATCTAGCAATACGGAAAATTTTATGAAGCTAGGTTTTTATTCTACCAAACTAAATGTATAACATGTAGCGTGTCTAATAATTAAATAATGTAAAATTATTCTAAAAAAGATTGTCTTTTTAAAATAAAGACAATTTTATTTCAAAGCGAAAATGAGATTTGTGATGAAAATAAAATCGTTTGGAATTCTATAATTTATAATTTTTTTAAGATTGCTGTTTATGCATTTTGTTTTCACATTACATTCGAAATTTTATGGGTAACCTGTATATCGTCCCAGCTGATTATTTACTTTGTTTTGAATAAGTAAGATGTCGGTTTCTATTTTATTTTGTTAATAATTCTTTTTAAATCTCTTTTACTGTGAAGTATAGAGATCAAAATAATAAATAGATTTGTTTCTTGCATGCTAATTTTTTTCAAAAATTAATCGTTCTTATTAGATATTTTTGTATTTTTTTTCTTATTTTTTTCACTTTTGATTTATTTTCATAAATGGCAGTACGAAAAGTTTTGTGAAGCTATGTTTTTATTCTACCAAACTATATCTATCATATGTAATGTGTCTAATAATTAAATAATGTTAAAATTGTTCTAAAAGATCGTCTGGTGAAAGCAAAGAAAAATTTATTTCAAAGTAAAAATGAGATTTTTCGAGAGAAAAAAAAAAAATCGTTTGGAATTCTTGATATTTTTTTGTTTTTTAAATTTTTTAAGTTTGATGTTTCGCATTTTGTATCTGGCAATACGGAAAATTTTATGAAGCTAGGTTTTTATTCTACCAAACTAAATGTACAACATGTAGCGTGTCTAATAATTAAATAATGTAAAATTATTCTAAAAAAGATTGTCTTTTGAAAATAAAGACAATTTTATTTCAAAGCGAAAATGAGATTTGTGATGAAAATAAAATCGTTTGGAATTCTATAATTTATAATTTTTTTAAGATTGCTGTTTATGCATTTTGTTTTCACATTACATTCGAAATTTTATGGGTAACCTGTATATCGTCCCAGCTGATTATTTACTTTGTTTTGAATAAGTAAGATGTCGGTTTCTATTTTATTTTGTTAATAATTCTTTTTAAATCTCTTTTACTGTGAAGTATAGAGATCAAAAGAATAAATAGATTTGTTTCTTGCATGCTAATTTTTTTTTTTTTTTTTTTTAAAGATTAATCGTTCTTATTAGATATTTTTGCATTTTTTTTCTTATTTTTTCACTTTTGATTTATTTTCATAAATGGCAGTACGAAAAGTTTTGTGAAGCTATGTTTTTATTCTACCAAACTAAATGTATAACATGTAGCGTGTCTAATAATTAAATAATGTTAAAATTGTTCTAAAAGATTGCCGTT